>OY776279.1:34250684-34290684 GCA_963675445.1 Linnaemya vulpina | reverse complement strand
ACCTGGCATTAATTATCTTTAAATGTTGTTACGTTTTTAGACCTTTTCGTAAAAACGGTTTTATTACTTATCCTTCAAGGATTCATTTTATTGCATCATAATAAAACACGGACAAATTAATTTTAGAAATATAATGCGGCAACAATTTATTTATTACTGTATTAACACGAGTATTTGTACTTCTCAACACTTAGCGATGTTAATGGTTTTTGGTTGTACTTTACTTGACATGTAGCTATATACGTGTGTTTCTATACAAGACAATGCTGACTTGTGTGTTTTGCCTATGGTAACTATGTGTGGTTGTATGTATGAGTGTTCGGTGTGTTGTGTAGTTTTGTTTCTTCTTCTGCTATGTATATGTGGCTGTGTATACTTGTGAACCTGTTTAGCTTTATTAGCAGCGAATACTTGCATACAAGATCATTAAGAATAACATCTCTTAGCATTTATGTTGCTGTTGCACAGCCTCGAATGATCTTGTATATTCTGGAGTATTCCATTTCCGTTAATTTGAATAGTATCAGTGTTGACCAGGGCTGCAACATTTTGACAACTAGATGTTAATTGGCAGTGCTGCCATTTACATATAGCCACATTGTCGTTTTATTTAAATTTATTTCTAATCTCTGTAACAATATGTTAGGAGTATGTCCAAACTAATTGATATCTACATGGTATATGGTGTGTCCATGCAAGTTATACTCAAGCTTACTTACTTTATCCGCAATTTACTTTCGTTTTATTACAATTTTCTTTAAAATCTTTTGATAATAGCTTGTTCTAGTTTTTAACTATTTATATTTTTAAAACAGCTGAGTCATTAAAAATTTTCCCGAAGAAAAACTGCGGGCTATTTCGTGTAAAAAGAAGAAGAATATTTTTCTTTTAAACAGTTATCGGTAAGATTGGGATCTCGGGATTCCAATGTGGAGTACGCGAGTAAACCTACTACGTATGATGTGATTCTTGAAAATCATTTGTAACTTCTTAAATGGTTTATGAAAATCTTTGTATACGATGGAAGGTTTAAAATTTTTCACCGTTCTTGTTGAAGTCTACTGAATGAGTTTCATTTATATGTACATATACTATGTATGTATGTACGTTTACAAAAAAAAAATGTTTGTGGTAAAAATTGACACTGAACTTCCGCTTGAAGCTTTAAACACAATAACGACAGCAGGCTACACGAACACCGACTACAAAAGTCGTTGGCTACAATCGTCGCCTCGTAGTGAGCTACTTAATTATTTTTTAGAACGACACCACTAAATCAATAACCATATGTTGTTATTTGTAGTAGAATTCTCTTCATACGCCAGTGTAGCCACTTTCATGTATGTAATACTCTTAAATAGTGTTATTCTAATAAAATATATTTAAAGTCCACAGTATACAACAAGAAATTATTTCATTAGCTTGGAAATGTAGTTTCTTGTTTCTTTTTGTATAATAAAACAGCATATTTTCAAGTTTAAAGTAATTGAATTGTCGCTTACCAAAATAGAAATTGGTTTAATTTCTATTTTGGTATTTTTGTATTTGGACAACAACCAGTAGCTGTGTTGCCTGTAGCAGTAAAAATAGTCATTCGTATATTTTTGACAAGTTGTAGTCTGCTGTCGTTATTGTGTTTAATGATTAAGCGCTGACAGCTTTTGATGTTGTCGATTTTCCATGTCTATTTGCGACTATTGCTTAGCTTTCATAGATATCACCTGAATTGTTCATGTACATATTTACCTCCGGATTTCTTCAAGGACACCTCCAGACAGTCCGCTGTGCAAGATTAATATAAAGTCGGCAAATAGTTTTTTACCTTCTTTTTCTCTTTTTGTCTTCTTTGCACTACCAGAAACGAAGCACTATTTTTTAACAGTTGTCACTTTTAATACTTTTTAAATTTACACTTTCTTTTACTATGTTATGACTAAACAAAGCTTCAGCATAAATTGCAAATGCAATAAAACTGAGACCTGTGGGCAAGTGTTGTGCATTACAGAGCTAATATACATACGTACATAAGTATGTCAGTGATATTTTATAATAGTGTCATGGACTTCGTATATGCCACTTGCTTCTACGTCATCTTATTTACTAACAGAATTATGGACTTTCACAAAGTAGACCAAATACAAACAAAAGCCAAACACAATTTGACAAGCGAATAAGAGTGCAAAGAATATAGCGTGTCTATAGGCGGTCTTGGGTACTAGATGGTTAACATATCAAACAGACTATCTACGGATATAAATTCTTAATGACAACAACATCAATAGCTCCACGTTTATACGGATTACCAAAAATCCATAAAATTAATACTCCGTTAGGACCGATTTGCTTCTCCATCAATTCCCCAGCATATACACTTTGTAAATATATGGTCAATATATTAAAAAATCTTATATAATGTCAAAGATGCTATAGAATTTAAAACAAAGATAAATGACATGAATTTGGAAATTGTTCCCTAGCATCCCAATAAATCTGGCAATGAAAATCATAGAAGAGAAATGGAATGATATCGAAAGATACACTAACATACAGAAGAAACTATTTATGAATATACTAAAGTTCTGTATCACAGACACAAGATATTTCAAATATGATAAATTTTTTTATGCGAATAACGTAGGGGCCTACCGATGGGTTCTCCGGCATCATCTGTAATTGCGGATATTGTAATGGAAAACTTGTTAGATCAATGCACAAAATTAATGAACAAAAACCAAAAATTCTTACGAAACATGACGATATATTTGCCATTGTAAAAGGGGACGCCGTCGAAGATACATTAAAAGTGCTCAATTCTTTTAATAATCAAATTAAATTTACCAAGGAAATAGAAGTAAATAAAAAATTACCTTATTTAGATTGTGTAGTCATCCGAGATAACTACATACTGGAACTTAATTGGTACAAAAAACCAACATCATCAGGAAGACTAACAAACTTTCATTCAAAACAAGCAAGACGAATAATTATAAATACGGCTACTTTTATAAAGAGAACATGGAACGGATAAAAGAAATACTGACGAGGAACGATTTTCCAAAAAAAAAAAACAATAAAAGAACTTATATATTACTAGCGAACCCCCTGCACACTTCGTAGTGCAAAAAACGAAACAATTGTTGTTTTTCCATTTTCGGTGTAAATATATAAAACCGTTAGTTTGCCAACGCGCGAACAGGCTACATAGAACTGTCCATGTGAGAAAACTGGATACACTAAATTCAGTCCTCAAATTTCTTAAGATTGGCCTTGCGCCTTATTAATGGTAATCGCAAACGCAAGGCGAACAGGAAACTGAAGTCGTTTAAATTCAAATGGTATATCAGACGGAATCATTAGGATACGTGGAATGAATACATCTTCGCCTTTTAATTTTCCAGTTAAAATGTAGCTTCAAATACACAAACGGAGTTGATTGATATTACGAAGCATAATAATAGTGGCTCCAACTTTCTATTGGAGATTATGCGGAGGCAATCCTGGCACAACAACATCATATAATTCAGGATCACATATAACATTGTCAACTTTATGCGATGTGATTTTATTCACCAACCATATTGAAATGTGAGCATGTGGCAAACCACGCTTTTGCCACTCCACAGAATACATCCAGAACTTCACTTCACCAAACACCTTAGATTTCACGCTAAAACCCATAAGCGCTTTCAATTTCCACTTAAAAACACAGGAAATGATATCAGGGCGGTCGATAGGACTTTGGCCAGCGAATAAATTATCTTTAATGTCACTCCATTGCGGATTACACGTAAATGTTATAAATAAGTCTGGTCGACCGTAATGACGCACATGGGTTATTGCATCCTGCGCGTACTTATACATATGACGTGGGCTGTGCATAATGTATTTAAATATTTATGTTTTCAGTGTATTTCAGTTTTTCAAAATATTAACTCAAATATTTCGAAATGATTGCAGTGCTCGCTAAAATGGCTATAACTTATAAATCAATACGCATACAGAAACTGCATTTACATAAAAACCTTGGTATTGACGTCACCTTTTGCAGAAACAAAATCGGTTCACGCATTACGGAGAACATCAATTACTAACACAATGCAACTTATTTATATATATAAGTATATAGATACAAAGTATAATAAACGAAAATTAATGACAGAAGACGATACAGAAAAATGCTACAAATCAACTATATATATATATATATATATATATATATATATCAGGCTTATCAGAGAGACTAAAGAAATCAAATATGACAAATATGAAATAGCCTTTAGTAAAACAAAATCAAAAATAGAAAAAGAAGACAAATCAAACCTGATTTACGAAATTAGGTGCAACGGAGATGGATATAATAATTGCAATAAATTTTATATCGGCACGACAAAGTCAAAATTAAGAACACGTCTTGCCTCCCACAAATCGGACCAACGAGCAAAAAGCAAACCAATAGAACAAAAGGCCGCACTAGCAAACCACTGTACAACAAGAGGGCATAAACCGCCATTCGAACAAACTCGTATATTACAAGAAGAGATATTTTTTGGAGATACTCCATATAATTGACGTCCCACAAAACAAACGATTAAATTACAAAAACGACACAGAAAAATGCGCCCAATTATACAGAAACACAGCAGACCAATACAAAAAACAAAACAGATTAGTAAAGTAGTTGGAAGTGGACAGAAACAAAATAATGGAAATAAAATTTATACATATTTATATAATATTAAATAAAATCTATATAAAAGTAAATACTAATTATCATACAATATTGTTGTTATAAATTTTTAAAATTTATTGTCTGTTAATTTGTTTATTGTTTTTATTAGATCCCTGAAGATGGTCAGCAAAGTTGACCGAAATATTGGATAGAAAATATATATAAATATATAATTTATAAAAATAAAAAAATATATGCCGTTGTTAATTAATCTGTATATAATAGATACATATATGACCTTAAGGTTTAAGCCGAAAATAATAATTACACTTCAATAGAAAAACACAGGTCAACAATTACATATCAACAATTCTTATATTAGTTATTTCCTGGAGCCTAAAAAATAGTTAAAATAAGAATTTAAGTTTAAAATAAGGTCGAACAAAATACAAAAATAAAAAATTACGAATATATTAATATGGTAAACTGCAAAATATGTTCTATATGAATTTATTACATCCTTGGTTTACAGTCGCTAGGCTGCTCGGAGTCAATCAACATCACACCTCGTTGGTAATTATATTTTAAGCGCAGACAGAATACTGAACACCCTACAAGAACAGACTGGCCGAAACCAATACACAAGCAATTATTTACTAACACATTATTATGTAATACCGAACACATGGTCATCACTAGTGATGCAGAGGCATATCACTGCTGAAAAATGTATATTTCAAAGTTTCATTTTGACGTTGAAAATATTATATCACTTTTATTTGAAATTTGTGTGGGATAGTGACTTAAGACAATAAATTATTATTTAATATATTGTTATAAAAGATTTAACAAAAATATAATAAAAATAATAAAAGGAAGTGTGTGTTTGTTTTTGGTAAATATAAAAGATAAGTATCGATATTTTTTAAATTATATTACTAAAATGAGCAAAAGATACTTAGGAAATCGCATTTCAAAAGAAAAGGGGAGATATGAGTCCAATGTAAAAAAATATAAATCGTTAATAGAAAAGAGTTGTGAAAAAGATGGTGAAAAAGAGTATATTAAAAATATAGAATTGGTGAGTGTTGTTAGTTCTGATGCAGTAGCATCCACTTCCGTAGGGTTTTTTAAAATTGACAGTGATAGTGGTCATATTTCATCCCAATTTGCAGAAGGTAAGGGGAATAGTGATGGTGATATGAAAAGCAGGGAAATAAAAATGTGTGCCATTAGGAATCATATAACTCAAAGCGCCCTAGAGGATTTGCTACATACTTTGAAAAGGGTACGAGTAGGGAAAAGGTTAAAATTTCTAGCATTCCTGAAGGAGATTTTCTTTCAGGCTCATTCTCATATTTAGAGGGAAAAGAAGAAGTTTCAATAGATGTAGGGATTGATTGGTTGAAACTATATAAACGCTCAAACAGGGTATTATGGCCTATTCTTGGCTCAATTGTAGGATTTCAAAATGTTAATCCATTCGTGATTGGTTGTTTTTCAGGTTTTACGAAGCCAAAAAATGTAGATTCTTTTATGACGGAATTTTGTTCGGAAGTAAAGTTTATGCGGTTCAATGTTCGGTTGTTTGTTTGCGGTTCTCCTGCTAGAGCATATGTTACAGGTGTGGTTTCTCATACTGGGAAGAATAACAACCATTCTAAATGTTGTCAGGAAGGGTTATATAAGAAGAGAAGGGTGTGTTTTAACAAAAAAAGTCGGTCTTCCTAGGTCAGATGGAACATTTGCATCGAAATCTCATGCATCTCATTATAGGGAAGAGTTTAAAAATAGAAAAAGTATCTTAAAAGGTGTAGATTTAGCAATGGTTTCTCAGTGTCCTGTAGATAGCATGCATTTAGTTGATTTAGGTGTTACTAAAAAGTTGCTCAAACTTTTAATTTGTAAAACAAATGTAGGAAAAATTAATCAAAAAATTAATCTAGTTTCCAAATATGTTCCATCTGAATATTGTCGTGCGCCTAGAAGTTTAGATGAATTAAGTAATTGGAAATCTACCGAGTTTAGGCAGTTTTTATTACATACTAGCATTTTCATTTTAAAAGATTGTGTAAGTAGTGATCAATATTACCACTTCTTATTATTAAACTGTGCTATAAGGCTTTTGTCTAGTCAAAGATTGCAAAAAATAGAGGCAGATATTTCCCAAAAGCTATTAGAAGATTCTGTAAACTATTTCGGTATTTTATATGGTGAAGAGTTAGTCATTGTTAATGTCCACGGGGTGTCAAACAACTTTGACAATTAGATTGTTTTTCTGCAAGAAAACTTGAAATTGTATGCTTTCCTGGAACATTTCGGAACATACAAAGTGGTTATTACACACTTATTTAATTTGTTTCACGTTGAGAATAATTATTTTCGTTTTTTGCTGAACTTTTAATTCGGCTTTTCTTCTTTTAAATATTTTTATTAAAAATTTTATGCTTTTTGTTTGCTTACTTTTGCTTGTTTACTTTATTGTGTCATATGTTTTTCTTTCTACTGGATGTTAATAGCGAAAATTCGTCCAGTAAAAATTTGCAGACTCAGTCAAACAACTGTCACTTTACTCTCTCAACAGGTGCTCTCTTTTGCAAATTTATGTAAACGAACGCATTTCAGTAAAATCCAGTAGAAATTTTGGGGTAAACGAGCACAACTTATGTAATAAATACATAAATAGCCTAAATCAAGTTTAGTTCACCCGTAGATAAATGAACACTGTACCAAAATTAGCAATACGCACTGCCGAATTGTTTTTTGAGCTTTCATTTGTCTCCACAGATTGGAAGTCTTATTACTTGTTCCAATTTCTTTGTATGTACATACATGTGTTAAAATAGAAATGATTTAAATTAAAAGTAAGAAATCGAAAAGTATTTCTATTGTACATAAAGAAGAGCATTTATTTTCTCCCTTTACTTTTCCGTCCTAAAAACTAATCAACTGATCAATAAGAACTGGGTTTTTTTTTTCTCAAAACTACAAGTTTACAGTAAAATTACCAACAAAACAACAACAATTTTAAAAAATTATTGTTGTTTTATTGTGGACTAGCTGTACCCTGCGCTCGTTGCTGCTTTTTTCCGTGCTTGAGGTGTAGGTCGACCAATTGCTTTTCGCTTTGGAGTCATGATTGCAGGGGAACAACGTGAAAAATGCATTTAAATATATTAGAATCTCACAATGTACCTAATTAAATTTAACCGGATGTTCAGACATGGATAGATCACCAATTCGCTAAGCGAAATAAAAAGTGGCAAAAAGTAGCATAGCAGAGTTGTTAAAAATTTTGTCAAAGAAATCTACCTTATACATATATCTTCCATACAACGCAAACTTATATCTATATTAAAAGGAGGAAAATCAAAACGATGTCTTGTCTTTTGAGGTATTTCGATTTACTTTTATACCGTAAATATATATACTATATATATTTAAAAACTAAATATCCTTAAACGTCTGAGACACAAACCTTATTTTGTGACACAAACAACAGCATTTTAAAAAATTTTCCAGAATTAAAAGGTTTCAAATTTGTGATTGACGTTTTACAGGAATGTTATTAAAATCATATATGTATAGTGAATTCTTAAATGTTTGGTATTCGTCCGATCAACACATGATCAAATGCATAGTTTACGATTCAATTCATTTTGAATAATTTTTCAGTGGCGCCATCTATAGGAAATTAATCGCACTAACTTAGAAACCTCCGTCGACTCATGCGCTACAACTTTGCTGAGGATCGTGACATGATCAAATGCAGTTTACTATTCTATAAAAGACATACATATGTACAGACTAACATTTATACATATATAAACATATATAAATATAAATATATATATATATATATATATATATATATATATATATATGTATATATATATATATATATATATATATATATATATATATATACATACATATACATTTACATAATAGAAGAATATAGATTTGTTTGTAACTTTTAGTTTTCAAAAACTGGCCTCTGCACTATCTAAACAGGTACTTTTATCCTTATTGAGAAAACCAAATTGGATATGAGTAAAATCCCAGTTGATAATGTACAATAACATACATATATATCCGAATCCAGTTCTAAATTTTTACGTATTTTTAGTCATTTCTTTATTATAAGTATAGTAATTTTACCTGTTAAGTTTCGTCAACATTTGAAAAACAAAGTAATCGAAATGTTAATCAAAGTCCAATAGTTTAATTAAATAAAGGTTTGTTTCTTTTATTTATATTTAGTTCTGTATTTTCTTAACTTTATAAGTTATAACTCTAATTTATTAAGGAATAAATGAAACGAGTGCTTATTTAGATACTCGTGAATAAAACACTAAAAATGAGAATTAGAAGCAAATGATAAATCAACGTTTTTACTTTCTTTTCTTAACTTGTTGAATATACATATATTAATATAATTTTGTTGCTACATACATTCATACATACAATTACATATGCATATGTATTTACAATTAGTACATTTGTGTAATTATTTGGAATGTGGCAGCATTGGTTTAATTTTTTTGTAGTTTTAGTAATTTAAGCCAAAATACAACATTGATAATGTAATATTTTTATTAAACGAAAATTTCTAATTACATCCCATAATTATTTATTTATCGAAATAATACTTTCCTTGATGCCTTATTGCGATTCTTGAAACGACTTAACCTGTTCTGTTTGATAAATGAAACTCACAAAAGTTTTCTTTAATATAATACGAACCGTTGATTCGCTGGGATAATCTTTATAAGGATCAAAGATTTTTTAATGAAAGCAACAAAATCATAGATCCAATATACGAGTAGTAATATATATAATTTTAAAAATAATTCGGATTTTTCTTGTAAGTAATTTTAATACTAACAACACATTCCGCCATATTATGAATGATGTCACGCAACAAATTATGCCTTTTCTACTGGTTGTCGATAAAAATTAGTTAATTTTGATAACATTGATAGAGCATGTTAATAGTAGGCAGTAGATCTCGATAAGTAAACAAGTGACATTTTTGTTGCTTTCATGTTGATGTCGCCATTCATAATAAGGGAGATTATGTGTATAGAAAAATTAGCATGTAGTAGATATAGATGATAAATTTGAATTGGATCTTTACTTGGTTTTTTATACATTTTAACATCCGAAATCGGTTGCAGAACATAGTCGGTTGCTAGCATCCAATTGAATTTTATCATCGAACCCAATTATGTATTGGTGTGTTGGTGTAAGCAGTTTTTTTTGTAGTAGAATAAATATTGCAGATTGTGTGTCACTTTAATATAGTATAAAACGGCATTATGATATTCGCCAACACCAACATCATCAGTACCATTTATAAATATTAATACCTTGTTATACACACTACTGGAAATATGTATGATTGGTTTATTATATGTATGTTTTGATTTGATAAACATCAATTAATTATAAGAAAGTTTTTAACTTTAGTATGGATTTGTTTTTAACTTTGAATTTAATGTATCTATATGTAAATGGATAATTTCAAATGAGTTTTAGTTATGCATTTAAAGAATAGTTCATGATCTTAATAAGAACATAAAATTATGTATGTATATATAATATTATTTAAATATATATTGTATTTATTTTAAATTTCACAAACGTTTTGCTATTGATTTTGAAGCGTTTCAACAGTAACTTTTTAAAACGCTGGCGAAAATCTTTCACAGACAATTTATGTTTAAAAGCGATTTGTTGTTTTAACTCATGACTCAGCACCTCGAACGGATAATATAATGCAGCCCTAATAATGGGCTCTAATTTATCAAATAACTAAACGGAATCATCTGAAATAAATGCAAAAATAGTAAGCAATCAAGAATTTTTATTTTCACAACATCTAGGATAAACTTACCGTGATACCACCATTTAGTCTTTTTGGGATTCTTATTGCATGTCTTGACATAGAGGGTGTTATCTGGAGGACGTTTCTTTTCACGGCAACTACTCAGCATTGATGCTATACTTAAGCACACCGATTGCACGGATAGTGCCGGTGACCAGTCTTCTGTAAGTATTGAAAGGCAGATATGACCATTTGAATAGACATGCGGATGTACCGGTATGTCTTCACCAATAAATTTCACTTCTGGCGAGTCAAATGGATACTTGTTATTAAATTTAAATAGCAATTGAAAGTGTTCGCCGTCATAAAGAGTTCCTTCGAATCCATTTAAGTTTATTTTCCATCTAAGAAGCAAAAAATTATTTCATCATTGTAATTATATGTATGTACTTAAATTTTACAGAAAATCTTGTAAATATTTAAAATAAATGATCTGGATTTTATTGTATCAAAATTTAGTTGTCCTCTTCTAATGTATCAAAGAACAAGCGATTTACTCGTATTGAATTTAATTGAGAAATTTGTTTTTCTGGACACTTATTTTAATTGAGTCTTCTTGAATTCTAAGCCGATCAGTAATTTAGGACGAACGTCAGAAAAATTATTGCCATGTGACAATCGATATGTTGACAGCACCTTCTAGACTATCATGCCTAATCATTTTCGCTTGCTTTCTCAGTCTCAATAATAACTGGTATTTTTTTATTTGAGATGAAAATATTATGTGGAAATTGCTTTGTCGGTACATATATTTTAATTTTGTCACTATATCTAATTAAAGGTATGGTCACACTTGGGAAATATTTGTCCAAAAAAGCGTGACCACCAAAAACGCTAAAGATATATATTTTGATTAAGTATGTGTTTTTTAAGCAAATCAGTTGCATACATAATTAATAGTTAGTGGTGTAGAATCCAATATTATTGGAAAATTTTAATTCAATAAACACTTGTCAGAATTAATTACAAACTGAATAATTTTTATTTGAGTCAATTATGTATAAAACACTCAGTTCAATTCAATAATTTATTTTCATAATTTGGGGAAAAAAAGAATCAGCACGATTATAATTAAATTGAAAATCAATAATTATTCCCACGTATACAAATTTAATTAATGTTTTTATTTAACAGTGATGACATAAAACGACAAAATCGGATGTTCATAGACAATAACTTGGGACCTCCTGAGCACGAAAAACTCTGTAATTTTTTTCCCTAAGTAGCATTTTTTAGATAACGGTACTTTTGTGTTTTTCGGTGTATGGTCCCACGCAAACCTTTGTGGACCCCAACCGATTGAGATAAATTACATATCGTTGAAAAGGTAATTGAATGCCTTTCCCGTCGATATGCTGGCTGAGCTATGGCACCTCAAAGTTCAAAATTTTTTTATTTTTTACGTTTGTTTCAAAATTTTTCATTTCTATTTCGTTTTTAACCGTAATTTGACAAAAACGTATGTAAAATAAAGTTTTTTTTAAGATTTTGTGGAACGACAATATGTTCATTTTCACTGCTCACACATTATATTAAAATGACGAGCTAGCAATTGCATTGAATTTTCGCAGTAATGTATCGATCTTCTCAGCGTAATCAGGACTTCTGTATTTTCCCAAAAAAAAAGTTGTGAACGATGTCCTGGAATGCTGCCCATGCCTCCAAATGAGCTGGAAATAAACACTCATTAAAAACTTGGTCACCGTACAGAGCCCGAATTTGAGGTCCATCAAATATACCAGCTTCAATTGCGCTCGCTGTGGCTCTCGGAAATTTTTGTCATTTTGCCAATGCCTTTGGTAAGCGTTGACTGAAAGCATCCATATCAAACAGACCGTTACCATTAGAAAACTTATTCTTTTTAACTTTTAGGTTCAAATATGACACCTAAATTACACTTCCTATTTAGTCATTTGGATATTTTCCCCACGAACTTGGGCTCCGAAAATGATGAACAAGGCGAAAGATTCCACCAGGAAATGGAAAAAATCGAGATGAACAAATGATGGCTGGTTCCTCAATCGCAAAGATCCATCCGAAAAAAAACGCAAAAGTTCAAGTCGATCGTCATTTTAATTTAAATGTTTTTGAATTTACCCGGAATATAGTATGTAAGCAGCAATGAAAATGAACATATTGTCGATCCACAAAATCTAAGGATTTTGTTAATAAAAACTTTATTTTTCATCCGTTTTTTTTTTCAAATTACGCTTAAAATTTTGGTAACTAAATAAACTATTTGGTAAAAAATAAAACATTCCAGATTTTTACTATAACGCCGAAAAAAAAGCGAAATAAAAATGAAAAATTTTGAAACAAACGTAAAAAATAGGCAAGTTTTGAAATTTGAGGTGCCATAATTCAGCTATTTCTTGTCTCATACAAATTTGTAGCATATCGACGGAAAAGGAATTCAATTATCTTTTCAACGATATGCAATTCGGTTGGGCTCCACAAGGGTTTGAGTGGGCCCATACACCGAAAACCACAAAAGTACCGTTATCTAAAATATGCTACTTAGGAAAAAAAATTACAGAGTTTTTCGTGTTCAGGAGGTCCCAATTAACTTATCTAGGCATGTGGCGTTTTTGGTATTTTTTGGCTGTAAACCAGTATAATCAATCATAGTGTTTAAAAGACTGCAAAATTCATATGTATTTGTTGTGAGTATCGACTTTCAAGCAACTATGTAAATATAATATATGTAAATATAATATGTAAATATAATATATTTTTTTAATATAGCAACTTATTGAGAAATATATTCTAAATTTGATATCAGTAAAAGTAAAATTAAACTTTGTGCAAAAACAATTTATTTACGCCTTGAAAATTATATCCATTATGATATTTTAACAAACTTTTTCACTTAAATTTTTTATAATTAATACCGGAAGTACCTTTTTTCTTAACTGTAGTATGAAATACTTACTCTGATAAGTTTGATGATATACTCTCGGTATCAACTGAAACTCCTGGTGGTGGTTCCTTGATCAATGACATCAATTCTTTCTGTAGTCTTTTCTGTAATATATGTTTGAATATGTTTGTATATTAGATATGTATGTATGTATGTCTTAACTTTAAAATTTGTAAATATTTTTTAAATAATTTATCATTATTGCATTAGTCATTGTAACGGAAAGTAAACGTGCGCAAGTATATATGTATGTACATGTGTATACAAAAGTATCTACATACATATGTATGTAGTTGTATGTATGTATGTGCAAGATTAGAACCATTTTTTGTTATCAAATTAATTAAACGTCGCTTTCCTGAAGAAGAGTATTTGGATAGTTATCATCAATATTTGCTTGTTTTCATATAATTTAATTTGATTAGATAAAGAAGATTGTTAGACCATTTTATTTAACAAAAACGTACATGAAAACTTTACAAACAATTATTTTTACCAGCCAATTTAATATTATATAGAAGCTCTCACATATATTAAATGGTATAACTGGCAAAATTTTTCTAACGAACAAGGGAAAAGGTTTAACCACATCTTGCCCAATGAGCAATTTCACATTTCGTGTTATTTTTTTCTCGTGTTTATGGTCTCCGATTAAAATTATATATGTAAGAATATCTCATCTTTAGCCTGCTTAAATCCTGAAAAGGTAGTTGCAGTATCTTTGTTTCATGTGTTTTGAGAGTACATACTATTTTTTTAAAGCAAACGCATGAAGAAAACCTTGGATTTGATATATTATAAATATATAAATTAAAGACTGATCACCATGATCATAGTCACGTACACCATGATGTTGTTATTTACTTTGCAGTCGTAATAAAAAGCAAAATGTGTCTTAAATCGCAACATAGGTTTGCAAACAATTGGTCAAAAAGTGGCTTTTCTCCTTACTTGCTTTATACCCAACAGATACACTTTAAGGAGAATTGTTAATCGCCATAGTAAATTGCTATAAAAATCTAAAGTTTTTATCACAGCAGTGCAGCAGTTTTATCTATAACACCGACTTTTTCCTGTAGAATATGTTAAGACTAAATGAAGTACTCTTTAAATCACACTGCGATTATGGTCCAGAACTTGCACACTAACCCCCTAATTCACAAACGATTGTTAAAGTTAAAGAATGCTTTAAGGGATCTTTAGACATACGAAATCTATACTTTAAAGCCACTTTAATTTTAATAATCGTTTATGAAATAGGGGGTAAATGTTTTATTAAAAATTATATATCGATGAATTAGTAGGATCGTCAGACTACCGTTTCGAATTTACATAACACCCTTGGTTCTGTGTGAAGTTGTGTGATCACGAAGCATTTATTTACTTTATATCTGTAGGTATTTTCGTAACTTAAAAATATTCGTTTGCAAGATATAAAATAATTTAAAAACAACTTCAGTGTATGACTCTATAATTTTTAATTTCGTGCTGATTTTTTGCTTTCATTCAATTGAAGGGTTTTAGCTAGTTAATATGTGCATTTCACTGGGACTAATGCAGCTCATCATGGAACCTTTACCCAACATTTCTTAGAATAACTAAAGATATTATTTCAAACTTTCACTTTTATAAGTGAAAAGCCCAAACAAATATCAAAGTCAAAACTGTCACTGACCACATCTCCTTTTTAATTTTCTTACGCTTTTATTTTATTCTACAATTAGTTGGCATTTTTTCCAGCTCTAGTTCTAGTTGTAAGAGAAATAAAGAACAAAAACAACAATTGATAATTGTTATAATGTAAAAACAATTTATTTGGAGTGTTGACATCATTCGTTGATTTTTAATTGAAAGTCGGAGACTTTGAATTTTTTAATAACATTTTGGGAGCAAATAATCAGCACGAAATTAAAAAAGGACAAATTCAGAAAAATTTTAACTACAAGGTCGCACTACGGAAATTGGGCAGTCTATAATTTAACGCTGATTTTCCCTTCTATAAATTTAGTTTTAAAAGAATTCCTAAAAATTGTTTCAATCTGGTTATCTTTCTCCACCTGCTCTCACTATTCTATCCTTTCCTTCACTAATGGATCATCCCATGAAATACTTATGTGTAGTACTTTGTTCGAAGTTGACCCACAGGGATCCCACATCTTATAACGCTAATATATAAAAAGTACTTATAAGAGCACTCTACCCATTACTAAATAGAAATTATTCGTTAAACATTCGGAGAAATGCACCAACTGATGTTGACTTTTTTCTGATTGAATGAATATTTAAATTTCAATTCAATTTCGGATTATGATCACATAACTGAATTAGCAACCCAACTAGAGTAGTGTATTAAGTATTGCTAAGTTTTAAAAATAGTTTCATGGAGATTTTAGAAGAAAAAATTATGTGCTCCAAACCAATAAAATTTTGTATATGTTTAAGCGGAGAAGGAAAAAATCAATAAAGTGTTTGTAAATATGTAGATATTTATATTATTGTAATTAAATCGATATAATTCTTAATATATTAACTATTTGACAAACCGCCATTGTACTATTATAACATGCAATTTATTTGTTGGGTGGTTAAGCAATGTCTATATACATTTCATTGGTTGAAGTCTACTGACGATTTGGAAAAAAGCGCCAATGAAATGCATATAGACATTGCTTAACCACCCAACAAATAAATTTCATATTAAATCGATATAAATTATATTGCGGCTACAGGTATATCGCCGATGTATCGATATCCGTTTCCATGTCTAATTAAGACACTTACTTTTTTGGTACTTTTACGAAACAGAGTATAAATAAATGTACGTAAGAAACAAATAAAGTATTATAAAATTTATACAAACACTTCACCTATTGAAGCGGTTGCAATACTTTTTTTAAAGTTTTGTTATTGTTGATTTGATGGAAATGATAATCTAATAGTTCATGTAATTTTCATTGTTCAAAATTAGGAATAACCCATATGTGATTTAAAATTTTATATTATCAATGATTAGAAATCTATATAAAAATGTACATGGTAAAGTGATTTCATTAGTGATTATTTAGTTTGAAAACTGATTAAGTCTACATACGATTTGCAATTTGAATTAAAAATTAAATAATCGCCTGATATATTGATTAAGAGGTTACATGTTTTTTGCAAATTATTAATATATATTCACAGATTGTATTTTTAATTGTTTTAACATGAAAATGCATTCAAAATTGGATAACTAATGGTATATATATATATATATATATATATATATATATATATATATATACATATATATATATATATATATATATATATATATACACGTCTCTGTTATATATGTTGGTAATATCAGCCATTTTGGATTGTCAGTTTGTTTTTGACAGATAAAAGGGTTAGTCGTGTTTTGGTGTGCTCTTCGATTTTTTACTATTCGAAAAAATGGATCAAAGAAACTGTATATGTTTTGTGCAAAAAAAGAAATTAAATGCGCAAGGACATTTGATATGTTGACTGTGGCGTTTGGCGAGTCTCATAGTAGACTCGCAGAACACAAGTTCAATTGTGGAATAACCGGTTTAAGGAAAGGCGGTCAACGACGATGCTCGTCCTGGTCGCCCGAGCACGTCAACAACCGATGAAAACATTGAAGCAGTGAAGAAAATGATTTTGGATAATCGTCGAATTACTATCAGAGAGGTTGCTGATTATGTTGGCATATCGTTCGGCTCATGCCAAGCAATTTTTATGGATGTTTCAGGCATGAAACGTGCGACAGCGAAGATTGTTCCAAAATTGCTAAATTTTGAGCTAAAACAACTTGGCATGGATATCGTTCAGGAGCTGTTGAACAGCGTCAACGACGACCCAAAATTCCCCAAAAAGGCCATAACTGGTAACGAACCATGGGTGTATGGCTATGACATTGAAACCAAAGCCCAATCATTCCAATGGAAGCCTCCAGAAGAGCCAAGACCGAAAAAAGCACGTCAAGTTCGGTCAAATGTGAAGGTTTTGCTCACTGTTTTCTTCGACTGCAATGGCGTGGTGCATCATGAATTCTTGCCACAAGGTCGTACGGTCATTAAGGAATACTACCTTGAAATTATGCGTCGTTTGCACGAAGCAACTCGTCAAAAACGCACAGAATTGTGGAAAAAACAACCATGCATTTAGCACCATGATAACGCACCAGCTCACACATCGATGCTTGTGCGTGACTTTTTGGCCAAAAACAAAATCGTTATCATTCCTCAACCACCGTATTCACCGGACTTGGCCCCCACTGACTTTTTACTCTTCATAATACTGAAGACACCGATGAAAGGACAGCGTTTTGCTACGATTGAGGATATAAAAGAAATATCGAAACAGGAGCTGTTGGCTATTAGATCTGAGGGGGATTACTTTGAAGGGGACAAGATAGTTATTGATGAATAAATAAATACTTTTTGAAAACATTTAAAATAACGGATATCTTTTGTTCAGACCTCGTATATATATATATATATATATATATATATATATATATACGAGTATATATATGCACATCGTACATAAAAACATTTCGCCTTCTTCTGTGCTATTCATAGAAACAATTTTACAAATGAAAATCGTATATAAGAAAAAACTTGGTATATGAAACTTGGTATTGAAAACTCTAAAGATAATAAATGATGTGAAAACGCAAAATATATAATTAAATCGAATTTAATTTGATTTACTTTTCATAGAAAATTTTAAACGTGCGTGGTTTATTGAACACAGTTATCAGAAAAAGTTTCCTATAGCCATATATTTGTTTTTCTGAATCAACTAGCTTATGTAACAACATGACATCTGAAGTAGAAAGAGCACGAATACGCGAAGCAGAAATATACGTATAATTTTTCGTAACCAAATTAAAAATATTGTCCATTGAAACTGAATTTGATATAAATTTAATATTAATTATGAAACATTATATTAAAAGATAAAAGGACCTTGAAACCTTTTGTTTATTTTTGGACATTCTGTAATTGTAAGAGGTGAATCAACAATTGTTTTCTCGGAAAAACAATAATATAGCGTTTTATGCTTATAACCTGTTTAATTGACAAACTTCTATACAAAATTTGTCACAAGCAATTTTTTATGAATTACATTTAAGATATTTATCCTGAATAAGGGAGTTAAAAGTTAAAATCTTAAATTTACTCAAAGCAACCCACGCCCTACAGTTTTTATATGCTATAGGTATAAAGCATCTTAAAAAATTGATTAGATAGAAATTTTCGGCCGTGTTGAACTTTGGAAGGCGAATAATGCTGCGTTATTAATAAATTTATTTATCTAAAAATTTATGATAAATACGTGATTGCATACACCGCAAATTAAAGAGATTCTAGTTATTAAATTTATAGTCTTTGAATGTAAATAATATAAAAATATATTCGATCGCAAGTCATTAACCTGACTTTATTTATACAACACAGTTTACATGTGTACATACATACATGTGGAGTGTGTTTATATGGATATATGTATATAACATACAAATTTTTTAATATACTTAAGCAAGCAATTGATAATTTTTCCGACTCATACCCACTGATATAGACCATTAAATTCTTGCAGTGACCCGTGGATATCGTATACATTTATATTTACACAGTATAAGAGCCACTGTTTGGTTATTAATAAATTATTAGTCAAATTAAGGGTAAAGGCTTTATTGCACACAATGGTCATAGCAATTTTAGGATTTAAGAAAACACTATATAATTTTTATACTAATTTCACATGAAGTTAGTGCTACCTATTTTCGAACAATTCGAAACTATCATTATCGATAACTGTGTTTTGACAGCTGATAATTTCGAACTGGCAAGTTTAACAAATTTATTTTGGTTAAATGGCTACTTCAATAAATAAAATTGGCATATTTTGAGCAAGCACACATCGGAAATAAAAACTATTTTCTAGATTTAAAGTAAAAAATCAAACTAAAAGAGAAGTGCCACGTGTACGGTAATACACTAAAGTAGTCCTTGTTACATGAACTACCTTTAGGTGCGTTAATTTTTACTTATTGGAACGTTATGAAAACCTTAACTTTAACGATTAGTTTCTATGCTTTATTATAACAGCTATTTCTTGTTTTCTGAGGAAAAAATATTTTTTTTTGCATTCCTCAAATATATAAATTATTTTTAGCTTTTTGTCTATTTTTCGGAAAACAGAAGTCACTTTGAATTATTATATATTTGCTTCCAAAAAAAAAAAAAAAAAACTCAAACTTAAAATAAAGAAATATATGGATCCACAGTTTTAAAGATTTCTGCAAGATTTTCCAGGAACGCAGGACTCTGCAGAACATTTTTGCGCTCTATACGAAAAGACTTACTGGTTAAATTAAATTGATATTTTTTATATTTCATTACAAAAAAATATTTTTTTTCGTTTGTTAGGAATACATGAAAATCACAATATTACTTTTATTTGCTAATCGAAATGTAAAATTCAGGAAATAATGACTAAAATAGTATATGCGCTCTCGCTTTACGCTGACTTAATTTTGTTTAAGAAGTAAGCAAATCATCATCAACGATATTCGATTTCACAACACTGGATTACTTTTTAACATAGTCCTATGTTAAGTTATTTCTTTATGCCGAAAATTGGACTAATCGAATGGACCATGTAACTCGTAGCCGGAAATAATATTTGAAATATAAATGCCATGCAGAGTGTATTTCTGCGTCGTATTATCATCTTAAGTACTCCTGTAGCTGAAACATAAACACCCGGTATTTGTTTCCCTTTGTTAATACGAGAAGTCCATTAAATTATTAAGTTTTTCCTTACGAATTAAAAAAAAATTAAGTCGATTCCGCATCATATCTTGATATTCACAAATGCCGTTCGCTTTGAATTGAATTAAATGTTTAAACTAAAGTAAACATACGCGATAGTCTTTTGAAATAACCGCTTGTTTCGTTGTGTGCCATTGAAAAAAAAATGCCTTAATATATTTTTGGCCTAAGATTCATTATCCAGATGTTAGAGGAAATAAATTTGTTGCTATTTTTTTTTGTTATTGCTCAAAATATTAAAATTAATAATCAAAATACATTCTATAAATTGCACACCGCTTCAGAGTTATACTTCTTTGAATTTTGAAGGATATAATTTAACGTAATCCGTTTTTACAAGATATAACAACATAATTAAATAATATCTCAAATGAACAGTATTACCCAAGTAATTGAAAGAGTCCGAAATTACACTTTTCACTAAAAACCTCACTTCAGATTAGGAAAATTATTTACAAATTTTATATTACAATAATAGAAATATTGTTCCATGAACATTATAACTTTAAGACGTTTTAAGGAGAGCTAACAATTTTATGGCAAGTGCTGGTCTATGCACTTGAAAATGCCTTAATATAAGAATTTTAACATTTTCAATGAGCGTCTTACAATACCAACACATGGTTCCTCTTCTACAATAATTATAATTCTTTGAAGTTTTCAACATGTTAGACTACGTGGAATGTAAATCAACTCCTAAAAGTTTATTCAAACATGCAAAATGTATCCACATATATTTTTCGGCATGCCTATTTAAAAGGCAGGTAAAAAATACAGCAGTTAAAAGGTTTCTGAAGTGACAATCCAGTTAATGCAATGCAATATTAGGAGAATCAAAATCAAAGCATAATTAAGTAATAAATAGGATCCTATATACAATACTTTCAAAGTTTCAATACTTGCCTCCCAACGTGTATTATCCAAAACTAAAGATTTTCCACATTTGTTTAGCTTCTGTTCTGCTTCCTTAGGTTCCGTTATAATTTCCGCTTTCTGCGGTTTGTCTTTTTTGTGTTTAAATAATTTAACAATTTTTGACATTTTTGTTTTCCACTCTTCTATCCAGTTGAGTAATACGTTTTAGTTAAGTTTATGTCTTTAAGATTTTTATATATTATAACAACATTTACATATAAACGGTTTAACACACAATAAAAAAGTAAAGCACGTCAAATAATAATAATAATTCTCTAGTTACTTTAATATATTTTTTTCTTATAAAAAGTTACTTTTTCAATTACTGGCACTTGATTATCATTTTCACGTTGTTTAATGTTTTGCTCGCTCTACGAGAATAAAATGAAATTTCTATTTGTATGAAAATAGAAATAAACTCGTTGTTTATTTTATTTCATTGCAAAGTGTAGTCATTTATTGCAATTGTATTTGATTTTTGTTTTTACAAAAGCAAAATATTTAGACAAAACACAAAGTGCTTATAACACACTTTTTTTAATATTAATAAGATCATATTTCTACGAGTACTTATTTTATATTTTATTGATTGTTTTTAAAGAAAAAAACCCCATACTGCTAAATGTAATAGAGGATAAACATGTACGAAGGCTGTTTTATAAGTGTAAGAAAATAATTTATTAAAATCAATTAACACCGTTAGTGACCTTATTAATTGTATTGCATTGAAGTAAAAAGTGCAAACGTGCTAAATGAAGACTTGCATGATCAAACAAAATATACATAGTAAAAGATCAATGACTCAACTTTTAGGAGCTGTAATAAATTTTTGAATCGTTAACGATTTTCCGGTATGCCACGTCATATTTGTTTTGCAAACATGTTGATTTCGGTTATGTGTCATTCTAAGTGTTCGGCATCTCTGAACACATACTCCTACTACTCCTGTTTAGGATGTTTAGTTTTAAATGGGACCTAATTCATCAAATAATTTAGTAGTCGCACATATGCAGCAAGTATAAGTCCAATGTAGGGCTCGTTACTATGGTGGTCCGCTGCAATTAAAATGTGACAGACCAGCTATACATTGCGTTTGCAGAATTTTTGCGTACCATTCTTTATAGGCTCCGAATGCTATGCTAAACTTAATTCCTATCCACCCTCATGCAGTGTGATAACATCAAAGGCATCTGGCCATGTCAGAATTCTGGATCAATTACCTGCTGCACTGGGAAATTCCTTTCGATTATATGGTGCGTAATCTATATTTCATCCGGAAGGTAATCGAATAAAGGCAACATGGAACGACAATTGGCTGTTGAAAATAGAATTATTTTGACCTCTGGGTGATCATAGTGTGCATAAATCAGAGGTGCAAACATATTTTCTCTTGTCGCTAATCAAATTCAAGAGCACTTATTCAAGGTTTAAATAATAGATATCCTCGTATCGCATAGATTTTCAATTCGATACAAAAGTTGGAAACACATTATTTTTGTTTTTTAACTTATCTTTTTTAGTGATAACAGCCCATTTACACACGTAGACATATTCTGTTGCTTTAGTCAAAAGTCAACAAAGAGGTAAGTCTTTTTCAGACTTAATGTAAATGAAACTAAAATAAATAAACAACATTTATGATAGAAAAATAAAACAAACATGACGTTGTTACCGAAATCTAATTCTTTAAAAACTGATAAAGTTTTTGTAACGAAATTGGTATACATATTCTGGGCTCTTATAAATAAGTTACATGAAATAGGGAATGTCCAAGCAGCCAACACCTGTAAAGGTGCCTTTTCGACTCTTTGCAGAAAAGGCCATGGTTCTAAAGTGGATGTCTTCTTAGAAAAAACAGACAACTTATAAACGTAAATGATTTATCAAATTGGTATAACAATCGAACCATAAACGGTAATTAAAACGAGAAACAAATCAAATATTAAAAGCAGATTTTTTTGCATAGAAAAGCTAACTATTTAGTAAGTATTTCAATTAGTAATGTATTGAAATTTTTACAACACTTGTCGATGATATCTAGCGCTTTCGAAGAGCAGGGGCTTCATTTCTCATACTTTATAACTTTAGATTCTGTAAAATTTAATGGGCATTATTTTTCTAACTCAGAAAGGAAAAAGTCTAATTTTGTCCTTTTAACCCTGCAAGTGTTACGAAAAAAGGCACCCGTTTAATGCAGAGTTGTATCTCTGGATAAACCGTAAAACAAAAGTTAAATTTCAGAAAAGCAGTTGTGCGGAGACAGGAAAGATAATATGTATGAAGGCAACTGTTTGCCTCGCAAGTGGCGCTAGTGCACATAACGGCAAGCAATATTTTTATCATAATAAACTTAAAGCAGATGAAACAAATTTTATTACTGGTCGACAAAGTTGTATAAAATAGGTTTTGATGGCATATTATTGGAAAATAGAATGACATTTAAGAATGTGTGGTTTAAGAGTTACTAAAAAGCAGTTACATATTGGAGGCTTTGACATAGTCGATATAGCGTGCCCGAATATTTAGTGTACTAATAAAAAAATATATTTTGAATAATTAATTTTATTGTCTTCCATAACACAATTAGAAAAAGATCTCGTAGAATATCGGCACAGGAGATTATAAGGCAACTATGTGTTTGGTAGCTCAACTGTTTTATTGTACCGAGTTAGTGTTTCGTGTAACATGTTCAATTTGGTCTACCCATGAATCGACTTATAAACGATAAGAATCACGAGGAAGCAACGTTACTGCGAGTACTAAGTGAGATAATAACATTTTCCAATAATGGAAATGGCTTACATGGGGTTCCACCAAGACGGTGCCACATGCCACACAGCACGCGAAACAATGTCTCAATTTAGAGGCGAGTTTCGTGAACAGTTTGTTTTACGTTTGGAGCCGGTCAATTTGTCGTCTTGATCGTGTGATTTAACTCCTTTGGAATATTTTTTAGGGCTGTGGTAAAGCGCGACGGTCGACATTTACATGAAATCACATTTAGACATTAAATTATTGATCTATCGGCACAAATAGAGATTTCATACATGTATTTTTTTCAATCCAAATTCGAAAGCTGTTAAAATGGCACATATTTTAGGAGTTTATGTAGAAGAAGTTACGATGATCTCATTACAAATTTTATTAAGCCTATTAAGAACCAAGTATTCGCTTAACCGAATTCGACTGCATTTCTACTTCCGGATCGTAAAAAAGATTGTCTTGCCGTTTGGTTTCATATAAGTTCAAGAAAAATAATAAGAACTCAATGACTACTAACACTGTGAAGAATTGAAAATTTAATACAGAACGTTGATGAAAATGTTCTTTTAAACATATTAGTTTGATCAACTTAATTAACTAAAATCACTTTCAATTACATTTTGCTTTCTCATGCATGGAAATACTTTCTTGTCGTTGTTAATGTTTTTAGCTCTAGAGACTGGCGTTTTCATATTAATATCTTACAAGTGCATATGATGACTTGAAATTTTGAAATTGCAATACAAAAATATTAAATTTATGTCACACAATGTACGCATGATAATGCAATCGATTGCTCAATTGATCGACTGCCACTATAATGGAAATTGTTTTGCTTACTACAATTGCACAATATACGAGTATATAGTAAATTGTTGAACAATGTATAAAGTCCAGATATAAAAATAGAACAATTGAAAATCAATTTGAAAAAAGATTTATCTGCAAGATTTTTTTTTGGCTGATTGTGTAAGCAGTTGGCGTTCACAACAAAGACGTTTTTTGTAATAGATTAAAGTAACCATCTTGTGAGTTATTTTAATCTTGTAAGAAAACGTATTCGGCGCAAAGGAGTTCTAAAAATATTTTTTTTCTAAAAATAAATACATAACTCCACGTTTTTAAAACCGAATTAATGAATGTTTTAAACTTGGTATGTAACGGTGCACCTTTTTTCCGACACGATAAATGTCGGCGGTACCGATATGAACATAAATTTGAATTTAAGTTAAGATTTGCAAAGCTTTAGTTATTTATACGGTTATTATATTATAGTATATTATACGGTTATTTCTAGTTATTATTACGGTTACTACTATTTAAAATTTATGTTAAGAATATTAAAAACAGCGAACTGAGTTGGCATTCGCGGTAAAATTAACAAACAAAATTTAACAAACAAAAAAAAAAAATATATATATATATATATATATATATATATATAAATATATCTAGAGTACAAGTCTATTGGTTTAATAATAATTACTTCAAAGCCAGTGAGAACAGCAGACTCTAAGTTGTAGCTACGTGACAAAATTAATGTAACACTAAGTTCTCAGAAACTCTTTGATGAAAGAAATTTCACCGCAAATCAATTAATGTCTTAAATATAAAACAAGTCATTCATGAAGCATTTTTTCCAACAGCCTCATTGCATAGTGGTTGAAACCGCACAAATTACTGGATGATTAAATCAATAAATGAAATGTTTATTTTAAATCATTAAAGACACCAGTATCTTTTACAGACTACCACAATAGTACAAAATAAACTTTTTTTTTATTATTATTCGTGTTGGCAAAAATAAACTAAAATGACTTGTTTAAATATTTTATAGTTCACTAAAAGATTTACATTTTCGTAGTTGCATGCACATTTCACGTGCTGCATTCCCATTATAACAGAAATCACTGACAAGTGGCGCAATGAAATTGAAATAAAATGAAAATAAAATACGGTATGTTTGATTTAAGTTCAATAAAATATATCATATACATACATAAGTAAGTATAAATACCTATGTCCTATATACAGATGTATGTATATGTATTTCTATTAGGGATTAACATATTTCTTTTATTGCGAAATAGAATCACACTGAGAAATTATGACATATCAATATTGTCTTGATTATGAAATTTTTTATTTGTTATATGACACATCATATATTAAATGTAAGGCACTTTGATTTAGTTCATCTACTAGGGAGACAGGGGTACAAAAACGTTAAACTTATAATAGTCCTGTTCTTGCTGCAAGACTTGAAGGTTTTAAAAACCTTTATTGTTTGATACATTCAAATATGAAAAAATTATAAAGTGAGAAACTGCCATTGATATTCTTATATCAATTAACTGTTCTAATTATTTTGAATAAAAATTCGTCTTCTTACAAAATATGAGAAGGTAAAAAAGGTTCCTTTTCTCGCACTCATCTGCTGGTATTTTTATACAATTTTTAAGATGAAATGGGTGTCTCGCACAGGGCTGTAAACTAATTATGACCAAAAAGCGGGTTGATTCAGGCACAAATAGTAGATGAATAGATAGAAAGAAACTAAAATAATCCCCTTATTCTAAAGTTTTTTCTTAACGGCACGTAAAGATAATGTGAAATATATCGATTACTTTTGACAGTACTAGAGGCTGAGTTCTACAACATCAAAATACTTTACACCACTATGGTAGTGCTGCCGTATCAAAGCAAAACAATTCAAGTTTATGTAGACTTCGGATGCATTTAAAGAAGTAACCGACACGCGGAACAGTTAGTCCAACAGTTAAGTTTTAGAAACGTATAATTTTGTTCGAAAATTTATATCGCACTAAAAGATCATTTAATACACTAGGTAAATTATTTAGTAAGACTAAAGATAAAAATAGATAAATTAGAAAAGCCTAATGTTGTTTATAAAATTCCATGTAAGGGAAAAGATAATGAAATCTGTAATAAAGTTTATATAGGTACAACACAAAATAAAATTAGGACAAGATTAACTGGACATAAGTCAAACTTAAAATATAGAAATTATAATTCTACACAAAAAACAGCATTATCTTTACATTGTCGTGATTCAAATCACTATCCAGATTTTGAAAATATATCTATTTTAAATTCTGAAAGTATGTATATACATCCCTATATGTTAGAAATGTTACAGATAATAACTGCACCATAAGATAAAAGAATTAATTTTAAAGCTAATACTGATAGTGTAGCACAGAATTATAGACATTCGATTTACAAGAATAGATTATTAAAAAGATCATAGTACAATCAAGAATGTGTTCAAATTTCATTAACTATTATACTAATTTTCTCATTTTTCAAAAAATTTTTTATAATGTAGGCATGAAGGAAAAAATGTTTTCAATATTTTGAAATGTTTTTAATATGTATAGAAAATATAAAAAATTTTATCATTCATTTTAATATTTATAAAAAAACAAAACTACAAAAATATTCAAATTTACATATTCTAAAAATTTTTATTATTAATCAATTATAATTAATTTTTAATCTTGTTTGTTATCTTGAAGAAGATATCCAGAGGATATCGAAATATTGAAAACACTAAATATATAATTATTTTTTATAAAAAACAAGCCTCAAGCTCGATATTATTATTTTAAATATAAAATAACCAAAGGCTGAAAAACTAAAACAATATATTGACATAATTTTGATATTACAAATTTTGATAATTACAAATAAGGGGTTTAGTAAACATAATTAATTATTATTTTTTGTATCAAAAAATAATAATTAATCTGTCCCAAATAGTTATATTCGTTCAATAGTAGGTCAAGATCAGATCAGCTGAATAACCAAAACGTTTAACTGGCGTTATAATCATTTATTGAACTTTGTAATATTCCATACATACGAATATCATCAAATACTTTAGAATTATCTACATTTTGAGACTGTAATGCTTCGAGCTTTTGCTTACACGCTAGCTATGAATGTAAGTATGTTATGTAAACTAATCGCAGCCGACGAGCACTCTATATTACCAGGCCTTGTTTGGTGCTTCCTTAAAAAACTGCTGAACTGTCAAGGTTGTAAGAGTTTCATATTCCCAAAACATTGCGAAAAGTTATCACCCTAATGTGAAAATGTCAATAATTATGTAACAGTTCTTTATAAATTTTATTTTGTAAATACACTTTGTAGTACGTAGAATTCACATTCAATACAATAGAGAAGAGAAACTAATCAGCACATTGGAAACAATATTTAAAAAAATTAATTGCACTTATAGTTTCAAATAACAAATTGTTTTTGTACTATTAATCATTACCATGCATTTAATATTAAACACAAACCCCTTTGCACGCTCATGCACAACCATGAACAGTGTAAAAAATTAGAATTTCCTAATTACTTTGTTTATGGGATTTAAAAACCGATTATTATACCAAATTATTTTTTATGTCGTACAACAAACCGATTATGATTTTTATTTATTTCTAATACATATTTCCAAAGAAAAAATTAGTTTTCACAGTCGTAGCGTCTCTTGAAAAAAGACAATTCAATTCTTTTACTTAATATCTCAACCTATAATTTAAAATATACCATGTACTTATTCCTGTGTAGTAAATTTGCAAAGATAATTGAAGTTGAAAAATAAAATTCTCCGATAAAGCGCATTTCGATCTGAATGACTTTTTGAATACAAAATTTTCGACTTTGGGATTGAGAATATACTTATGCAATCTCTATGCAGCAACTACTGGGTGTATCTTTTGGCCCGGCCGTTTGACGGATATTTAATTCTTAATCACGGATATTTACAAATATGTGTAGTTTTATTTTAAAATGAAAAAGTGCATTATCACTGAGTCCCCTATATTTGTTGTGTATGTAAGTTAACTTCTTTCTTTTGAAATCTATTGTCGCAAAGAATCTTGCTCCAGGCATTTTTGCACTAAATATTTGCATTTAAATATTAAGAAACTCGTTATTACCAGAACGCCAAAATCGTCGTGAATAGAAAAAACTAATAATTTCTTTAATATTGATTACAATATTATATTAAGAAATTTGTATTTTTTTCATATTCGCCAGCAAAATTTTGCAATACCTCCGAAGAAGGTAATGCGATTTCTTAAAGATTTTGGTGCCAATCGCATTCAGTATTTTTCAGCGGACCAAAGTTGTGGATTTGTTATTTAAACTACATTAGCTAACATCACCCACTAACTTTTCTCTGCTCTTCACTGTAAATGACCAGACTCAACACATTAGAGATCTTCACATGAAACCCCTATTAAACTAAATGCACATACACAATATGTAATTCTTGTGCCAAAAAATATACTGCAAAAGTTCAATAGCTGCTTTACTTTATATTTTTAGTTTACTTCAAAAACTTTTCGTTATTTTACCCAATAGCATTGAAAGTTTGCTAAACAAATAGTGTTGTATTGGTGATATTGACATACATACATAAACTTATATTGACGTTCTATTTGCAAGAAACAACACAACAAATCGGATATGCATGCATGCAGAGGTGGAATGTGATAATGGTATTTGCCTTTGGTTAATTCGAAGTGGTCAGCGTTAAAATTTTATTCATTATTTTCATAAATTTTGTTAGTCGTCTGAATTTGCCATACCCTCCTGTAATAAAGGGTACATATTTCGATATGGATATTTTCACAATTCTGATAACAGTTTCTTGATATTTTTGGAAAACTTTTTTTGTAACTTCTGATTGGCATTAACTTTACTTTATTGGGTGTTAAATTTTTTTGCTGCATTGGAACTACCGATATCGATAACTAAAAATGTCTAATTGTGTTGAAAGAGTTCTGTTCAGTGAACTTTGGCAAGTCAACATGAATCGTTTAAAAATAGAACAAGTCTACGAAATTGTGTAAAGAAAGAAACTGTGTATACATTTGCTGAATAGGGAATTATATTATCTGTAAATGTTGAAAATATATAGTTTTAGATTTGAAACTTTTCACTACCATTCAATTTCTAAAATTAAGAAAGAAACTGCGTGTACATTTGCTGAATAGCGAATTATATGTTGAAAATATATAGATTTTGATTTAAAAGTTTTTGAGACCATTCATCAATCAAAGTGAAGGAGAAAGATGGAAATAATTATATCGCTCATTTACTTCAATAGTGTCATAATTAAAAAATGCATTTTCGAAGTATACATAATTTCATTCAAATGTCTCATATATATTATTCCTGAGATAAACCTCAATTTTTAAATTCATGTTAAGTAAATTAAAAATTTTAAAAGCGCTTTCTGCAAGTTTTTTTGAGTAAATTGAAGCAAATGAGCGATATGTATGTACACATAAATATATAAATACATATCGCCATATAAAATGCAAAATAACGTATCGTAATTTTTCGAAAGTTTACAGGAAAAGCAAAAAACGCTGGAAAATGGAAATTACTTGCAACGTTTTCTTGTCATCAAATATCAATCAATCGATCAATCGGCACTTCAGTCACAAATTTATTTTCTGTCAGAAGTGGTTCCAATATTATTTAATCACTTCATGATTAAAATTTATTTCCTTATTTATGTGGATGTTTGTTGCGTTTTTTTTTATAATACCGTGTAGGTTTCTATTGATCTTCCTAAAATTTATTATGCACAAGACAAACTATCCATTATAAGTCTCGTGAAACGAAGTGTCGGCATAGCGTTTTGGAACGTTTGACAGCCTTATTGAAAAGTCTCAACAAAATCAAATTCTCTCTTAATCATTAAACGAATACAAAAGAATTTACTCACAGAACGAACAATTTTTATTTCCTTAAAGAATATTTTTAAATAAAATTATCCCAAAATGTATTTTAATCAATTAATTTTATTTTTGCACTTCTAATCAGACTATTTTTAGTTAGTTTTTATAAATTAATGTTTGCGTGTTTGGCTATAAATATTTAAAAGTAAACAAATATGTTTTATAAACAATAGCAAACATATTTATAAAATATTAAATATTTATTTTCACAATAAACTAAGATAATTATTATAAATCAGCATCTTTACTTATATACTTCCTTCAAATCTTTTTATAAATTGTTTTTTAGTTGAGATCAAGATTAAGTGTTAATTGAAAACAAAAACTTAACATGAAAATATCTGTTAGGGAAAGCTGAGCCCAGTTGAGTACGCAGAGTTTCAAAACGCGTGTTAGCCAAGAATAAATCACCCGAATATTGGCGTTACATGCCAATAAATTTTAAAGCACATTAAGACATGTGCTCTAATGTGCCTCAGACAACTCTACGTTTACTAGAAAACAAGTGCGGTGAGCAAATTTCATGACAGTGTTTATAATTTTCAATATGTTTAATTTTCTGTTGCGTTATGTTCCCTGTAGAGGAGTGTAGCACAGAATGTTGACACGAAAAAGCTAGGCGCGTGCGGTTAATATGAAATTCCATCAATTGGATTACGAAGACTACCGAATATCGCATGATTTCCATGGTAATTTTGAAGACAAACTTCAATTATTGTTAGTTTTTAGACCAAAAACGAAGGTGGAAAGTCGCTAGACATGTGTCAAGCTTCGAGAAGGCAAATGCGTCGACAAATAAGCTACCTTTTGCTGAAGCCGTACATCTATTTAAAATGCCGCTTATATAATTAGAATTACTCACACAAAACAAACATTTCAGCTGTCTTACTGTATTACTTCCCAATATATCCTTAAATATTCTACATACATGAGAGATGCCACGATTACTTCTGCAATCCTGGCCAGTTTTAATTTTAACTTTATAAAAGAGACTACGACGGAATATTTCAAATTAAAAGCTTTTTTGAATTGTTTTTAATTGAGTAGGTTTAATGCAATACAATCTTATCATTGCTGTACTGTCAAGTTAAAAATTTAAAACAGCTGATTATGTTAATATTAACACTTTTTACTTAGAGAATCTGCTTTATTTGTATATGAAACAATTTAATTTATATATGTGAAGAGTTCGATAATTTTAAAATATTCATAAAATGTTGTCCGTTTTAGAGCACAAAAATTCCTTATTTTTTGATACAAACGAAAACAGCTGTCGTGGTTGTCATATAGTGACATTGATTTTATTTTGACAAACTTTGTTAGAAAAACTGTGTGTTGAAACACATAAGAACGCGGTTTATAATTTTAATGTTGAAACCAACTTATTTTTCGATGTAAAATCGAGATGTTTGAAAATTTTCGAGAATATTGCAAAACTACTTTTTGCTCTAATTGTTCTTGCAACAATATTACCACCGTTTAATACAAAAGTATTTTCAAGAAACAACAAAACTTAAATTTCTCATACTATCCGGTGTGGGCATAATGATTTTACTTCTTTCTTCACACAATGTTACTTAAATTAGAAGTTCATAATATTTTTGCATAATTATTTTGTTTACTTTTAGCGCCTAATTATCATTCAGTTTTGAAAGAGACGTAAACATAATTATTGAATTTTAAATTATACTATAAACAGAATTTTCGAAGTAGGAATCGAACAACATTTTTCACTCGAAAGAATTTATTTTACAACATATTTTTTGTATTATCATAAGAAAGTAATTGCTAATATTTTCATTTCGTGTTGCAATTACTTTTACTATTTAAGCTTTTGAAAAATTTTTTTAAATAAAAATAAATATTTATTTAACGTTCACAGTTTAATGCTAAAAATTAAACCAAATTTATATTTGTCTTTCAGTTGAGGAAAATACTACTTGATTTATATTTATTTATTTTTTTTATAAGACAATTTATAAATATTTATTGAGATATTTCATTCCACAGACATATGAACTGAATTTCCGCAATATTTTTAGCAACAAAAAAGTTTGGTAACCTTTTCAATTCAATGAACTTCTTACATTTTCAACATGCTTATTAGAAACAGCAAAAACAACACTCAACAATTGTCTCATATTTTGGTGGATGTTATTAGAAGTAATACTTGTTAACATGGAACACGTCGTATCGGATTATTCTGATGTATGCAAATAATTACAGAACAAGGTGAATTTAATTATTTCCAGTAATCAATGTTATATGTTATTCCTCAATATTGGTAGATGAAGTGGAATTTTGAAATAATATCTTTAGTTACTCTGAGAAATATTGGGTAAAGATTCCATAATTATGAGATCCAGTGAAATGCGCATAGGAACTACCTAAAAACCCCTCAATTGATCACTTTGAAACTTTTTAGTATCATTTTGGGAAAAACGAATGAGTCCGAAATTAAAATTGAAGAGTTTAAAGGGCAATTCCCAAATATATGTACTAATCTGAAAAGGAAAAAAGGAGAAAGTCAATTTAGAACAAAAAAAATTATTCTAATAGTTTTGACGAATATTCCAATACTTGGATAATTTTTGTCGACACATTTTATAAAAATTGGAATATATTTGTGAATGTATAACAGGGTTTTATTATATAGTTTTCAAGTTATTGACAATAGGATGCGATAAGTAAGCAGATACACTAAATTAACAACAATTTGGACAACACTTTGAACCCTCTGGACATGGCAATTAAGCAGCTAGCAAAATATAATATATCTTTGATAGAACTGGAAAAGGAATAATTATTGTTCAACAGATTTAATAATAAATTTAAACTCGCATTAATGAGTAACGTACCAAATTAGTAAATTTTTTTTTATTATTTCTTAAGTTGGGGAATTTTCAATGCAATAGTAACTTTTTCGAAGCAAAATAATATTCTAATATTTTCTTTTCAAGATTATTATTTTATATTAATTACGTTTCAAATTTAATGACAATATGGGACTAACTAATTTAAAAGGTATATCAGTAATGCAAAGAATAAAAATATAAGAACCATTGAAGATGAGTTAATTTATTTGGATACGCCAACGGTTTGAAAATTGTTTATGTACACACAATGAATATTTTTGAGCAACTGCTGTCTATTTGCCTCAGAAATTAAGCTGAGCTCAATAGCTCAGTATCTTTTCTATCATAACATTTTTTGCTACCAATAGACAAGATGATTCGCTGAGCCTGAACAGAGTTAATCCAGTAGACTTCATCCATTTATAGACAGTAACCAACAGTTTGAAAGCCGGTGAGCGCATCAGCTAATTACGTCTTATGAATGCGCCCAATATGATGGCGGTTTAACCGATATTCGTGAGTTCATGTTAAAAATATTAGTTTTTCTTCTATAAGGAATTGCTTTCTTATTGTTAATAAGCAAAATTAAACTAATATTTTGTTCTTTATATAATTTTTCAAAGTTATTCGAATGACATTTTTATTTTTATTTATTTGATAGAATATTCAAATAAAAGTTTAAATTGTTCGGCCGTAAACGATTATAAAACCCGAATAATTGACAACTAGATTGCTGTCAATTATTCTGCTGATTGCAGAAGAAACCAGACTTAGTGACTACATTTTCTCTATATTCTTAAGTTTCTTATCGGAATATTGTCGATCCTGCACTCAGCTATGAATGAGAGATCGAGTTTTCCTTATCAGCATTAGTGCATGGCTGTTATTTGCATTAATGAACTATCGACCGTGATTGACATTGTCTTCTACCAAAAAAAAAGCATTACACCACCCACCTTCGTTTCTTCGTTAGTTCTGTAACGAAAGTTCGGCTAAAATAATTCTGTCTTTTCTCATCTTTCTCCTTCTGTTCCTTCAACACTATTTTATACTTCTATACTTTTATAATTCCGGCAAAGTACATTGCCGGAACTATGGGTTACGTACTTTGAGTGCTAGTCTATGTTAAAAAACACAAAAACAAAAAACCATCGGGTTAAATTTCTCAGGACCATGAATATTTTGTATCATAATGATTTCAGATTAAACTTTAAAGTGCAATTGATTATAGATATAATTGCAATTGATTATAGATTGATATAAGATGAATTCCATTATAATTGAGAGTTTTTCAACTTTTCTCTTTAACCAAAACTTACAACCAACAGGACCAACCAGGGGTCCACTACAGATATAATACCCAAAATTCAAATTTAAAGTCTTGTTTTATACGTATTTTTACTTGTAGACTTGTTTTAAGTTTACAGTTGTGAAAAAAGGGTCCCAGATATATATTTACATTGAAGACGAAAGCCTGACAAGGGAAATAGTGTTGGAAATACGTTATATATATATATATATATATATATATATATATATATATATATATACAAATAATGTTTTCGTTTGCGATGGCAGGAAAGAGGAGGCAACTCTTGCCACAACTTGCATTTCGATACTTTGTTTATTTGGTGTATACTTTTATTCGTATTTAATACATTTGTATTCTTTACGTCAATACAATTCCCTTAAACTTTAACAGTGTATTTAAAATTGTAAAATTAGCACCGGCACAGCTAGCACTTAGAGTAATTTAAATTAAAAATAAAATAAACTATTTAAATTCTAAGCGATTCTGAGAGAAAACAAATCACGAACACAAACGCAAAAAATAGTTTTTATCACCGTGGGTATTATTCGTATTGCAGAATATGGTAAATTTGCAGGCAGACACAGCATGAGCTTTAAAAAATAGTTCAAACACACACATATAAAGCTAGTATGTACTTATAAAATGTACATATCGCCGGCTGAAGCGCGAAGCAATGAACTGGAAAAATATTTCGAAATGCAGGTTTTATATTAATTACTGTTTACATATAAATAGTAACGCACCCACGTTTTAACTTTTCGATGGTTGAAATTTGTTATTTCACAGATCAACATAAAAATTAAAGATAATTAATACCAACCTGCAAGGCAAAACATTGCTGCTTCCCATACCTTCTCTTATAGGCGATTATCTATAATACATACATTGAATTTGGGGAAATATTTATATATAGATGTATTTCTATGTGGTGGTTCGTACGTCGGGTTTGGGTTGGGGAGTCTTAAGTTTTATAAGTGTTTTATGCTCTTATAAGTGCAAACGAATGTTGAAAAAAATAATTACGGTGCATGAATGTAACGCAAAGTTCAGAGAAAAATCGGACAAAAATAGGTCAGAAACACTTGTCCTGAACTTGGCCTAGCGCCTAGATTTTGAATTACAATACGCATGTATATCGACATTTACTCCGATCCGATATTAGTCACGTAATTTTGCTCTTTTTTTAATGGAATGAATGATTTTTCGTCATTCCTCGTCAATTTCAAGATACTAAATGTGTGAATCAAGTTTTATGAAAATTAGTAAGAAGAAGTAAAACTAGTCAGAAGTGAATATTTTCCATTCTACGAGCGTGACGATGTCAAAAATCTAAACTAGAATTACGAAAATGAATTAAAGCAACTGATATCAAATGTCGGAAAAATGTCACATAATAGCAAAATCGATAAAATTTCGTTACATACATATACAGTAATAAAAGTTGCTGAATAGCCCTGCTGGACGCAATGTCCACATATGATGCCATAAGAGTTACTTGGTCACTAGTTCATTAAATATCTACAGAATAGAACGTTATTTGGGAGTTAATTAACCAGCAGTGGGGAAAAATATTTCAAAAAACAAATGCATTCTACTGCGTTACCATTTGCCTTATCTGACTTAATTACAGCAGAGACTATATCTTTTTATAAATATGTCAGACGACGCGGTAACAAACTAAAAGTGGTGTAACTTATTTATATTAAATAGAAAGTCAGGAGGGGAGTGCGTGAGACATTATCATTCCGAACAAATAATAATTTTTATTCCGAACAAAAAGGTTACGCTAAAACTTGCTTTATAACCAATTACATTGAGAAAAATAGAATTTCGGTTATAAATAACCATTATCTAGACCAGAAAAATATTTTAGTTATACCGGGTTATCCATTTCGTGGTTTCAAAAGTATAGGACTAGAATTTGACGTCTGTGAAACTAAGTTGTTAAACCAATTTTTTTCTTTTCAGTTGAAAGTCTGACATTGACGAAAATGGATCGCTTAACTATATATATAATACAAAATAAAATAACTTTATATATAATACAAAAATTGTGATTCTGCAATAGCCACATATCGTGCTTTAAGAGGAGATTATGGTTTATATAAAATTTTAAGAGACTGGAGCGGTTACAAATATTGTACGGCATGTGCATCATTGTTTCGCTTGTTCCGCTGAAAATATCGCTGCTGTAAGTGAAAGTGTTGCCGAAGACCCGAATGTGTCGATTCCCCGTTGTTCTCACGAATTAGGACCGTCTTACGGCACATTTAGATCTACACCTACATCCATATAAAGTCCAGCTCACACAAAAACTGAAGCCAGCTGAATGGGTGCTTGAACAACAGGCGGTGGATGGCGATTTTTCGAACAAAATTTTCTTCACCGATGAAGCACATTTCTCACTCGTTGGGTATGTTAATAAACAAAATTGTCGTATTTGGGGTTCTGAGAATCCTCAAGTAATTGAAGAGAGGCCATTACATCCAGAAAAAGTCACTGTTTGGTGCGGTCTTTGATCCAAAGACGAAAACGACGATGGAACGACTGTCACCATCAATTCGGAGCGTTATGGTCATATGATAACCGACTTTTTCTATTGAAGCATACGACTTGGAGAATATGTGGTTTCAACAAAACGGTGCCACATTCCACACAACTCGAGCGAATATGGCTTTATTGCAAGACACATTTCCTGGCTGAGTAATTTCTCGTCGTGGCAATATCAACTGGCCACCAAAATCATGCGATTTGACACCATTAGACTTTTTCTTGTGTGGCTACGTGAAAGACCGTGTTTATGCAGATAAATCTTTAATTATTGAGCACTTAAAAGCCAACATTCGTCAAGTTATGGCTGAGATACCGCCCAATATGTGCTTCACACATAATGTCAACGTTCAAACTTTATAATAAAAAAGAAATATCATGAAAAAAAATATTTTATATGTGTTTTATTTACGTTTACTTTTAAAATCGCAAAATGGATAACCCTTTATTTGAATAAACTTAAATTGAACAAGAGCAAGGCAAATGTGATGATTATTAATGCAACATAGAGAACGTAGTAATCCAAGAGGAACATAAGGAAAAAGTAAAGGAAATCATACATCTTAATTTCTTTAATTATAGTAAAGAATCTTAAATATTTCTTTATTATTTATTTTATAAAGAAAATATTAAAGCCTACTTTCGACACAGTGTAAACGATGTACAAAGAAGGAAAATTTTCAATATCCTTTTGTAAGGCATTATTTACGAAGAATCATAAATTCGTGATTCGGTTGGATTTAACCAAAATATTTTGAGTGAATGAAACTTTATCGCATAATAATAATTTGCAGTAGAGATTTTAGTCCTGTATTTAAGTATGTCATACGACAGTCAAGAAATTGTTCGACACTTACTAAGACCTAATGTTGGCAACTTTTGATTGAAAAATGTGGGAAGATTGGCAGATATCAAGGGCAACGAATACAAGTTATATAAGCTAAAATATCACTCCTTTGATATTGTGTTAAAAATTTTATTAGAATACTGCGGCGCTCTTAGAATGCGAATTTTACATAAAAGGTATACTTGCACTGAATTTTCATCATTCGCAACCACAGCTCGATTCACACGATGATTTAAAAGCATGAGAAAACATTGGCAAGTGGCGTAGAGGTATAAAAACAGCACGATTTTAGTTTTCCTTGATGCTTTGTTTTTTAATTTTTTATATTCACTATTTCCATAGTGTTTTCAGACTCACATGGCTTTAATCAATTCTGGTTTTAATTTGAAGCCAATTCTTAAAGCCTGCTTTTACTATACAAAATGATTTCGTTAAAACCATTTCAAGACCAATTTTGTATTGGTTTTAAGTAGGCATTATGAGGTACACCATTTGTTTGTGTTTTTTGTCTGTGCTAAGCTGAGTGCTGCCAAGTTATATATTGGGAACACCTGATAATGTGTGAAGAATGGAAAAAAAATCGGCCACATCTGCATATTTTTTCTCGGAATTAGCATGATTTTCAGATGTATTGTGTTTTTTAAACACAATATTTTAAAATATTTATTTAAAATATTAATTTAATATATAAAACAATTACTATTTCAAACTTTATTTTTTTGTACAAACAAAAACAGCTGCAGTACAGCTTGTGCATTAACTATTACAAAATGTTGAGGAAAATAAAATAATTTATTGCTATTAAATTTATTGGGCATCCTGTGTTAAAGCCTGCATTTATCATATCTGTAGATTGAACGCAAAATCACATGTTTATTGGTAAGAAAATCGACTCAGTAAAACAGCACATTACGTTGAAAGGTGTAACGCATGTGGCAAGCAATTTTAAATCAATCCTATTTCAAGATGTCCTCGAAAAACAACTGAAATTAAGTGCTTCAATTGAAAGTGTTAGAGCAAATGAAATAAAATAATAGAAGAAAACAAGCACACAAAACTATGATGGATGAGCATTTGTTCATTCAAAATGATATCAGCTGTTTTATTGCATGAAGATTGAAAGCAAATTTATAAACATGTTTTTATAAAATTTTCAATTTACGCATGGATTAGTAAACACATATGTATGTGCGACTGTATTAAAACTTGATAGCAAATATTAATAGTGCAACTCCGAAAATACCTAAAAATCATGATACAAATGCAGACGATTTTGGAAGTAAATTATTTTATTGCTCTTTTACATACATACATATTTTTATAGCTATAAACATTTGTTTTAAGACATGATCCTTAGGTCATAAAAAATACGTTTAAGTAAAATATAAGACAAATAAATATACGTATAGATATGTACATGAATACAGATATTTATTTATTAATGAATGCGACTCTTTTTAAGACGCACTAATATATTGCATATTTTTTCTAGTTTCTAGTTTTTTTTTTTCTAAATTCTTGATGCCTTATAGTGATGATTTCTACATTTTTTAGTTTTTAATAGAGTGTAATATCTCGATATTTGAAAATAAAAAGTTTGTTAGAAATGAATTCATACAAAAATAATGTCTGCTTTTAAAATC
>OY776279.1:34215684-34248184 GCA_963675445.1 Linnaemya vulpina | reverse complement strand
CTCTACAAGTGTTCACTTTTTAGACAAATCAGTACACTAAACATTTAATTCATTCAGTATATATAAACAATATTTTAATATAATTAAAATTTTGAATTTCCCGCTAGGAAAATTTAAAACTTTTCCAAAGATTAAGTTGTCATCAAATCTCGATGTTCTAAGTTCATAGGTATGTTCCCTGATTACTTCTGAGAGGATGGCACTATCTATTCTGTATATATATATATATATATATATATATATATATATAATATATATATATATATATATATATATATATATATATATATGGGTGAGTGCGATTGTGTATATGTGACCTGATGGACCGAATTCAGCAAAACAGGTGCCGTTCCAAAATAGTTCCACGAAAGTTAGATTTTCTGTAAATTTTAAGAAATCACAAAAATAAATTTGGAAATTTGTTCGAAAATCTTTAATAACTTTAAAACTGTTTTAAATCAATAATCGCTTACCACGTGGGAATCGGTTGATATTTTAAGAGCTGAAAACTATAGCACAGCCTAACAAACCACGTTACTATATACATACATATGTATATTATATTTTTCACAGAAATAAGAGAAATAATGAAACTGTTTATTTTTTATTTTAATTAACACCGTGTGCCAACTCCTTGTTATTATTTGTTTTCTTAATGTTACCAGTGTTGTTTTCCTTTAAATCTAATTAATATAAATTTTGAATGAAAGTACCTTAAGGACTTGTTGTGTAAAACAATTTCTTATTTTTAATTTTATAATTGAATAAATTTTTATTGTTTTTATATTTAAATTTTATATATAAACAATATCTTATATTGTGGTTTTGTGTAATAAATATGTTACTCTATTTGAGATTTTTTTAATATTAACTCAAATTTACTAATCGATATTGCCGATATTTCTTTTTGAGTATAGGTATCGTATAGGCAAAAATGCTGCACCTACTTTGTAGTACCCATATTAAAATTTTTTCATTATCGAAGTTAAAGCTTCAATAACTACGACAATAAGTTATATCATAATTTAGTACTTCTTTTCACAATCCGTCCATGTATGAGAACTAATTAGTATGATTTGTATTATTGCGTAACTTATATAGATAGATTTTTTATGAATATTATATATACAAAACTACCAGGCTTTTTGTGAAAACTAATTAACCAACAAGTTTGTAGTTTTCATAACGCCATATTTCACTAGGCAATTTTACTGAATCAGGTGTATGAATTGCGTGCACAATTATATCGCATAATTTTTTCTTCAGAATATATGTAACAAATTACCATTGCACTTTAAAAATAATTCAAAAAAAAACAATTCGACATTCTACCGATCTCAATGCGTTTGCCTAAAGTTTGTAATAATCATTATAATATTAAATTTTATTGATTTGTGTCCCTTATTTAACTTTATTATTGAAACCGAAATCTTCATCCTGAATTCAATTACTACTTACGAGTATGTACGTTAACGTAAATTCGGGAACTTTATATAAAATTACAGCCTATAGTTGGTTTTTTCCAAAGAAGAAAACATTTTGTGTTAATCGGAAACGTGTCAAACATGAAAATAATTTAAGAACGGCAACAAATCAATAATTCTTTACAGGATTCTGTTATTGGAAATCGTATGATTTAAAATCACGTGGTTTACATCACAGGCCTTATAATCACTGCAACGTCAAATATAGTACAGAAGAGATTACATAAACAGATTATAGTTTTTTAAATTTCTTTGAATGTTAAATTTATTTACGTGTTATAAACAAACTGAACGAAACGAATCGCGATTACAAGAAAGAAAAACATAAAGTAAACAATTTAACCGTCCACACAACAAAAATGCAAAAGTACTTTTTAATTTAAGCATTTTATACATAAGTTCAGGAAACATTGAAAATAAGTATCCATCTAGTTCAAACTTCGATTTGCCACACAGGTTGTCTAATAAAATTCTTCAAAATATATTAAGTCCCTAATTTTCGAAATCTGTGAAATTTTTTTAAATCTATATGAACAGAAAACTTCAAATATTTTTACCCTATTTGCTTTTATTTCTCACACATTTTTTAACAACGTGTGAACTTCTGTGTTAGATTGACACAGTCATGTACTAAATGAACGGAATACAGCACCCCTTTTCGTCGGTACCTGTAGCAAAATTGTTCACCATCGAAATAAAAATGTAAAAACAGCGACAACTAAATTCTCTATCATATAATCTATCCTCATCTGTTCTCTTATCACTATCCCCTCCTTTCCTATTTCCAGCGCAAGGGACTTCATATGTAGGGGTCGTCCCATAGTGATGGTCCTACTCATAAAAATAATTTCACTAATACAAAATGATTTACAAAATCCGGGCGTAAATCTCTCATAAAAATATTTGTTGATTTACCTTTTTGTATTCTTAACAACAATCAATTGCCAAAATATACAAGAGCTGTTTTTCTTTAATAAATTTTACAATCCGCTATAAATGTAAAATTTAGTTGATTTTAAAATTCGCTCTAATTGGAAAATTATTTTATATTTTGTAAATGTACTTTAAAATCACAAAGTGAAGTGCTTGCAATGAAATTTTTCATACATCAATTAAGTATAATCTCAAAAAAATAACCCTGTCCATTTTTCTGACATTATCGGCTATTTTCAGTCTTTTAACTTGGAAATACACAACCGTTTAAAAACCAATGAAATAAAAATTGTTAAAGATTAGTTACAAATTTGGTGTCCGAATCGTGGTCATTGTGCAAAAAATCCGCAAGATTATAAAATATTTCACCCCATTGAAAATAACAATTCAGTTAGTAAAAGTGTGCGGATAATCTGAATTTATCAATTCCACGGAATTCTCCGCAATTGGTCCATTCCTACGGATCAGTATGCCGACATTTTTTGACCTGCAGTTGAAGACTTCGAACTGTACCGTATGAGGTTTTAAAAATAAACACACAATATTGACCGATTTTGGTTTCTATACAGAAGATTTACTGAAATCATGGACAATCTTGCGCATCTGGACAGGCTTGGTTTTACCTGTTCATATTATCGCGACTGCACTGTAGTATATTGAAAGAATCTACCGAAACTAATGGTAATCTTAAGATTCTGAAATAATCAAAACAGTAATTTAATGGTAAAATTGAGGATTTCATATATTTAGTGAAAACCAGGAAAAGGATTGAGAAATTGTATATTCTATACTATGGATTACTCCAACTTCTTTAACATCTATGTTAGATGAAGTGTTTTTTTTTAAGATTAAAAAATCATTTTAGTCCTAAAGGTTCGAACGAAACATTATTTCTAGTTTTGGAGATTACTGCAAACTATTATATTATGTAATAAAATTAACTCACATCGCTTTGAGTAATACATACGCACATATTTCATGCTTATCAATCTCTCTTCTGGATTTACTTCAATAATTCTTATTTTGGTTAAGTTGTTGTTTTTTTCCAAGCAAAATCTCAAAACAATGAACAACATATGAAATTTAATATTTTTGAATTAATTAGCTGCCAGTTTGCCAGTCTCCTTCTGGTATATAAAACCTACACGGGCTAACTGGATGTATGGACATTAAGGCCATATTTTTATGTGATATATTGAATTGTATGACGGAAAGCTGTAGAGAAAGACTGTCATGGTATTGCAAGAATCACCAATGCTTAAAAAAAAATCTAAGATTTGGTGTGCCGGTGTTATCGTCACTGCGAATGGCGAGCTCTACTCGGCTGACATGTGCATTCAACAAGAAGGTGTCATATGCTACACAGCTACCGAAGCAACGGTCAATTGTTTTGACGTTCAATTAGCCAATTTAACTCCTTTAGATTATTATCTGTGGGTCTATATTGAGGCTTATGTTGAAGAATATATTCGTGAAATATAGGCCGATATATTGGAGAAAGTATGCAAGAATTGGATCCAGCGTATGAAGCATTTACATAACATCACCTTTAAAATTTAATTATACTGACCGCTCGATTTATTTCAATAATTATTATTTTTTCTGTTATGTTTCTCCCCAAATAATGAATCGTTCATATTTTTATTCATTAATATTAATGAGCTTATTAATACATACAAATATACAATGATATATGTATAAAGTATGGTACAAACAAGAACTCTGTATGTTAATGAAAAGTAGCACCAACCATTACTTTGTAACGTAAACTAGTATCCAAAACCAAAATTCTTAGATTTTTCTAGAATACCGATACACAAAACACTACTTTTTGTAAAAAGAAATGTACTATCAAATTTTGAAAGCTCACATACTAGAAAATATTTTTTTTTTTATTAACATTTATCTTATAATTAAAATTATAAGAGAAATAATTTGTAGAGCAATAGCTACATAGGCCTTCAGCTCATACTAGTGTTCACTTACTTATAAATTATTTTGTTTTGCTTGTAGTTCAATGGAGAATGAGTGCATTTAAACAATTATTTTCTTGAACTTCCGTATTTACGTGTGTCAAGTTTATGGTTTTTTAACGGCCACGATTTATATGTTGCATGCTATAATCCGATTGACACGTTAGCACTGCATGAAATACAACAAATTTTGCAATCAAATTGCATAACAGCGATTACTTAAACGGAAAGACTTAAAGTTAAATTATAAGTATGTATGACGTTTAACCTTAAAAGTTAATTAGATAAAACAGACAAAATTAAATAAACTTTATTATTAATCAGAAATCACGCTCGAGCAACGATAGAAATGACCGTTATTATTAAGTTATTAAAAACTAATTAATAATAAACTAATTTTTTGACATATTGTCATTGTACTATTATAATATGAAATTTATTATTTTTGCAAAGTTTCAAACTTCTCAACTTATTAAAAGACTTCCAAAAACCATCTGAGAATTATGTTAAATAAATTAACTATAAAATTCACAAACAATTTCAAAAAATCACATTATAATAAGTGTAGCAGGCTATGAAACTTATACAAACCAAACCTAACAAACAACTTTTATTCGATACGACTCTATTTTATTTTTCTATACCTTTATTCAATTAGAAATCCCTCGGATAACAATGAAAGTATTTATAAGGCAAAATGAAAAATAAAATCTCAATTGAATTTGATTTGTTAATTCTAAATCAGTAGCATTTAGAATGTTACCAAAGCATTTGAAGTATGGTTTCTCGTCTGCTGATAAGGATGTTTCAGCAAGCAATATATTTGCGGACTTCTTTTCCACAACTTATTCTACCAAGTCTTATGATAGCACAACAACTTCTTGTTGTGGAATTTATTTTGCGTTCATAAACATTGACACAGTACTCTCTAACGTAAAGTCACTGTAAAACTCGCTTAGCCTTGGTCCTGATGGTATACCAAGCTGTATCCTTAAAAACTGTGCTGCACCACTGTCCGTAGCTCTTACTGTAATGTTTAATAAATCTTGCTGTTTACCATCAGTGAAGAAGAAATCTTATATAACTCCTATATATAAACATGGCTGTAAATCTGATGTATCCAGCTATAGAAGTATCGTCAAAATTAAAACAATTCCAAAACTACTTGAAAAAAATCTTACGGATTACTTAGCTCATCAAATTTCTTCCATTTTATCGCTTTGCCAACATGGTAAGTTCCGTTCAACTACAACTAATGTTTTGCAACTCAATACTACTGCCAACGAAAGTTTTACAAATAAAATGCAAACTGATGTTATATACAATGACTTTAGTAAGGCGTTCGAAAAAGTTAACTACAATGTTTTATTAGAGAATCATCACTTATGGGATTTAATAATTCTGCTTTAAAATGGTTAAACTCTTTTCTGTCAGGAAGAACTTAACAAGTTAAGTTTGGAAATACTTTATCAAATACCATTCATATACATTCTGGTGTTCCTCAAGGCAGTCACTTTATTCATCAATGATCTTCCGACGGTTGTATGCCATTCTAAAGTGCTGATGTATGCCGGCATTGTCAAACTTTTTAACTGTGTACTTTATACATTTTTCTCAATGGTGCAGATATAATTTATTAGAGTTAAATGTAAAGAAATGGAAACACATGCCATTTTTTAGACACAATCCGATTGAGACGTGCTATTTATTTTAAATAAAGTTGATAACGCTGGCGTAAGGAATTTCTAGATCCATATATTACAAAACTATTATATACATCTCTTGTTCGACTAATTCTTGAGTATGGATTAATTCTTTGGGATCCTTATTGCAGAAACAGTTACTAATTTTTTTGTCTTCGTGGGCTTGGTTGGAATTCGTATGCTTGCTCTAATAAAATTGCCTACACTAAAAAGTCGATGATCCATTCTGAGTCCTTTATTCGTTATGGGACTGGTTCGAGGCGATGGTGATTCGGAGTTCTTACTTAATCAACTAAACATCAAAGTTCCTGTAAGACATACCAGCAATTTTGAAATCTTGGCATTAAAATATTACCGCTCTGTTTATGCTAATAATGATTCTTTTCATCGCGCATGTCTCAACTCCAACATAACATATGTTATGAACTTATCTGAGAGTAATGCCTTACTAAAAAGAAATCTTACTTTATATTTAAATTGTTGAACTAATTAGTTATTTAGTCAGTAAGGATGTTAAATCTATTGACATATTAAATAAAAAAATACAAAAAGCTTTTAATGTTCTTGCCATGAAAAGATAGACGTACCGAGCATTAGAGTGCGTTGGTTTTTAAGACTGTGTGAGACATATATGTATATCTCTTCTAACCTACCCCTTTGATGCACTGGAGCATCGACGCAACGTGTGGTGTATTTCACACTGTTACCGATAATACAAAGTAATGAGCTCAGGTGATATTAAGGAGATTGTGCCTGAAAATTTATTGTTTTTGCAAACTACTGGATCATCAATGTATCACACAGCGCGCATCTTTTTATGGCCGCATTGCCGGTAATCTGCATCATGCATTACAGAGGGAAATTGTTCGTATGCGGGAAACGAATCTTATGTAGAATAAACTCACTGCAAAAGTCTTTAGTTTAACCTGCGGAAGATCAAATCTAATGGCCACAAACAATTTTCTTACTTCTGGCATATTGCATTACATATGTGAGTTCTGTTTTAAAACAACAACGCGAACTTTCAATTATAATTACATTTGTTTCAATAAAAGTGTAATTGAAATTTGTAGCTACAATTCCGAATTGCAATTACATGTAATTAATTATAATGAAAACTTTTTCCACCACAATTATTTTAAAATTTAATATTTTTTCCTTTTCAACTACAATTACAAAAAATTTTTATTGCGTGTATAATCAGTTACAAAATGTAATCATTAGTGCCCAAGTCTGGTTGAATTTAAAGTGAATATAAAGAAGTTGAGGATCGAACTTGTATTGTCTGTTGCCATAGGCACACCAAACTAACTGTTATAATTATTTATTATTATTTTTAACAATCCTTGTTGCATCATTTATCGTTGTATTTGAAACGCAAATATTTTGATTTTATTTTGAGAAAGAATATGTAGCGATACACTAAAGTTTGTAAACTGAGCAATAGTGATCGATATCAGTAAATCCTTTTAAATATATTTACGAAAAACCTAGAAATTTTATTAGTTTATTCACCTTTATTACAGGATTTTAATTACAAAACTTTCATGAGACCCAATAAACTTCCTAAAATGTTCTTGTTTTGTAGATATTTTTACTTGCAGATTTGTAACTTGTACTTTGAGAGACGGGCCATCAGTAACTACTGATGCTACCTATTAGGTTGAACATACATACGTTTTGGGAGTAACACCACTTCATACCGTGTCTGTTGCAATATTTAAAGTTCGTTTGTGTATTATGGAGTTAATGATTAAGTTGACCCGTATCTTAATTGGGCGTAGGTGCATTACACATGGAGTGTGCTATAGACACAGACTCACAATTGTATTTGAAAATCATCCGTGGCATATACTCCTATACTTACTTCCATGCTACTATGTCAAAAGGTGGAGCCAAATGAAACAAGTGTCAAAGAAAGTTATTCCATTGTACCAAATAAACTTGGACATATAGAAGAAGGCTCTTTCCCAGCAATGCGGAAATTTAAAGTCCTGCGCTGTTACCTAAGCCACAATTCCTTTTCGGCAACTATTTCCTGAGAACAAGTCTGCAATATGAACTTATGTCGAAGCTAGCCTTTATTTATATTCGCCCCTTATTATGCAACTATTTGTCAACGTCACCCCAAAACAATACCAAAAATAAAAACCTTTGTGCTCTTTTTCCTCAAAAGTTTACAGTTTCCAATAGGCTGTTCCAAGGCTTTAGAGAGTAGTTATAGGATGTCAGAAATAGTTGATGTGAGAATAGTTAATTGCTCTAGACGTAAATATAAGCTAATTTCATTTTTTCATTTAATAAATAATTCGCATTTAAATAAGGCTCAGAAACTAATTGAGCTGTTGTAGCTGTGGTTTTCTACATATTTGAAAAGCTGTATGCGATTTCCGCTGGTTGTTTGATTATTCAAAAGCCTTCGATTTGGTTAAGCCACGAAATTCAATCAAGAAACTTAGTATTATGGGACTATTGAGCCAAACTTGCTTCTAGCTACTTATCAAACAGGAAATACTTCGTTAAGCGAGTTAAGGAGTACAATGCTACCAATAATCTGTGGAGTTTTACAAGGAAGTATTATTGGTTGTTTTACTATATTAAATTGATGATTGCAAAAATAATGGTTTCAAAGGTAATTAATTTGTGTATACAGATGACGTATGCATATTTCGCCTTTACTCACTAATCGCGAAAATGCAGATTGAGTAGGATGCAGCTATATCAACAGAATCCGCGCAATGTACCAGACTATGTTTTAAGACAAGATTTGTAAAATTTAAATCATACAATCTACGAATGATGGGATTGCAGTACTTGAATCTAAAAATAAAGCACTTAGGCGTTGTACTTAATCATATGTGTATTTTTATAAATGTGCCAAATTTTATATAAAAAACTAATTTCAGTCTGCCAGTAGACTTCATGGTATTGCCTGCCAATATTTAACTAGTAGAAGACAAATTAGATAGACTTACACACAATTTCTACCTACTTTGCTTTAACTAGGATTTCGTCCATATCAATGGCTTAGTATCAGGTTAGACAACAACTTCAGTAGATAATACATACGTACATATACAGTAATTTTGAAAAAGTTCCATCCAGATTCCCAACTAATTAATTATATATGTAAGTGTGCATACTAGTAACGAGCGAATACATGTTCTTTTTCGAATTGCTTAATATTCGCAAATTTTTAGATATTCGTATTCGCCAGAGAATCGTAGAATCTTAAAAAAGTTAACCAAAATGTTCCAAGGGGTATTAACTTTTCTGAACTTTAAACTTTTCTAAGCGCGTTTTTTTAGTCGAAAAAAGGAATAAATAAAGTGTGTAATAACTTTTAAAAGTCATACACAACTTTATTTTAGATACAAAATGTTATGTTTTTTTATTATTTATTATTAAAAGGTTTAAATAGTTTTCATTGTTACAAAAAAGAAACTTAGGTTTAATGTGTACTGGGTATTAAATTTCACAGTCGTACTCAGCGCAAAAAATATTAATTTATAGTCGTTTAAAGAAGCAGTCAAGGCTTGTTTCTTTTCTCTTGTATAACAACTCTTGATCATTTTCGTGCGCATATTGACTAGGTCTGCCACTTGATTTGCATCCTTGTTGCTTTCAAACCATTTTATAACGTTATTGATGCTTTTAACTGCTTTCGGGAAACTTACTTTAGATCGTTGAACATCTTCCTCGATAACTGACACGTCGTTTTCATTATCGGTAACTTCGGAATCATCGTTATTTTCTGAAATTTCGTCATTGTTCCAATTTATGATTTCATTAATGCCGATGTCAACATTATCCCCAACCTTTGATATCAACAATTGAACTTCGCGAAGTGTATCGTTGTATGGACTATTTGATAGAATCATTTCAGAGAGAGGAATTTCGTCTTCGCTCTCATACTGATCGTCATCCCACTTTTTTATCTTGTTCCATGCTTTTGTCAGGACTTCTCGAGGTAGTTCATCCCACACTAATTTTAGTATCAAAACAGCATCACGGATTGTATGTGCCTTCAAAATATTTTCCACCGGAACGGTTTCTTGCGCGACAATGTTGCACAACAATTTAGATCGATATCCTAACTTGACCAGTGTTATTGGATTTTTATCCATGAGTTGCAAAACCGCAGTTATGTTAGGTGGTAAAAGCATTGCTGCAATTTGTCCATCATCAGATTGTAACATATCAATTGGCTTATGGGCAGTACATTTATCAATCAGCAACAATGCCTTTGGTGGTAAATTATTATCAGCCGAAAATTTCCGAACCTGTAAAATTGTTCCTGCATAAACCTAAACACGATAATTATGCGTTCGCACACAACAAAAGAGTTATTCTTTCCATTGCAATTTTTCGGCCCGGTGCTGTCTTTTCGCTTGCAGCTACAAATGTTTTATCAGGCAAAAAACTATAAAAAGAAGTCCAGTTTCATCTGCGTTGTAAAGTTGTGAATCGGATAACTTCATTTCATTGATTTTACCTCTTAAATTATGAATAAAAGGTGTAACACCTGAGGTTTCACTTGAAAGGATTTCGTCACAAAATTTTAGATTGCGAATACCGTACCTCCTTTTAAAATTTGCTAGCCACTCATCACTGGCATAAAATGTTTTTCCAGGTGGGTGCATTTTTGCGAATTCGTACTTGGCCCTGCTTTTTAAAATTGGTCCATTCAGTGCACAGTTACGCTGTCTTTGGTCTAAAAATCACTTGTACAACTTTGACTCAAGATCAGCATATTCCGGTTTATGAAGAGTTTTCCTGTTAGATTTTCCATATGTGTTCGCAACAGCCTCCAAGATTTCGTTACGTTTTTTCTTTATCTTCGATATGGTTACTTTGGATACACCATAATTCAACGCCAATCGCGTTCGGTGCATACCTTGATCAAGCATTTTTAAAATCTGCACTTTTTGCTGCAAATCCAACCTGATTTGTGATGATTTCTTCTGCTTTGGCATTTTTTAAATAAGCACTGCACAACTCACAAGCTAAACACTGACGACTAACAAGAACTTCAACAGCAATATTGAAGATAGACAACATTTTTGGCAGCTCAAAATAAAAAGGAAGTCCGGGGAATATCATAATATATTAAACAAAAATAAAGATTTAGCTGCCACTATTATCACTGAAACAGCCGTTGTTTAAAAAAAGTGTACGCGCTCTAAAAATTTAACCGAAAAGTTAACTTTTTAGAGCTGCACGTTGATAATGAAAAACTGTTAACTTATCCGCGTGTTTAACTTTTACGCGAGTAAACTTTTGTAACATTCTACTGTATAACTTTGAAATATTTTATAAGGAAATATAATATTAATGATAATAAATGTATAGTAATGTGGGAATATATGTTCGTTTTCGAATTGCTTAATATTCGCCAATTTTTATATATTCGCATTCGACATTTGGAAGAATAATTTTTAAATATTTTATAAAGAAATATAATATTAATGATAATAATAAATGTATAGGCGTTTATAAAAATCTTAAATAAATGTCATAATATATTAGCGATCCAGAAGCTTAATGATTTCAAAATTCTTTAAGATAGTCGATGTTGAAGGGATTTGACAACTGACCAAGTATGTACTAAGTATAGATATATAGCCAACCCCTCTTTAATATAAATTTAGAACCCGTTTCTGCAAGAAGAGAAGGGTAGATTGGTGCGCATCAGAGCAACTGTAACATATGGAGGCAGTTCACATACATACATATAAAAGCATTTTTTATAAGTATTGCCAATCTGATATGATGAAAATACTGGAGAATGAAAATAAAAACAAATATAGTAAAACTCAGTTTCATAATAACACACACATGTGCGTAACATTTTATTCAATTGGCGGAAGTTCTTTGGGATTTCGAGATGCATCATGGCAGTATCTTTTTAAGAAAATTTGACATATAACGCATCACACCAAAGGATGTAAAATTATAGATATTGGTATAGGTATTGGCTCATAGGTGTTTCGATGCTTTCCTTATATATGAAAGGTCTTTCTTTGTTTTAACATAATATACTCTTTTATTACACAGTGTACGCATACAAACATATATGAAAATGGAAGAAACGTCCTTTCTGTTTCAGACGACCTACAGCAAACAATTTATTTATCTATGTATATGTTAAAACTTGTATCTTTCCGCACGGTATGTGCGGATATTATATATTCATACAGATGTATATACATACATAGTCCTCATATACATCTTTCAATTTATTTTTGAACTTAGGAGAACTTACCTGACTCGGAGACATTGATGACATTTTCTAGCAAAACTTCTTAATATGTTAACCACTATTATATTTACCCTGCAAAAAGTATCTAAACGAAGGACACTGTTTACAAAAATATATATTATTCGCGATAGAAATTGATTAAAATTTATTACTTAAGCATGTAGATGAGTTTATTATTTACTTTAAAGTTTAAAATTTTTCTCAGTTTTTCATAATTGTTGACATTGACATGCTTCACAATAAAATTTTCTATTGACGTTTCTTTCTGTTGCACGAAATTCATTATAATTTGCTTTGATCCGTCATTCGCAGACTGCGAAAAATGGTGAATTTAAAAGTGTAGTCAACACTTATTTTTTATTTAACTGACAGAACGATGTTTGCTTAATAATTGTTCACTTCCTTTAATGGTGACATTAAATACAAAGTGGCTGCATTAAGCCAGGCAGCAAACTATTTACGCTTTACGTGTTTAAATTACTGTCAAGTACCTGTGTTATAATATATTATGTAATATGACTGTTTTATGTTCAAGCGTCAATGTCAAGTTATTTTGTACAACTAGCTCTCGTTGTAATTGCATATGTAAGCGTGGTTTGCAATTAGCTATGGTTTGTGGTTATAGTTTTTGTGTAGGCCCCCAATTTACACAAACAACAACTGCTTTGCAATGCTGCAGCGAGGCCATTTTATATATAGCTCCATCACGTGTCCTTCTGGTTTTTGTATACATATGTAAGCGTTATCGATAACCCGGCATGTGTAACGCAATTCAAGGAGTTTCGTTGCTATAGTTTTTCTGCGTTTAGAGCAAGCTCTTGCATGAAAAATCAGTGTACTTATTATTCACAAATTTCGGAAACATGTAATTCACCTGCAGCAAGTGTCAAATAATCATTGTCTTGCGAAATGCCTTTCATGTTTAATGTTAGCTACAAGTGCCAAGAAAACACTATGGAATTTGGGGACAACACACTATTAATAGTGGGGCCATTGTTACAACTTGACGTTATCTTAAAGTGAAATTTTATCGGTCGGATAAATACATTTTCTTTATTACAACTTTCCTTCAATCCAAATATGTGCGATAAATTAAAGGCAAGCTCAACTTTGCGATACGTTTTACCGGGAGGATTTATCTTTATATAACCATATTTTCTTGTTTTTTAATATTGTAGCACCAAACACAGGTCTTCCTCACTTGAAAAGTTTTTTGCCCGTCTTTCTACAGCTCGCACGGTTGTTTCCTTTGATGCTGAAATTTTTTATTTTATAACAAAAACTTATATTTTCACAAACAAAAGCTGCATATATTTTCAAAAGGTAAAAACAAGTGCGTCGTTGCCACCACAATTTTTCGCGATCTAAATAATCTTTCAAAAGTAGTCGGTAATTGCAAGCGGTATTGCCATAAAACAAGAAATATACATTTAATATTACCGGCAAGTTGTAATAATGGAAAGTTGATAGCGACCACTTTATCGACGTGTTATGCTAACGTTGGCATTTACTACCACCAACTTTGTCGCCAAGTTGTAGTAATGGACCTCAGTCAGTTAACTTAAAATTTGTATCCGTCTACTATTAAAATCAGTTATTTAGGTGATTTTTACAATTTGCTGTTCAAATGAATCGGCTGGATTATGAAAACTACATTTTGATTAGAAACTAATTTTTTATTAAAAATTTATAAAACTATTAAATTTAAAGAAACAGACACACATATAAGCGTTCAAAGATAATGATCATATTCATTTTATAGACCAACAATACTTATAATTTACTATTACCAATAAAAAAGTCTCGCACCAACTTAACAGCGTGCTTTGCAGTTCCAGGAGCAGTTGTTACTCCATAACCACCATGACCGTAATTATGAACCACCCTAACGGAACGTACGTTTGGAATGCGTATTACTTCAGATTCCACACGAACTACGCTACGATGTGGTCTAAGTCCAACTAGTTCTTTAACGACTTCAGCATTTTTCAAACTGGGCAACATTTTACAACAGCGCTCTTTAATAGCCATTGAATCATATTTGCACACATTCATGTTATAGCTTTCAAACTGACGGCAACCACCAAGTGTTACAGTTTCGAAACCGGGTATAATATATGTATCATAATCACCATAAAAAGCTGTTTTTATCCAGGGAGCGCGAACTTTAAGTACTTGGCATCGTATTGGTACTAACAGTTGGTCGTTACAAAGTGTTTTAGCACCCAAACCAGAACAATTTACCACAACATCATATTTATCAGGAAGTTGTGTCAATGAATCAACATGATGGAAGTTTACAACACCACCAGCATCGTTAAATCTACAGTTGACATTTAAAATTAACCCTTTTGTCTGAATTATATAAATATATTTTCAGATATACAAACTTTTTTGTAGCATATGGCAAAAATAAACGGCTTTCAGTTAAACAAGTAGTGAAAAAAGAACCATATTTCCAGTCGCCATGACAGAGATTCAACTCCTGCTCGGTGGCTTGACGATAAACAGGTAACAACTTCTCAATATAATGGTTCTGGAAGAGCACATATATACAAATGATTATAAATATAAATTTGATAACAAAATATTGCCAGGTTAATTAGCGGGTATTAAATATTTGCTAATAATATTTAAGTCATATTTAATAATTTTAGTATAAAATAATGAAAATCAGGATCTTAGAAAAATGCAAGTGCATTAAAATATTTTCAGAATATTAAAATATCTTTCTTATATTGAATTTTTGCTAGATGTTATGTAATATATTAATGACCACAGTTATTGTAAGTATCTCCAGAAAGAAAGTTAATAATGAATGTAAGAATTCGAATTTTAACTAAATCAAATATGCAATCGAAAAGTGAATAAATACATGAAAATATTTGGGGTATTCACACTCTGTGCTATTTAGTCATATTGTGATAAAGTCATAATATATTAGACTAGTTTAAAAAAGTTGTTGTTGTGCTATATACAAACAAGTCATAAAATTGTAGCACTCTTTCAGGTATGTTTTTCTTTTGTCATAAAATAGGTCTAGAGATCTGAGTCGAACGGCCGAAAAGCTTTAGGCGAGACGGCGATAGTACATATTTACCGCCATTACTTACAAATGATTCACGAGTAAAAACGGTACATTAAATCACATTTTTATTAAATAAAAATAAGTGAAAGAGAATTAAATCGCGAAATCTAAGTAAACAAGACGAAAATTTCTCTCGCTTCACTTATGCAACTGGCAGCCACTAAAAGTTTTTCCAATTGCCGCCGACAAAAGGGTGTACATACAAATTCATTTAGCAGACTAAATTATGACGGGTTGTTCAAACTAGTCATATATTTCGTTCTATTATTTTATGACTTATGACTTTACGACGACAGTGTTTTGATTCGATTAAGAGTTATTGGAATATTCGAAAAATAGTTTTTCAATTTTGTTCACTTAATAAAATTTTTCAATTTAAAGTAACAAATAACTCAATCAGTTTTCTACTTCAACACTTTTTATACAAATTGGACTATATTTGCGGGGTTAAGTAGTGTTCTTGATTACATAATTACACACATAGCCAAGCTGTTGATATCCTGCGTTCGGTAAGCAAAGTACTTGTGTAAGGCTGCTTCTATATATCCCATTGCTATCTGATTAAATAACATTGGAAATAGCAATTGAACAGCTGGGAACATATAATTCCTCTAATAAAACTAGGAACTATCTTGCAGTTTCAAGTCAAAAGTTCGGAAAAAATAATTGGTTTTTTACGGATTTATAACTCACATTAATAAACTATATCAATTTATTAAATACTTTCATAGTAATTATTTTAAATACGTTTCACAAAATTATCCCAATTACGCCGGTTTAAAAAAGTCTATCAATAATCTAAGAAAACTAAAAACATAAGAATCAAATGACTGAAAATGATTACGACAAAGCTGAATTTTCAAAGCAACAATTTTTGAAATCTGTGCATAGTTTAAATAAAGAATTACATATGTATAACGCTACGGATCACTGTAATATGTTTCGAACTTTAAGATACAATCGCAATCAGTTTGTTTTTCACCATGTTGATGAAGTTCATGATTTACTAACGCATTTAGATAGATTTTATTTGAAAGATATTATAACACCGTAATTAACTAAAATTTTGTATTCATGCATAAATCGTTCAATATATCCTGACAACCTTAAAATCCACAAGATTATTCCTATTCTAAAAAAGTTCATGGAAATACTGTTGCAGTTTTATCCATTATTGACAAAATATTTGAAAAGATTTTGTACACTCAAATATCAACTTTTTTGAACAACGAAAATTTAATATATCGATGAAACAGTGGTGAATGTTGTCAATTATATTTGTGATGGTTTGGATAGAGGCTTTAGTGGAGTTGGTCCTATTTTCTATGATTTTTCTAAAGCATTCGATCTCGTACATCATTCAATTCTGGTGGAAATATTAAACCACTATGGTGTAAGATGAAGAGAATTGGAATTTTTTAGAAGTTATTTAGAGAACCGCAAGCAGTAAGTGCAAATTAACAAAAATATAAGTTCAACGGTTTCTGTTAGACATGGAGTTCCCCAAGGGAGTGTGCTGAGTGCTGTTTAATATATATGTTAATGATATCAATATCCTGGGATGTATGTATGTATGTCTACTTTATCCCATAAGGAAAGTTTAGTTTCTTAAACATTTGCAGAAAGAGATGCAGCTCTAATTGCAGAGTTTGCGAGAATAAATAAATTAGTATTATATCATATTAAAACAAAACTTGTGCGTTTTAGACCTTAACCTAGCCGATCTGGGGAAATATCATTATTTATAGATGGAAAGGAAATTACTGAAGTAGGTTCAATAAAATATTTGGGAACTATCTGTCAAAATAATTTAAACTTTCAAAATCATATATATATATATATATATATTTAAGATTTTTATTATACTGACTTGAAAGTGGAGAATGAAACTATGTGCTCATTATTTCATTTTCGTTAAACAGAAATAAGACTATCAACAAAATTTTAATAATGCTAAACGCAACAACTTAAAATGTAGTAATGCCACGAACCTCTAGTGGTCTTGAATTGTTTTCGATAAATTCTTTTCTTCGCTACAATATATCTTCATGATACCAATTTATGAACGAAGCGACGATAAAAACGGCGGAAAGAGGTAAACTATAATCGAAAAAAGAGACAAACTAGAAATCGAAACAACAACGTCAATTATTATGGAGCCGATTCTCATTTTTATTAGGAAAACTGTAATACCGGATATCCATATATTTAAAATACTGATGCCGAAAAAATTAAGTAAAAATTATTACCAGTACCGCTACAGCAACCATTCTTCGTTTTAGTTGCCAACCATTGCTTTCAGCCATATATTTTAAATGCTTTTGTTTTCTAATTTTTTTATTTTATTTATTTATTATAATAAACTTATTTACTTATTTATTTATTTATTTTACTAAGATAGCCAATTAGTTCCCTAATTTTTAGCCGCAGCACGGTTTTTGAAACATTGTAACTGTGCAACATATTCGGAAAAGGGGTGTTTGTGCAAAGTCGAATAATTGATCTCCCTAATACGTGATCTCAAATAGAGTTGTATCACTGAGTGCTGAGATACTTGAAAGATATAATTCAGTAAACTGAGCGAGTACTACTATTATTACTACCACTATTTTTACCACAGCTCCTGAACAAATATCTGAGTACTACCATTACTTCTACTACTATTTTTACCAGAATTCTGAGGATACACAATAAAAGTCGTATTTTTCAGTAAGACTTGTCCTATTGTCTACGCAGAAGCATATATTAAGAAATTAAGCATATTTTCCGTTATCTTATTACTTGGAACTTTGAAATGCTTTCTTATCTGTTATTATATATGCATACTTATATATCATTACCTTAAAATTATACTTAGCAAAAGCACAGTCACGCACACACACACACATATATATATTTACATACGTGTGTACATATATAAAAAAAAAAGTTTGTTTTGTGACTGATTTATCAATGCCCAACCCAAATGACTCAAAATACACTTCAAATTATGAGTATGTGTAAAATAAACTCAAACCGTTTTGAAAGAAAAATATAGTATTGTAGAATAAGCTTGTCATTAGACACTTTTTATAACTTTTAATAAACATTATTAGTTTCTTATTTGTACAACACGTTTCTAATATTGCTTGCTATAGTGCCACTATAGGTTTTAAGTGAATTTTACGCAAATGACATGCTTCAATTATTTTCCCTTTTTATTATAGATGGTACAGATGCATATATGTATATACGGAATATGTGTTCCGATTCATTGAAAATATTAATTGGAAGGAATGTTAGACAAAATGTTAACAAAGTGTAAACAAATGTTATACAAAATGTATTTTTTGCTTTAGTTTTGGTTTAGTGGGTAGGTACCTTAATCTAGTAACGTTCAAATGCACATAATTAAGTTCTTTTTCATTACTACAGATACACACGCATGTAAATTCAAAATATGTTTGCAACACACACTTCAAAAGTTATTAAAAAAGTTTACATAATTAAATTTTAGCTAATACAACGTTTCTAACTTACACGAACAATAGATGGAGAAATACCGGAAAATATATAGCCAGACAGTTGACATACACCGGCCAAGGCAGCATCCTTTGAACGTCTTAAGTCATCCCAATAACTGAAAGCATCATTTATCCACTGTCTGTAATGTAAACATGAAACTGCCAAATCATTTCAATATATTCATCGTATATTTTACTGAGTGATTTCCTTAGTTGGTCCCATAAAATTTGTGCTAGGGCGAAAAATACCAGCTGCGACACTACTGGTAGTGTCTTCGTTGAACCGGTCAGCCAAAATAGTGACTTTTGCATTCGGAAATTCTTGCTGCAGCTTAAGCGCAGTGGTTAAGCCAATAATACCGCTTCCAACAACACCAAGATGCATTTTTGGTGGTGGAAACAAAACTGTTTTTAGAATTAAAGTGGGAAAATTGTGTCAACGGATTTCGGTTCTCACTGTGCTAACGAATATCGAAAACTAAATAACAGGTTCTTTAATATACTGTTGTTATGTACTTATGCCTTTACATTGCATATATGTACATATTTTAATAACATTTGTTATCAGTAGAATTCGCTTTCCAATATCTATGCATGTACGTCGCGAACGACAATATAATCGGTTGTGATAAGCTTATAAGCTGTTTTTGACACAATGTCTGATATATTAGCGACCCCTGGTCGTCAATTCAGTGTGGGCTGTCATTTCAAATACCGAGGCATTCATCATGTAGCAATAAAAACCGTTATTAACATTAACTCATGAAGTACCTGATGCTGGATGGTGACTGAAGTGCCGAACTAAGTTAACTATGACGATTTTGGTTATTACAACTGCTCAGTAAAACGCAAAGTGAAACGTATTAGCTCTCATTGTCAAAGAAATTGCTTTATATTATTCATGGTAGTATACCTGATACCAAGCACTAAATGTAATTTTTATTTCTGGTTTCCTAAAACTATACCACAAAATTTACTATAAGGCAACTTCTGCGGTATACAATTTTTGTTAGAATTATCATTTTATTATATAATTAGAATTACATTATCAGTCACTTCAGATTAAGCTAATTTTGTAAGCTTTATTTTAGTCAAAAGTAGAGTCTTGTGAATCAGATTCATTATTACAACTTTAGGTGTTTAACCCTAACTGTGAAATTAGCTACAGGTAGTTACTTTACTCCTTACTTCACAAAAACAACAACACATGAGCCTCATTAAAACAAATCAAGCATACTTCCAAAAATTTTTCTTTACAGTTTTGTTAGGGCTAGTGTTTGCAAAATTAAATGTCATCACATTACTCGGCAATGGAGTACAGAACGGCAAGTCATAGTAAAAGCAGCGAGTGCACCAACACGATTTCATAATAATATTTGTTGCTTTGTAATTGCTTGAGTTGACGTCGCTGGTATGTGTGCCACATTTAAGACATTCAACATGCTTTGAATGTTTCAAAACATTTTTGATATTTTACATTTTTGTTCAGATTCTATTCATATAACTTCGACATTGTTTAATCAAATTGTATTCAATTTCGCTCAATATTTTGATAGTAAAACAAAGCAAATGCTTTTATTTGTAATGAAAGACGGATGTACACACTCCATTTGATTTTGCTGAAAATACTTTGAAGCCTTTTTACTTGTGTTTGTGCAGGACTTGAATTACTTATAACGTAAAACTTATATATATATATATATATATATATATATATATATATATATACATGTACAACTAACTACTTACTATAATTTTAAATAAACGTATTTAGACACAACTCCTTTTAAGGCTCGATAATAACGATTTCGATCTAGAAATTCAATTGCGTCAAGACGACAACTGAAATTGAAATAACCTATAATGTTAAATAATACATAAAAGCCGAAAATATAAAGTATGGAATGAATATAGTTGAGTTTCTCATAACCCAACACCCTTAATAAATATTTTTTGTTTTTTAATATACAAAACACAACATCTGTTGGGCACACTAATTCGCCGCGATTAAATTCGAACAGGGCTGACATTAAGCCCTCAGTAGAATGCCTTATGAACCCACTGTACATTAATATTTTCTCAAATATTGATAAATTTGGATTGCCAACACTGTGAGTAGCAAAAATTATCCAACACGATATTACACATGGACCGAAAAAGAGGGAGTTCTGTAATAAAAACAATCATGTATCAAAAAGCTTAAAGTTGTTAAATAAACACATGAATGCATACCAACAAACTAAGTCTAGATGACAAAGCAAGGCCGTAACTGGAAGCAGTCATCGATGTCAGCAGCATAACTATCACAAACAATAAAAATCTATTTATTTCCAGAGGTTGATCAGTTAAGAAATATAAAATGGCAGAGCATGTGAAACCCAACAGAAATATTTCCGGCATCTGTGAGGTGATTAGAGCCATGAAATAGGAACTGAATCGATACCATTGGTTGAAGTATTCTCTTCTCAGGTAGTTCATTTGAAGAGGAACTAAAATATAAAAATTATATACATATGTAAGGATATATTATGTTTCTTCGAAAATTGTATTAAGTTTGAATATTTATTAGGGTAATTAAACGGCTGCCCGTTTAATTTTAATACTACCCCATTAACTATTTCGTTAGGTACTTTCGACTAACGGTTAAACTGGCTAAGTTCCATCGACAAACCACTTAATCCTTTAAATAAGATTTTGTGTTTTGTATGATATGTGAGAGCCTTAAAACCGTTTGATGTATATATAAACGATGTTATTTATTTAATATTCTGCTACCTTAATATAGGTTGAGGAAATTATTGAATTTTTTATTAATAATTTAAGCCATTAATAACACAGCAAATGGAAAGGAAGGAGGAATTCGACACTATTTAGTCATCATCTATCAACACAAGATTCTATTTAGACACAAAAAGTTTCACTGAATACTTTATATGTCCTCTAAAAAATCTGATTTGAAAAAATGTGCTTGAGAGATAAAAATTAAATTGGAATTTCCGTCCTACTATTTCCATACTCAATTTCGTAATGTATTCATTAAGACTTATAAATAAGGTAATATTAGAAGGAGCCAAAGAATAATTAACTCTAGGCTAAGGCCTGCTTATCACTACTGCACTCTACTTCCAGGGCCGTGAGAAAGCGTATAAAGATATGGAAATATTTCTAAAGCTGTCTTGCTTGTAATATAGCAGATCTTTCAGCATGGATTTGGCCTTTCAGCTTAACTTAATTGATTAATAATTTGCAACTTACTATGAGACAGCATCGGACACATGGATGCAAAGGTAAATGTTATTGAGGACAGTATCGCAAGATTGTAGTTATATATTATGATTGCAGCATTATTTCCAATATGTGGGTACACAATAATTGTGCAGAAAGCAGTAAAAAGCTGGAAGAAAACTTTTAATTTTATGAAAGCCTGAAATGAAAAATGAGACATGACAATAAATAAAAAACTTTTTTATTGTTAATAAATTAACTATTTGACATACTGTCATTGTACTATTATAATATGAAATTTATTTGTTGGGTGGTTAAGCAATGTCTATATGCATTTCGTTGGCGCTTTTTACCAAACCGTCAGTAGACTTCAACCACAGTTTTGAAAAGTTTGAAACTTCTCAACTTATTAAAAGACTTTTATAAATCATCTAAGAATTATGTAAATAAATTAACTATAAAAATTCACAAATGATTTCAAAAAATCACATTATAATAAGAGTAGTAGGCTATGCAACTTATACAAACCGAAAATGAAAATTTGAGATTTTGTTTTTCAATTTGCCTTATAAATACTTTTATTGTTATCCAAAGGATTTCTAATTGTATAAAGGTGTAGAAAAATAAAATAGAGTCATATCGAATAAAAGTTGTTTGTTGGGTTTTGGTTTGTATAAGTTTCATAGCCTACTACACTTATTATAATGTGATTTTTTTAAATCTTTTATGAGATTTCATTTACATTTTCAAAAGGTTTATAAAAGTCTTTTGATAAGATGAGCGGTTTGAAACTTTTCTAAACTGTGGTTGAAGTCTACTGACGATTTGGTAAAAGCGCCAACGAAATGCATATAGACATTGCTTAACCACCCAACAAATAAATTTCATATTATAAAAACTTTTTTGTTATTTGTTCGTAATTAAGATTTTATGTAATTTTAGTTACATTATACTAATACTTAAAAGTTTAATATATTATTATTATTATTATTATTATTATTATTATTATTATTATTATGTTACGGTAAAACTGGGAGTAGAATTATATCAGGACTCAACGACTGACCTCAGTATTTTACTTAAAAAATAACTGAAAGATTAAAATATTTTAGTGCATACAATCATATTAGCTCAGAGCCGACACAAACACAATACTCTTAGAGGTATCTCTTTCTAACATAGAGATATGGTGCAAATGCTTCTTGGGACTATCAAAAGTTTTCGTTCGTATAAATTTGAGACAAAAAGTATTTTGTAAAAATCGCAAAGTATTTCACATTCGGATACAAAATCAAATCGCAAATTAATAACTCGCTGTCATTTTCGGTCAGATGTTAATAAGGAGTTAATTTGCGTTGTCCAAAGAAATCAAATATTGCACTTACCAACACACAAAAAATAACTGATTCAGCTGATTCTTTTAAAAGCCACTACAAAAAGATACTGTACGATCTGTTCAAAATTGCACCCTGTGTGAAAAAAGTCGTGTAGCGTCTCAGAGCATTCATTTGGAATATTACAAGCAACATTTTGATGCTACACGTTAACCCTTTTACTGTTCTGGAAAATGACCTTTTTGGATGAAAAAGCAAAAATCACAGGAATATAAGTTGTTGAAATATTCCACGACACGAAATTCTACTATGGAGCTCAGCAGTCGGAAACTTAATTTTAATACAAGATGTAAGTAAATTTATCTTAATACCTTTCAATAGATGAAAAAGGTTACAAGATATGGAAAATCTATTAATACGTCAAGATGTCTTAGAGTCCATATGTGAATAATTAGACAATTGAGTTTGTTTTCCGACGACAAAAGCTTTTGATTTTGATTGGCTTGTTAGTTGAAATTTCTTTTGAGAAATTCAAATATTATCTCGGAACTAGCTAAATGTTTTTCTATAGATTTAAGACTTCAGGATAGGGTGAGAGCTGGACATGCAAAAATCTATGTTACAGTTACTCGCTTATAAAATGGAATAGAAACGTTGACTTTCTGAACAAAAATAGCTTTTATAGATACTTTTCAAGAAGAGCTTTTATATATTATTTTATTGACAAGTATGTTCTCCACCTACCTTATCTCTCCACATCTCTTTAAGCATTTTCATATACAAAACTTTAAATTCTAGCAGCCAAGGTATTGAAATATCTTCACAGAAGCTGGTATTTAGATCCATTTCAAAGTCTTCTATTATCTTGGGTTTTAAACAGTCAATTTGATTTTTGTCAGATTCACAGGCCGACAACCATTTCACACTTTTTCCATTTTGGACTTCAATAACCATTTCATCGTGATAGTTGCCATACTCACGGGCAGCGACTTCAACAACTGTTCAAATGGAATTCAATATCATAATCATTTTTTTAAGAGTTTGGAGGACTTACTAAAATCGGCAGGATTGTAGGTTATGGGACAATCTAAGCCTATTTTGTGTACATAAGGCAGAATATTTGTAGTTGAGCCCCGATAGACACATTCACCATCAGCCAAAACATAAATATGATCCAACATATTTAACATTCTTGAAGAAGGTGAGTGTATGGAACAGATGATAGTGCGCCCTGATGATGCCAAACGTCTCAACATTGACATAACCTGCATAGCAGAAAATTCATCCAAACCACTAAAAATCGTATAAGAAATATATATTGAAATAAATAGGTATGAATGTGTATGTATGTGTATGTACATATACAACTCACGTTGTTGGTTCATCCAAAAATAAAACTGTAGGAATATTCAATAGCTCCAACGCTATACACAATCGTTTCCTTTCCCCACCTGACAAATTTAAAACTCTGGTGTTCGCATGTTTAGCAAGATGTAAACTATTCAATATTTCTTCGATTTTATCTATGTGCTGTTTCTCATTGAAACGGTGATCCAATTTCAATTCGGCTGCAAATAGCATAGATTCCATGACCGTGAAATGGGGCCTAACGTGATCATGTTGCAATATATATCGCGACATTTTGCGAAATAATTTGATGTCTTGCGGCTTGTTGTTCACATTAATAGTACCACATGTCTTCTTAACTCTGAAATTCATTTGATAGTGTAGTACGCGTATTTATTCAAACTCTCAGTTGTACGCACTTTCAGAAATCTGAATCTTGAATTACTTTCTTAAATTTGATCTATTACTAGGGTAGCCGCTGTTCGATCAATCGATTAATTTTTTGCGATCAATACTGCTCTAATAACTAAAAATTTCCTTTTTCAATTAACGAATAACTCGAGCAATTTACACATGTCGATTAATCGAAATATTTTTTTTTCACGGTACGTACAAACATATTTTTTTTGTTCTATAGAAAAATAAACAAGCCGTTACGTGCACAACAACAATAACAATTATAAGACTTTTCAAAATGCCTTGCGCTCATCTGCTACGACTTCGCCTTTTTTATTATTCGATTAAATGTTTATGTTAATACATTAACTATTTGACATACTGTCATTATACTATTATAATATGAAATTTATTTGTTGGGTGGTTAAGCAATGTCTATATGCATTTCGTTGGCGCTTTTACCAAATCGTCAGTAGACTTCAACCACTATTTTGAAAAGTTTCAAACCGCTCATCTTATCAAAAGACTTTTATAAACCTTTTGAAAATGTAAATGAAATCTCATAAAAGATTTTAAAAAATCACATTATAATAAGTGTAGTAGGCTATGAAACTTATACAAACAACTTTTATTCGATATGAAAAATAATAATAGTCGTATAATAGTTTTTATATACATAATATATAAAAAAATATATAAAATTTGTGGTCGAATATATTCGAAGGAGTTCGAAAATTGTCTTTTGATGTAGTTTTAGGTATGCGTAGTTTGATTTTGTAATATAATTTCTCTTGCCTGGTCTATTAAATTGCTTATTTATTGATCCATGGCTGTCATTGCGTATTTACTAGAGAATAATTTGCCCTTTAGACGGATAGGCGTCATATTAGATTGTTTTACGTGAATCAGGACTGTATAAATGCAAGTCTTTAATAAGAATTTCTTTCCGATTATCGTAATAGTTTTTATCGCTGAATAATTTCTATCATGGAAAAGAAAAACTGACAATGAATAATCTTAAAAAATATAATTTAAGAAAAGTATTTTTAATACGAGGAATTGATAAACCAATAACCTTTTGCAAAATAGTAACAACTTGAGTGTTTTGGTTTTGCCTAAGGCAAATATGTTCCGGGCTCTTAAGTATTCTACTTGAACTGTATGCCGCAACCAACATTTTGAAATATTTTTCTTAAGATTTAATAGAAATGAACACGGTTTTTTTTTTGAAAATTAAATAAAATTCAATACATTCGAGTTCGCACCGTTTCTGTAACTTCTCCGCTTAAGCGGACTGCAATAGTTGGTGGTCTTCCATAGGAGCTTTCACTGTATAGATACATACCGATATCCCGCCAGCAGATTGAGAAGCGTTGTTTTGCCACTTCCGGATGGTCCCATAATCGCTGTTAGTTGGCCTGAACGAAATTCTCCACTTATTTTCTTTAAAATGGATTTCACACCTAAGATAAGAGCAAATGGAAATTATTAAGCTAAATTTTATACGCATTTGCTGAAATCGATTTAAAATATATTTATGCATTGCGCGGTACCACAAAATGCCATCCAATCATGATTTTCACTCCATATAAGTGTAGTTATTCGAATAATAATTATTCGAATATACAAAGATCTTTTGTTTTCATTTGTATTCGACCGCAAACAATTTTTCAATTTAGAATAATTGAATAAGTACAAATATTTGAATACTTTGTTTTCAACACTTTTTATAAAAATTAGGCTATATGTCCCAATGAAAGTAAGTAAATAATCCAAATACTTCTGTAAGACTGTCAGTGTATCTATACAAATCATGAAATCGCTATCTGATTTGAACAACACTTTGTAGCTTGTGGACATTGCAATTAAGAAGCTAGAAAGGTGTTATGCCTCTTTAATAGAACTGTCCTAATCAAAAGTTTGGAAGCAAAATTGCTTTTCTACAGATTTAATCAACTAAATTAGCACTAAAACCCGTATTTATAAACGAAGCATCAAATTATTAAATTTTTCAATACCACTTCTTATCTCCCATGCAATAGTAACTTTCTTAATTGCAAAAGCAAAACAGTATTATATCACTTTGTTTTCAAGGTTATTTGATGGTAATTATTTGTAGATTGATTCCAATTAGTTTGAAGGATCAGTTTCTTAATAACAATAACAATATGTTAACTGGCTTAAATAGTCCATTCGAAGTATATAACGAGTCAGTCCGGACTTTTGAGGGTTGAAAGTAAATTACTCTTTAAATTTGTCAAAGCAGTACAAAATTGCTGGATTGCAATAAACCATAATTTTTCATGTTGAGATTCTAATGCTGCTTACTTTTGAAATTTAATGATCTACATGATGAGATAACTGATAAAAACAATATGCTAACATAAACTTTATTTATACATTAAAACTATTTTGAGAATCATTCCATTTGGCTTTTTAATATAACTTCAAATGAAAGGTTACTTTCTTTACTTGCAAATTTTCTAATTGCTTTTTAATTTTCAAACGCAAACAAAAAACAGCTAATAATAATAATAACAATAATACGACTATAGCAATTATTTTTAAAAATAATAAGATGGATTCATCTCTGCGTTTCTCAACTGAAATTTGATTCCCAAATGGGGTGTCTTGGCGAAATAACTGATGACAAACTGTTTACAATTGAATCGAATATAAAAAGAATTTATTCAAAAGTTTGAATGTCTCTGCGAAGGTTGTATAATTTAAATCTGTCATTACCTCTATATGCTTTGAAACATATACAGTCATAAGTTGACTATTGCATGAGGAGTTATTTCCATTGTAATGCGGGTAGCAAAAATTAAATTATATCTATTTGCATAAAGTTGTATAATACATTTATGGATTTAGGCTAAGAGCTATTTTATTTAAGCACTGTGCGTGTGAAACTGTAGGGATGCTGGTGTTAATTACTCTTAATGACCATAGAAGAACATCAACACAAGTAATACTAATGCAAGTGGCCCATAGGCCATATGTATTGCATATGAATAAATAAATAATTAAATAAACAAAAGTTTCTCCAACTTTGCGCTGGAAACTAAAAATATCACTCTCTCTGTTTTCTTTTTCTCTCTCCCAAAACTGTACAAAATTTGCAAGTTGGAATGCTTTCAGACTAATTTGTGCGAGCTCGGACTGTTTTGTTATTCACCTGGAACAGACCTAATATGAGAAATACTTAATGTTACATGTGTAATTTTTTCCAGTTTGATTATTATATTTTTTTTTGTCCGATATATCGTCGCTACCATGTCCAAATGTGCAAAATTCAGATTCTTTACCCTCGTCCTTCATGTTATGGCACATACTATGACACATACATTGGTCTAACAGAAACGCGGGATATGCCTTTCATTAAATATGCAGGTTTTTCTAATTAAATTTTCAAAGCATAAAATATGCACATTCGCTTTTTTGCATTAAAAATATTCCGCTTTTAGGTTTGTGTACCGAATTTCAGATTCCTAGATATATAGGAAGTTGCTATGATTTTGGAACGAGGAGGAGTCCTGGGTCACTCGTTGAAAATTCAAATTTCTCTGAATAGTTTGCACCAATAATACAATAATATATTCACTGAGTTCGTTGACCTGCAAGCCTTATTTTATTTTTACTTTTAAACATCTCCGTTTATTTATTTACGTTATATAAATATCTATTTCTTTAACGTCAATACTAAAGCCCTGCACAAACACACGTTGCTTACTAGCATTCTCAGAAAATCAAATTAGAGTGCATTTTCCCTCTCATTACAAAACAAATGCTAACGAAAACATTTGTTTCGTTCTACATTGTAGAATCTTCAACCGAAATGTTGAAGAAGAGATTGAAATTTAACTAAAACAATGTGAATGAATTTTGATGAATTGAATCAGAATAAAAATGAAGTAAAACATCAAAACTGTTTTGTAGAAATTAGAAAATAAACAAATTTGAAAGTAACGTTCTGGGGCTGGAATCGAAGGGATACTTCCGCTCGCGCACAAAAATTCATAAATTTAATATTCAGCTTTTAAGAAGTAATTAATATATTTCATGGCCGAAAAATATTTGATGTGTTAACATTGCATTTGGTATAGTTCTCCTAAGGGCTTCTTTTTCTCCTGCTTCTGATATTTCTTGCTTTAACAGACTATCACTACAAATTGTATATATCCCGATCTGCATGCTCTGAATAACTGAAGCAATATACGCCAAAAAATGTTACATCCTTTTGCAATTTTCAGTAAAACTTGGATACAAACATAGCAGAATAAAATATACGTATGTTCGATTATAGGTATATGTATATATATATATATATATATATATATGGGCGACTCCGCTGTAGACGATTTCCGACTTGATTTTTTCAATCACGCTATTAGTTGTTTTTTTCTTATTAGTGCAAAGAAGAACATGCGATTATTAAAAATATTAATAATTCATTGTTTATTTGCATTTTGTTTAGAGTTTTTATTTGATGTCCTCTGTTACAGTAATACATTTCAAAATATTAAGCCATGCCATATGAAATGCATTAGGATTAACAGATTTAGGCCTTTTTTGCTTGTGATGTGGAAATGTTGGGCCAAATTTATTGCACCCGCGATGGCAATTCGAACCTTCCTCTTGGCTTTTAAAGTATCATATCCAAATTTTTGTTAATTAATTTAAAGTCCGCATATAAAAATGGAGTCTGTTAAAGACTAACTTGATTAAAAATGTAAATGTTGCACCCGCGATAATGGAATTACCCATATATATATATATATATATATATATATATATATATATACATACATATATATATATATATATATATATATATATATATATATACACACACACACATATATATATATATATATATATATATATATATATATCTATATATATATATATATATATATATATATATATATACATATATATATATATATATATATATATATAATATATATAAATACATATATATATAAATACATATATATATATATATATATATATATATAATCAAAATTGAAATGAAACTACACAACAAAATAAAATAATATAATAAACATCTTCAGGTTAGTTCATAATATATGTAAATATCAGGTAAAAATAACAATAAAATAATAGAAAAATAGCAATAAAAGAATCGTCATCATTTAATTTGGTAAGAGAAGGGTTGCCTTCTTTATGAGAGTATCATTATATCTTGATTTTTTTTTATATGAATCGTTAGTAAAACTCGTATATATGTAAATGCGATGCATAAAAATTTAATAGATGACACAAATGATATACCTGTAACAAATTTAATTTGCTTCAAACACGTAATATTGATATTCACTAGTTTTTGTTAGATGTTTATTTTTCGAACAAGGAAATAATTTGGTAGAAAAATTCCTTATATGTGTATATAACACAAGATTATTTCATTAACATTTATTGTTTCCAGTTACATTAGCATGAATATATTTTTCTATTACTTATTATTATTTTCTATTACTTATTAGCAAAGAAGTTTTTGTGTTCTTTTTTTATTCATATATTCTTGTCGCTTCTGTAAATAAGCGGTTTTTACAAGACAAAAAAAAAAACACAAAACAAAAACAAGAACAGTGGCATAAAAAGATTTCATATTGATTTGATTTTGTTTAAATTTATTTATGTTTCCAAAATCTATACAAGCTCCTAGGTATAGTGACCTTAAAATTGTTAACATATTACTAACGATAGTACTTCCCTACCGACATAAGACAAAAATGTATCTACTAATAAACGAAAACGTGTAACTCAAATATAGTTAATCCATGGCCCAATTATTGCGAAAATGCAAAAAGCGATAGAAATTTTAATGTGTAAAAATGTTTCCATATCATTTGAAAAGGAAAATGGCTCAATGGTCTTACATATATTAAGCTTATGCAATCCCAGTTCATATAACTCGAAGGTGGTTTGGTTATACTACCGACTTCGCTTAAATCATAACTTCGAGTTTAGTTCATTTAATTATTTACTAAATACAATTTTATGTACAATAATTTCGATTTAACTGCAAAACATTTTATATTTTGTAGCAGTCACTAACATCCAAAAACCTTTATAAGTTCGTTTGTGAAGTGCACTTTTGAAATAAATTTCCTAAATTTGGCATTTTATATATATTTTAGGGCAAAATAAACATTAATGTTAATAGGAAAAAATATTTGTTTAATGAAATTATTGTGCAAAGTGTCATTTAAGGTTAAATTTGTTTGCGTTAAGATTTTTTATATTAAAAAAAATAAAGGTTGACACATTAAACTATTAAAAGATGGCCAATGTATCACACAAACATGCAACTAAACTAAAATGTTATAAACCAGGGCCACAGTTCAGCAACAATTAATTTTGAAGTAGTCTCCAACTTCAATTCCTACTTTTTATTTTTGTGAGAGTGAATTATTTTGAAGAATACGTAATAGATCCCAAAAGTATGTTGTTATATGAACATTATGGGAATTTGTTTGAGATGGAGACATCGATAAAGTGAACTGAGGAGGTGCTGTTTGTCACTCAGTAATGAAAAAACTTCATTTCACTCCAATGAATTATTCCAAAGTTGTGTCACAAAAATGTTTTCATTATCCGTTAAATAGAAGAAAACTAAACATTGAAAAAGCAATATTTATAATATCTTTTGGGTGATTGAAATTTAAGAGGACTGACGCTCGTAATAGATTGAACACTGATCCAACAGCTGCATTAACGATTACCAAAGAAACTATTGAAAACTTTTCGATATACATATAAACCTTCCAAATCAATGACATGCAACACTTTCAAATTGCATTTGAGTACATGCGTACACACGGACGTAAAATATGTTCGCACGTGCATATTTCTCATTTGAAATTTACGTTTTCGCACGATACTCTATTTACGTTTTATTTCTATTCAGTAAACCAATTAATTTTGTTATTTACCTTGAACTGTGGAACAAATATTGTACATGAGTATGTACTATATATGTACAATTTATTTAAGAAACATATCAATATGTTACTTTTAATGAATATTTAAAGTATTCTGGCAGAAACACGCAACTTTTTCCACATTCTCCTTGCAACACTTAATATTAAGTTAATATTGCAATTATTTTGTATTGAACTATTTACTGCTATATTCAATTCAATTTTGATGGGACAATTATTCGAAAGCGTTTCATTCAGTTCAGCAAGACAGAAAAAAATATGCCAAACCACAAAGATAAGTT
>OY776279.1:33888184-34213184 GCA_963675445.1 Linnaemya vulpina | reverse complement strand
TGCTGTCATAAAAGCGGCATTAATTTCTTAACTCGATTCGACAGCGCCTTCTGGTGCCTAACGGGGTCCAAAATAACCGATATAGTGTAAAAACAAACACTTAATCCTATTTTTATGACTTATAACGTACGGTATAAGATTTATAGTTCCGTGAATATAGCAGACAAACAATTTTTTTATATACATATATAATATGTTGTTTGAAACTGTTTGTTTGAGGTATATCAAATAATCTATTAATAATGCTTTGTTTGTTACAGGTCAAGTTTTTGTGCGGCATTTCGTTCAGGTTTGTTCGTTAAAGTTTTTGAAAATCTCAAATTCAAAAACATATCGATATTAGGATGAGCAACTATACATCACTTAAATAATTATGTATACAAACACCTCGATGTTATCAAAAGGTGATTAAAATAGTGAAAAAACGGCGCATACTTGATTACTATTTACCAATCTAATAATTAGAAAAATAAAAATATATGTATGTATGTTAAATTTGACTTACATAATAAACTGTTCTTGCAGTCTTTATATTTACCTGTACAAAAAACCATTTTTAATAGTTCGGCGGGCCAACATCGATTCTATAGAGCAACACCAATTTTGCGGGTATAAGTTGTTTCCCAGAATGCTCTTCCTGCGCCTATTTATGTGCATGCTTGTGTTTGGACTTTTATTATCACTATATGTAAACCTGCAAATATGTGTTATTCAGTGGAAGAAACTTACAACTGAGAACTCCTTGTAACTGAATTATACTTATTTGGGACGTGTTTTTTAGCAGTAATTCAAATAATTATGTGCATGGAACGTTTGACGCATATCTACGTTTGTTAGTAATTTGGTTCACTACATGAATCCTAATCGCAATGATTTCATTTTACGATATTACAACAAAAATTTGCAAGCTGTTTATAATAAATGTAATTCTGAAAACACAGAATCAGTGAACTTGAAAACTAATTACAAAAGAGAAGTTATTAAGAAGTTTTGGAGTGTCGCCTGCAGGTTCCTTCGCTTTGACTGGTCCGAAATGATAAATACAGAAATGCACCTATAAGAGATGTTTTCGAAATGGTGTATTCCAACGTAAGAGATGGGTTGCATGTAAGATCTTTTGTATTTATTAAGATTAACAGAAAATATCCTCTACAATCCGCGACCAGTCTAATACACATATGTATATACACACGAACGAGTACTTGCATATTCATGCTTGTGCAATTAAATGAAAATGCAATTGTGAGGGGCAGAACCAAATGGCAATCATCTACAATAGCCAACTGGTACACTGCACACAACGTCTCACCCCTAAATACAAGCTAATATGCACCCAGCCACTAAAATAATGACAAGTCTGGCAGATATCTTATAGAAACATAGATAAAGTAACGGAATCGCATACTGCTGTCATACTAGGACTGACACATACCGTGGGAAATTCTGTCATGATCACATCTCTTATCTTCGAATTTCTATATAATCTTGCCAATTCTTGCACATTGGGGCGATTATAGTTATCGTTATCACGTTATCACAATTTTTTTTTCAAGTTATTTGGTTTTCGTATATGCAAACCTTTGACTAAATCTATAATACTTGTGATGATACATATTTAACAGCTGACAGCTTGTCAGATTGGTTGTCTTGAAACCACGTAACGGGTGGTAAATGTAATGGATGAATAAAAGTAAAAAGCTCAAGGAAACGCATGGCATATAAGAATTTTGATATACATATAACATTCATACTTGTCACTGGAAGACAATAATAAAAGTAGGACACTTGCGATTTTGTTTTCTTTTAGCAATAGACTACAGCCATGAGTCAGTTGTTGTCTACAAAGAGTAAAAATAAGTGGTATTTTTATTTTGCCTCTTCTTTACGTTGACAAATACAGAAACACAAGATGAATATTTTATTTTTCGTAATTTTTTTGTAGTAAATTCAGCAACCATACTTGTAATAGATTTTTTTGACGGTGTAATTTTTTTGCCAATCTAGCCGGACATGACTTTTTGAGTTTGTGTTGCTTGTAAAATGTTATGGAGGGCGTCTAGATCGATGAAACTTGGAAGAAATATGTCTTAAATTCGTAGTCTTAAAACCAAGATATGTATGTATATCGGAACAAGGGGGGAAAGTTCCCCTGGAAAAAGAATCAATTCTACCTCTTTACATGTTTTCTTGATGATTCAGAAGTGTTATATTTTGTAAAAACGTGAGTACCTGCGATCCAGATAATTTTTTTATAAATTGTTTGTGTTTTTAATAGTATTCAAATACGCCATTGTAAAATACAACTAGTGGCAATTTTTGTCGTTTTCCTAAATTACGTTCCGTAACATTGACTAAATTTCCACATGATTGCACAAATGTAATGGGTCAAAATGCCATAGCGTGCTCGGCTTTGTCTTGTCTACTAGTATCTATGCAAGATGAGCCAACATAGAAAACCTGGAAAATTAAAAAAAAACTTTAAAAGATGAAGCAAAAACGCGCAACTCTTATTTTTTGTTCTATTTGACATATTACATATTTCATCTTTCAACAAACTTTTTATTTATTTTTACCAAAAGGGTTGTTTAATATCGAGCAATTTTTTATCAATATGATTTAAAACTAAAATATAATATAGCTTTTCACAGAAAAGAGATGAGTTAGTGTAAAATCTTTATTCGTTTAGCCACAAAATAAATAAACCCGCTTGCAGTTAACTCAACTGTTCTGATGTTAGCCGTGCTCAAAAATGAAAATGCCGAACAAAAGTTTTAAAAGGTCACTAAAAGATAAAAATTCTCTTGTCCTTCTATCTACTAACATGTTTTAAATTACATATTTTTGTTTAATCTCCGACTAGATTGGCGAAAAATCTCTATGTGCGATGGACAACTAAACTAAAGTTCAGTACGTTTTGTTGCGTAGTGATAAACTACCAACCTCTACTACGTTAGCTTCAAGTCTACATGACTATTTTACAACCAAAAGTGAATAACTCAAAATAAAAACACCAGATTAACACCAGATTTTATAAGTATATAAATTAATAATATAATAGGTGTAATTATTTTTAAATCTTACTTTAATACAAAGTTAAATGATATTTAAAATGATAAAAGAAAAGTAAAAATAAAATTAAGATTAATAATCTCTCACTCATCATCTGCTCTCACAGCAATTAAAACGGCACCGGTCTTGGGATTGTTTCTCTGACAAAGTAGGACAACCATCATGACAAGTTATAAAATTTGTAAAATAATAATTTAGTATATGCAACTTTACGCAGCAGGCATGTTTCTGTAATAATAACGATAAAATCACACACTCGAGGGGTAATAAATAATACGATAACACGTGCGATTTCATATTTCTAACATTTCAATAATGTACTGATTGTTGGAGAGTGTTTTTATTGGTAAAGAGTTTAGTTATGAAAATAATGAATGCAATATTAATTAATTATTAATTATTTTTGTGAAAGTACTTTTGATGCCATTATGTGTGGGACTTGATTCCTTTTGCATGGCCACCACAGGCACGCTTGCAGAAGTCCAGACGTTGAACCCAATTTTCGACGGTTTTTAAGCATAAATCGGCCGATACGCCTGCAATTTCACGTTCGATATTCGTACAAAGTTCATCAATCGTCGCTGGCTTGTTGGCATAGACCATAGACTTGACGTAGCCTCACAGGAAATAGTCTAACGACGTCAAATCGCACGACCGTGGCGGCCAATCGACTGGACCATTTCGTGAGATAACACGTTCTCCAAACTTGGTTTCCAATAAATTGATTGTGACATTTGCTGTTAGAACCACATGTCCTCCAAGTCCATATCATCCAATTGGGGCCAAAAATATTCGATTATCATTGAACGGTAGCGATTCCCATTCACAGTAACGTGCCGGTCTTGATCATCACGGAAGAAGTACGGCCCAATGACGCCGCCGGCCCATAAACCACACCAAACCGTAATTTTTTCGGGATGCAATGATGACTCATGTAGTACGTGTGGATTGCTGTCTGACCAATAACGCATATTTTGTTTATTGACGAAGCCATTCAGTCAGAAATAAATTGGACGTCGCTCTTAACGTTGAGGCCACTGACTCCGAATTTCGGTAGTAAATTTTATTTTTTCGACTCGTTGTTGGCTCGTATATCTTTCCATGACAAAATGGCAAACCTTAATAAAGAGAAATGTCGTTTGCTTTTTCTTTGTTTTTACAATTATATTCTCCACAAAAATATTTGATGAAATGTATTACCTGCCAGAAAAGACGTACGTAATATGCATTAACTTGGGCTTGTAGATTGAATATTGCGAAATTGGAAAATATCAGACCAATTAAACAATAAAAATATAAAAATTTCATACGAGCTTATAAATAATACTTCCTGCGGTCTATTACAACTTTAGGCAAATTGAAAATTAAAAAAAAAATCGAGAAGTTATTAAAAAACGGAGTTCTCAAAAAAGTGTGTGTAAATGTGTGATCCGTTTATAAGTTTTGAACGGCTCAACCGAATCAAACTAAACTAGTGGCGTTCTTAAGAGGGTTCCTGAGGTGGTTTTCTTAGAATAACTTTTCAATGGCTTTATCGATTGATTCCACAAACTAATCAGCTCTCACCGCAAACTGCGTCGAAATCGGTTAATCCGTTCATGAGATAGTGGATGAAAAAATTCTGAAAAAGTATTTTTATTAACCGAAATCTGTTAGTGTTCTCGAATATTGTATAGTTATCGAAAACTACATCTATCACGTGGATATCTATTGATATGGAAATTAAATTAATAGTATTTTGGCTGGAAGAGTTCGAAGAATAGCACAAGAACCAGGATAAAATAGTTTGCGGTTAAAATTAGCGGGAAAATACAGAAATTGTGTGGCCTGTAGGGTCAACCGTTCCCCATATTTTTTTTTTGTAATGATATTTTAATGAATAGAAAAACAGTTTGCTAACTTTTAAATATATAGATCATAGAACCAGACAGATATATATGATAAAATTTATTTTATAATCAGATTTAGGAATTTCACTTTTTTCTTTGAACTTCTGTAAAAATGTTTTGCTCTCAAAAAGGAAAATTCCAGAAATCAGAGACTTAGATTTTTTAGAGTTGCTTATGCAATATCGCTTCACATATGGTGATCTTAATTATTCACATTGACCGAGCAAATTTCTTGAGCACGATTGCCATATATTCAGTCAAATGAGTTTTTGTCGTAGTGTTGGCGACTCGCCAAACATGAAAGTCCTCATACTTTTCATGTTTCTAAACTGGTTATAAGCAGCGACAGGGACTTCATGCATTAAAAAATTGTGTTTAACGCACCTAAAATATTACAAAAACAACGCGAAATATGCAATAAAAACAATAAAATATGCACTTATTTTCATTGAAGCACAAACATATCATATTAATTCATTCTCATTAGATACACATATATAAAAATATAAATATATATATATATATATATATATATATATATATATACAAATATATATATATATATATATATATATATATATATCTATATATATATATATATATATATATATATACATATATATATATATATATATATATATATATGTATATATATATAACATATATGTATATACATATATATATATATATATATATATATATATATATATACTCGTATATATATGTATATATACACATATATTATATATATATATATATATATATATATATATATATATCTTTGTATATCCTACTAATTAGTAGTAACTATAAATGTTTTTGAGTGTGGATGTTTGTTCCTCTTTCACGCTTATACGTTAGAATAACACATAGGCTACAATTTGTAAAGATGTTGGGCGAATTGTCCAAAATATAACGATAAGTGTCAAGAAAGTAGGAAAAAATATTTATTTTTTTTTTGGTTGGGTTGTACTTTTTTTTTTTTTTTGTCAAATTTGTGAATATAATATTTGCCGTTAGTAGGTATTAATTTTTGCAATATAGCCTCTGATAACGCAGTTTTATACTTTTGCAAGTTATATATAAATGTGAATATGAAATCGTGATTATTAGTAGCTATACACATACATACATATTTCCAGCTAGAGACAATATATCTCTCAACACATAGCCTACTTTTAGTCCTATATTCCCACGGGATATAGAATTACGCGGGTGAAACCGCGGCGCGCACCTTGTATATATATATATATATATATATATATATATATATACATACATTGAAAAAGATCTTTCAACATTTACGGATGCGATCGGCGCATAATTACATGATTTTAATTCTTTAATGGAATATATTTCTTTAAGGGAATCATCACAAAGTATTGAAGCAAAAACGCCAGCTACTAGTTTTATTTTTTGAAATGCAATATTTTTTTTATAACGGCATATAGTTTGCTCCGAATTTTTTGATTTAGCTGGGCTATGAACTAAATTGTTGAAGCTTATAAATTGAATTAATGGGAAACGTATTATTTGCATTAACAAACTCCAATTGATCTTTAATTGAGAAATTTAAAATGTTTTTAATTTTCTTTGTTGCTATAGCGTCTTCTTCATTTCAAGCTTCCACAACATCTTTAAATTCATCCAAGTTGTTTGCGTAATAAGCCACAGCTTCTAACCACGTTCCCCATCTTCTTATCACTGGTTGAGGGGGAAGATTTAAATCGGGATATATTTTTTGAAATAGTGCTAGTAATTCTGTTCTTGAGGTTTGAATTTTTGACAACATATGACACAATAATATGCATTTATAACAAAAATATTCAAAATATGCATTTTCATCAAAATATGGCAAAATATGCACTACGAAATCGATGCCATTTTAAGCAAATTAATTAATTCGTAAAGATATTTTAGTTTTCCTATAATCCGGCTTAAGAAAAAAAAACATGCATTTGCATGAAAGCCTTGTTATAAGTATAATTTTTTTTTATGAGTAAGGCCTTTACAATTCAGTAGAAGAAGATAACATCTGTAAGACTTTTGTGCTTAAATATACATATGAATATATGATTCCTTCAGATACTGAAGATATTAAATTAATTGCGTGCACGTATTAGCAAATATGAAGGGAAACTTTCACATGGAATGCGTAGCAACTTAAAGTGGGCTGTCATTTTGGGGATTACGTGGCATAGCAACACATAATGCTGTGCAACTCTAGCAACTAAATATAAAAAAGTTAGTGACGATGTCTCCTAAATAAAACTAAGTATTTATCACTTTGGAGTAAATTATAATATTATTCGAATCAGCATGTAGATACTTTCAATCAAAAAACAAACAATAAAATATTTATTTTTCATTTAAGTTTTATGGTCTATAGATAAAGATATTTTTCTTGTTTATAGCTTTTAACACTTAAATTGGACTTTGAAAGGATCATAAAAGTAATTTAATTTAACATATTCTTATTTAATGTAATATATTGTTTGTGTAAAACCTGATTTGGTAATCGATAGAAATATATTCCAAAGATACGTAAAATGGCTGTTCTTAATGTGTTTACAATGTTTTATTGCGTATAACTTGTTTATTGCTCGAAATGTAGTTTTATTTTTATGTTTTAAATGTTATTATAAGACCTTGAGAAGTCCAGGTGATACGTAATCACCACATTTTTATATACAACTTTTCTATTCCTATTTATGCACATCCATAATAGCATGATTTTTTAATGTTATTCACCACAACATTGTGAATAGTTCCCACAATATATGAAACGCTTTCATATTGTAAAGTTTGCAAAGGCAAATGTTACAATTTACAACACTTCTTCATAAAGATAGTAATCTGTTGTAAACATGTTTGTGTAGCGTTTGTTCAAACATTTAAAATTTTTAAGACACAAATACAAGCTTTTAAAAAGTTTTTTTACGCAAACCCAATTGGTTTGTTACTACCATTAATAAAATATCTTATAGATACTTCGTTCAAATAAAATTTTTTTATAGCCAATATAATATATACTTATAAGAATTATGTTCAGAGCAGACTCAATTATTTGTTCGCACAAATTTTATGTCATTATCGCCTTCGTCTTCGTCTTCGTTTTAATACTTAATGTTGTGGGACTTACAACTCGTTGATGATAAGTACGCTTACCACAAAGCGAATGTTTCTGGACAGCCGGTTCTAGTTAAAAAGGAAATTAAACCTTAAACATTTCATATGTACATCAGAAGTATCTTTTCAAAATAATTCGAATAAATATTCTATAAATCTAGTCGACTAAAATAAAAATAAAAACCACTTATAGCAAACTCGGATTTTTTATTTTCTATTTTTACAGCTTAAAAATATCATCTGATATTAAATACATTCATATGTATATCAATGTGGCCATTATTTATCTTTGGAAAGCGAAAAATTTATTCGGTTTCGGTTTAGAGATCAGGAAATGAAAACATAAGCAAGTTTTAATGTTTTAAGTATTCACTTTTGTTGTTATTTGAAATCCAAATATGCTTTAATAAAGTTTGTAGATTTTGAAAAATCAAAGTCAAATTTTGTTCTGGCTGTTTCCTTGAAAGTATTTTTGCAACATACATATATGTATATGTAAATCGAACTGACGCGCCGCACAGTGAACGGTCCCCGTAGCAAAACTGGAAAAAATCGAAAGAGTTATGGTAGCCTAATCAAATTTTTGGTACATATCTCTCTTGGCCTACTATTTTAAAAAATTAATTAAAATTTTTTTCCGGTGTGGAGACAATAAATACCAAAAATTCTCCCATTTCAGTAATTATTATTTTTTAAATTTTAATCTGTCATTTCACATACAAGATGATAAAGCGTGATAGTTTTTTTTTTAATAAAATATAACCAATCATTAGTTATTTATGATTACATTATATGAATAGGATTATATTATTATTTAAGATAAAAAACATGTATATATATATATATATATATATATATATATATATATATATATATATATAAAGACAAACAAATTCAAATAACATAACAATTGTAAACAATTTCTTAATCACCAAAATAAGTTTCTGAATCTGAATCAGTGTTAAGAGATTCATCTACTATTATGTAATTACTAATTTCTTGATTATTGTTGAAAGAGCTGCTTGTATTTATTAGATGAGATTAATGGATCAGAAGAAATTTGGAGTTTATTTAATAAATGCTGATTACAATTTTCTCTGCTATTTTCTCGAGTGTGCTCAAGTCTGTTCTTTTTAATTGTTTTGTGTAGACATTCTAAAGCATCTTCAGAAAGCATTTCTCGAATAAACCAAGAAAATATTTGAAAAGAAATGTTTATTTCATACAGGTATTTAAATATTACCAATAGGTAAATCAAAATATTTTATAATTTCACAGCCATGAATAACAAGGTTATGCAACGTTGATGGCATATAATACCAATCATAGTGATCTAAATATATTTCTCGAGTTTCCTCCGTTAGCTGTTTAAAATTAGATACATTTATTGGTTTTCCCGAGGGTACTGTTTTCAAAATTAAACTCAAATTATATATAAGATGTTCAATAACTCCTGTAATCTCAGACGATTTTTTGAATTCGTTAAAAAATTTTCTTCGTTTGGAGTAATGCTGAGTTTGTTCCTATCTTTATGTTTAGCTTGTACTTCGATCCCGACTTTTTGACGGATCTCGCTTAAGTACGTATTTGTATTAATAAACAGTTAGTTTCATATGGTGTCCAAATATGCAAGAATAAAGTTTTATATGTGTTAGAGTCATCCTACTTGGTATTCTTTGGTTTAAAGCCTAGCCTACTATTATCATACATTATCAAACATTAAAAGCATCAACTGATAATTTTAATAAAATATGCATGATTTTCAAAATCATTATATTTCAAAAATTGGCATAGAAAACACCTAAACCTTTTTATACAGATTATAGTATATATAGCAGAAAATAAGATTATTGATGCAAAAAGTAGTTTTGTGTAGTGCCTAGTTTTTCGGGTCCATCGAAGATGACTATTTTTTTAAGTACATATTTTGGCTAGAAAATTAAAAATTTTTTTTTACAGTGTTGTTTCTGCTACATTTCTGAATAAAACAAATATAATTGCGTGCATTTTTATTGAAAAATGAATTTTTCATATGTATGTATTCATTTTTCCAACCCCATTTTTTGTTACTTAAAAGTTATGAAAACTATTATGAAAATAATTCGACTTTAAAGCCGCTTAAATTTTTATATGTGTAACGCACATGAAAGACCAAACCACCTCTGGAATCGTGGGAGTCTTAGCTCTCTTCCCATATGTATTTGATAAATTCGAAAGTTTTTTTTTTATATTTTTCCACTAGACAGTTTACTGTGTGCCGCACAGTGGACCATTTCGAGAGAAGGTTGTCAAAAATATATAACTTTTGAACGGATTGGAATTTCGATATAAAATAGTTTTTTTTCGGAATCGCTTGGGCATAATGAATATGTTGATATTCACAGCTGCCTCTAATAAAGAACATGTTTCAACAAATTATGGCAAAAACCATTGACTCATATCGGTTGTTAAATACTCTTGATGCTGATCGCTTGGAAATGTCAGCATTACTTTTATTTCTAAATGGGGATATAATGGGTGCTCTGGTCAAAGACAATACAAGCAATGTAACGCCGAATCAGATGCTAACTTATTTATGGTATCTTTAGTATCATAAATTCAAATTTTTACTAAACTTATTAATCATCAAACAAGAAATAAAACATCCGAATTTGAATTTTGAAAAAAGATTTTGGTACTTTCTTGCGACTTCAAAATAGCGTCTTAATTGTGTTGTTTTAATAAAAAACCATCCATTCCAATTAGCCATTCCACAAAGTTGGCCATATTGTGGAAATCCTTTTCCAACTCATAGTTAGTTTTGTGAAGGAAGTATTTTCTGGTCGCCTAATCTTCCGTTTTGGTTTTGTCACCAAGATCGGCATATATGTACATATATAGTCATCCCAGACCACTTTCTTTGAGGCTACTTGAAAACGCGGGCTTATACCAACAAGGCTTAATAAGAATATTTGACAGAACGCGAATACTTATCACCAAAAACAATGCAGAAAGTTGTGATGAATGCAATAAAGCGGGCACAAGTGTTAATCAGCACTGGCGGCAGCCACTTGGCTGTTAGCATATTTTCCAATTAACAGCAAAAATTGTACAGGTCCAACGAAACCTTTTCACCACATAAAATAATTTTTTATTTATTTAAAAAGTTGTTCAAAAACAAAATTGGATTATTAATTTCTGGCCAAATTATATTTATGTAAGTATGTATGTACATGAATAAGTTCGTGAAAATTAAGCTTTTCTATTGTTGATGCAATTTTTTTTTCAGTACAATTATTTCCCATTAAAATGTTACGAACTTTGTCACTGTAAATAAGCATTGCTAATTACCTTTAGTACGTTTAGTAACAACAAAAATGCCTTTAACCTTTAACCATCCTAAAATATCATCAACTGTATATGGAATGTCATCATGGGCAACAAAGTCTATTTTGTTGGCAGTATCAAATTCGCCACTTAAGGCCCAAGGTGCATTTGCTACAATCTACAATCTGCAAAAAGTATTAATAGGTTCTATTTGCGCAACGACAAAGGCTGACACCTTCACACCGTTCAAAGTCATTCAATACTGTGCGACCCTTCATTTCTGGGGTATGTTTATCATTGCAAATACCCACGATCAAGTAAATGCGTGGTATTTATATATTAGATATTTATATATTATAATAACCTGAATATGTATTAAAATAAAAATGCTTAATTTCACCTGCGTCAATTCCCTAGCATGACTCTGATGGAAGAAATCTTAGATGCCATCGGGGTAAACGCGTACTCTGTTTGACCGCTGCGAGCCATCTCGTAAATTATCTTATCGGTGGAAGACAGTGCTGGTTTGCAAATTGTCTGAAATATGCACACAAAATAAATTTATATATCTGTATTGCACTTTTGAAACGGTTGCGTGTATATATTATTACGTAGACTTCAAAAGCCGTATGTAACGGTAACATTTTTAGAACCGCCATTTTGCTTTTGTTTAGCCGGTTTTCATATAAATAATATTGAAAATATAATTGCGACTCGTCAAAGAGATAATTTATCAATTGACTCACATTTTCTATAATTATTTTTACGTTATTTTTAAATCTCGGTAGCAACTACAGCGTTATTCGTTGAAATTGTATTTTACTTACTTCTTTGCTTGGACCCCTACACTAAATATATATCGGGTGTTTTTTCAACCGCTTGAGAACTGATAGATAACAAGTTAGAGCTCTGTGGAAATTATAATATATTATTAATTTATACAATTTCGTTATATAGTATGTAAGTATGTCATTAGAATTTTTATATGCATTTTTGTAGCGCCTTTTGAAAAGAGGCATTGCCTTTTTGGGTCAGAAATAGTTTACAACTCTGATAAATATATTCAAAAATCGGACACGACCGTCGCACAGTGCTACCATCACATACAAAAATCGAAGGAGTTGTCCTAGATAAATAAAATTTAGTATGTTACTTGATATGGATATGTTATTTTAATATGATCATCTGCGAAAGTTTAGCAAAATTGGTCGAAGGGCATGCATACCGCCTACATATACTTTAATATTGAAAAATCAAATATATCTTCTAGATGAGTTACCGTAGACAAATAAAATGTTGTGGATAATTTAATATAGGATTTTTTAAATTACTTGTGAGCTTTCGTCAAAATCGGCTTAAGGATACGCCCAGGATGCACAAATCCTTAAATCTGGAAGAATCGACAAGAACCAAAAAGCGCAAAATATCTCTGAAAGCAGTCGCCGCATATGAATGAAATTTTGCATGTAACTTGGCGTTGAATCGGTATATTTGTGCGCAAAATCGGTCTAGGGACACGGCTACTATCCACAAATACTTCAATATTTAAGAATCGACAAAAATCACAAAACTCAAAATAAGTCAGAGTAGTTGTCGTAAAAAACGGAGTAAAGTTAATGATTTGTTGTGGTATCGTTTTATTCATACTTACATTGAAATCCGCAAAGCTCAAAAGCTTATCTACAGTGTAGTTTTGTACCACTAATATTTTCCTAAGTGTGTTAAATATAATTGAAATTACGAAAAACAAATATACCCAAGACAAACATCTGAAATCTGAATACTTTTTGGTGAGTTAGCCAATGATTTTTACAAGGCATGTCGCAAAATGCATGCATCATTGCCTTTTGTATATAAAGTAGTGCAAAAATGCTACAATATGACTTCTAGAAAAGTATTCCTAAAACCAGATTTAACTTGGTCAATTAATAATCAAGTTCACTTTCTAAATTCGCTTTTTATTCTAGTTTTATTTTGCAAATATTCGTTTTTGTGTTCTTTGCCAACACGCCAAGTTTTAAATTGAATTCTGTACGCAGTGTGTAAAAGTCATTAAAAAAAACGTATCCAGCAATACAGGGTTAATAATCCATACTTATAATTGTCTGGTTTTGGGGCTCCCGGCCTATTTATAAAACTCATTTCTAATGGACTAGCATTATAAATAAAAAACCTACTTGCTGCACTTGTGCTACTCAAAACATTGGCAACTGAACCACCTACCATAGGGCAAATCATGCCATATGAAAAATCTGCAATTATTCCATGTTCTTTTTTCAATTACATCGCATTCCAAATTTTTTATATCGATATCAATTTTATTGAATATATCGCGAGCGCGATCGGGTTTTTCTTTTTCAAAAACAAACTGTATTGGCCTACAAAATAAGGTTGATGATAGTGTTTTGTTGACCCATAACAATTCTTTTGTAGCATTATTTTCAAGTCAAAAAATAAAAAAAATAAGTAAGAATCAGATACAGTTCAATATTTGATATTAAAATTACCTTAAGGGTACAAAAGCTACAAAAAACATAAATTCGTCCGTTTGGGGACCACTTTCTGATTTTTGCTTTTCATATGAAATAAATTATATTCATGTAAAGTGTATAGTTTTGGACACTTTTCTAAATCCATATATCTTGTAAAGGTGAACGAAAATGGTTGAGGTTTTTTTGTTATCTATTAGATAAAGGTCCATAGTGATATAAGATTGAAGAAAAAAGTATAATATTTGATGTATTTTTTTAATTTTCCATCAAAATTTGGCCAACTTATGAAAAAAACCAAAAACGTCAAATTTCTATTCCACAAACTATTACTAAATTACAAATCTAAATTTTTAAAATTTTCCAAATACGCTTATGTAACAAAAAATCTTTAAAATCGTCGAAAAAATTTATTTTTGACGACCTTTTTTTGAAGCCACCATTAAATGTTTCAGAACAACTACTTTTTACGTTATTTTGGCCAACTTTGGCGGCAAAAAATTTATAAAATTAAAAAATTCCTTCAGATTTGTGTTAGCTGTATTGTTATATATCGAATTCAATTATTTTCAATAAATTTTGCGGAAATAATATTTTTGATTTTTGTCCACTGATGGTAGCACTGTGCGTCCTTATCAATTTTGCATATTTAATGCTGGATCTAGCATCTTTTGTGACGTTCCTCCAAAATTATTTAGCATGTTGATTTTTTGCCAAATATTTAAAATAACAAAAAAGTTAAATGAATTTTCTTTAATTGAGCTAGAATATGTAACAATTTGTTAAGTATGTATGTAACAAATGGTAATTCTACTCCATGATAATTACATTGTTTAGACGAATTATAATTGTTATTTTTTCAGTATGTTGTAGCGCTTATTTAATAGAATTGTACCATTTTTACCACATCAGGTAAAGCACTCTATACCACTTACAAAATCAAATAAAGACTACATTTGAACATGTTTGTATTTTATTGAAAAGAAACAATAAAAACTATTAGCAGTCAACATTGATTATTAGGAAGAGAAACAGTTTTTAGATTCATTTTTTCACAAGAAATAATCCAATATCGAACGAAAACAATAATACAAAACTCAAGATAAACCACAAATGAATGAAGACGTGGTTTTCAAAAGATCGGCCAGCAAAATCTATATCAGATTGCTTAAAACCGAATTTTAAAATCTCAGCGTTATTGTAAGCTTTGTTGGGAAAGCATTAAGAGAATGGAAATCGTACTACTCCAAATCCATTTAGCTATTCATATATGTATGCACCTACAGGTTAGCCTCGACTAGCACGGTAATTTATTAATTATAAGAAGTAATTTGTTTAGTTGAGTTTCCTTATTTTACTTTCGTTTGGGGACGGGTTCACGGTATAGTCTCTTCGGACCTGAACCGACTAAATGTAATTCTCTCTTATTTATTGTACAATAGGGGTAGTTAAAATATTGGTGAAATAATTCTTAACTTCCCTCTAGGAAAGCTTTAAAAAATCTGATGTTATTGGTGTTACTCCATTTGAAAAAAATCAATTTTTCATATATAAGGTCCCAGGAAGCTTCACTGACTGATTTTGTAAATTATAAAAGCCACAGTTCTTATAATATTATCAATAATATATTCCAGCACATAAGAGAGAAAGGAAATATTATAAAGCTAATACTTTAGCACAATGTTAACGTCACAATCCTTACACTTTCAGAAGGTAAATTTTAAGAAAAAGTGAGAAAATGGCACTACCTTGTAGACATAATACCATGAATAAGTTTACTTAACAAGCAGATAGGCGCTAAATCGTAATTTTTACGACTTTGAGCTTTTCAGTGCTTCCAGGAAAATACACCGTGTTACAAAAAATTGCTCTAATACCATCAAACAATACATAATTATGATTAATACAGTTTGTGTTGTGTACGCTTCGCATGTAGTTACTACTTCAACGTTCAACGATATGTGTGCGATTTGTGTTGTTATGCGAGAAATAAAAAATTAAGGGTATCACCAAAGGATTTTGTTCTAAATTAGATGTCCATTTTACACGAATATTATTTACGGGCTCAAGAGCCCGCGGAAAGAAAGGTTTACACAGCATTTACACATGAAAGTACTTTCAAGAAAGTCACAATACACTCACACTTTTTCACTAACACAGTCACATATTTTGAAGTTTCCGCTCAACTTCCAACAAAATTTCGTTGAAAAAGATTATCTGACACTTTCTGAAAGTGAAAGGACAATGTGGTAAACAGTGTTGCCCATTTGCATTATGTATGAGAACATTCAGGATTATGATACATAATAGGTGTGATTCCGTACTTTTTGGGTAAAGTTCGGTAAAGTGAGAGTAAGCCAAAATTTCTCTCACATATTGTTAAAAATGTACAAAAGAACGGGAGCACAAAAAGCCAGAATTCTTTATCAAAAGAAAATGTCGAATTGGTCTTACACTGTAATACATGGTATATAGTGTCTGCATGCAGGTTAAACTCAAGCAGTACTTTATTTATACGTAATTTACTTTTATTTTATTACAATTTTTATTTAAAATCTTTTAATAATAGCTTTTTGCAGTTCTTAATTGTTTATCTTTTCAAAACAGCTGATCGTTAGACTGTTTTCCCAATCTGTCCGCAGAAATTTTTCGGGCTGTTTCGTGCAAGAAGAAGAAGAATATTTTTCTCTCAAAATCTCTCTCACTTGCCCAAAATTTGAGTACGGGAACAGTTTTGGGTATGATTGGATGCCCGCGGGCACCCAAAGTAGAATGCATATAAAGGAGATCTCTAATGTCTGCTAAATCAAGCATCCGGCGTACTTTTTTTTTATTTCTTTTACTTTTTTATACCCTTCACAAATAGGTAAAAAGGTATTGTAGGTTTGTCATTTCGTTTCTAATTTCTACAATTTTCATGGCAGACCCCATAATATATAAGTATGTATATGGATCGACGCAGGAATCAACTCAACATAATTCATAACCTTTTATTTGGCTACAAACATGTCTACAATTTTTAAGGACACACCACACTGGTGGTATATCAAATAATTATGTTGATTCTTTGGTTGCGTTTTTAGAAGGTCAATATCTGTGAAATTTGTATATATACTTTAATAATTTGTGTGACACTTATATCTATCTACATACTTTATTCAAAACGCTCACCAAAAACTGAATTTTAAGGAATGAATAGTAACAAAAAAATTTTTTTTAATAATAGTTATTTTTAACCGACAAATTTTTGTTGTTGATATAAGGGTTACTTAAGACCAAAAAAGTTTTTGGTTGATATAATGGTTATTTATAACAACAAAAAAAAAAATAGTTCGCATTTTAATTGGTTACGATAACCAAAATAAAATATACATATATCCTGATAATGGTTAAATATGATTTTTTTTGTCATTTGTCTTATAACTGTTATGTCCCTGAAAAAAAGAAAATATAAAGTATACTCAAGAAGATATTTGGTAAGCGTTACTTATTCTAACTTACAAATAAAATAAATAAATCGCTGATATACATAAATAACAAAAAAAAAAAAAAAAAAATTAACTGAAAAAAAATATTTCATACAGGTGTGGCCAAAAACAAGAGCCCCGTCTCTCGTTTTGATTTACTGAATTGTGGCCAAAGAGTGAAGCAAAATTATTATCAACACCACTTGACACTGAAAGTTTGTATATAAAGCATGAGGTTTTGCTATTTTAGGAATAAGGCTGCAATGCACTGACAATCTGTTGTAAGAGCTAATGAAATGCATGCCAAAAAAACCATTTTTCCTGTAATAACAACCTGTCAACCTAACGCGACTGTGAAAATACCTAATTTCTCAACCAATGTTGCCATTTATTCCGGTTTTATAGTCAATCGAATAAAATTTCACGATTTTTTCTTGTTCGATGAGCCATTAATCTTAAAACTTTATTCGAATTATCAAACGAACAAGAAAAAAAATTATTCGAATAACTTTGGAAAAACGAGTATACTAAAAACGACTTACTAATTAAATTTTGTTCTCGAAAATAAGAAAACAATTCACTGGAAGACTGTTTTGCCACATAATGAACAAATAAAAAAGAAAGCAAAACACCTTCCATTGTCTTCTCCCAGCTTCTGCTATGTCCAGAGGCATCAGTCTTACAGATACACTTTTTTGTGATTACACAAAAAAGTGCATTAATTAGAAGAGAATAATGAAAGGCCAGAGTGGATAATTTTGGATGTTCTATACTAGGTTAAGAATATATCACAAGCAACATGTTCAAAGTTTTATTGATGATAAGCTTTGTTTATTGCGGGTTGAGTATGTCTATGTATATTCTCATTGCTCTTGCATTAAATTAGCAGCAAGCAGCCTTCATTGTCTACTTATATCAAAAAATCTTAGTTGGATTCCTTTATCTATTAGAAAAGGTATGTTTTAAATTGATACGGTTTGACTTTTTTATTTACGGCTTATTATGCATATGCCCGTGTTTTTAGTCGTTTCTTCTATAATTAATCTTTAATAATTTGGTTGGTTGGTTTACGTGTCTGCCTAAAAAATTAAAGGAACCATATATATATATATATATATATATATATATATATATATACATATATATATATATATATATATATATATATATATACATATATATATATATATATATATATATATATGTATATATATGTATATATATATATATATATATATATATATATAATATGAAATTTATTTGTTGGGTGGTTAAGCAATGTCTATATGCATTTCATTGGCGCTTCTTACCAAATCGTCAGTAGACTTCAACCACAGTTTTGCAAAGTTTCAAACTTCTCAACTTATTAAAAGACTTCCAAAAACCATCTGAGAATTATGTTAAGTAAAGTTACTATAAAAATTCACAAACAATTTCAAAAAATCACATTATAATAAGTGTAGCAGGCTATGAAACTTATACAAACCAAATATATATATATATATATATATATATATATAGCCTGCTACACTTATTATAATGTGATTTTTTTAAGTTGTTTGTGAATTTTTATAGTTAATTTACTTAACATAATTCTCAGATGGTTTTTGGAAGTCTTTTAATAAGTTGAGAAGTTTGAAACTTTGCAAAACTGTGGTTGAAGTCTACTGACGATTTGGTAAGAAGCGCCAATGAAATGCATATAGACATTGCTTAACCACCCAACAAATAAATTTCATATTATAATAGTACAATGACAATATGTCAAGAAATTAGTTTATTATATATATATATATATATATATATATATATATATATATACATATACATATATATATATATATATATATATATATATATATATATATGTATATATATGTACATTACTATCATAAAACCTTTTAAGGCGTAGTAGAACATTCATATATTTGCGAAAAATTCCATTTTGATATTAATTAAGAAAGAATATGTACGACATGACACACATTATGTAGGTATGCACAAACTTTTATACGAAATAATATTTTTATTATACATGGACGTATGTATGTAGCAAAAGCTAAGCAATATTTGTTTCAAATATTATTATGTTAAAATAGTACGAAGTATGTATACATTTATATATTAAGGCTATTTGCTTTTTGAACAAAAATTAAAAATTGACAGTGATATTATGTTGCGATGTTGAAGTACATATTTTTTTATTTAGTTTGCCAAATTTTCTATTTCTTTGCCAAATTTTCCAAGAAATGCTTATGACGTTGGATTGCTTCTTCATGTTCCTTAATTTGTTGATGATGGAATTCAGATTGATGGATTTGATCATTCTTTAAACGCTCCAATTGTTCTCTTTGCTGAAATTAAAAATAAATAATTTTATTAGTTTATATTAGTTTTTAGATAATATTTATCATATATAAGTTTAGGCATACATTAACAGATAAAGCTATTGTTATTCTACTATAAAGGTCTTATTATATTATTATAAGCTGCTTATAAGACAAATTTAATATATGAAATTCGTCTTATAAAAAGCTCATAAGCATAACTAAGACCTTAAATCTATAATTTATATCAGTCTATGACATACAATTTCTTACTATTATTAATGTTAAGGGAGTGAATCGAAATTGATATTTAGTTACAACAAAAAGATATATGTGTTCTTAACATGGCTCAATTGTTTACATTTGCCTTCCTAATGCACGACATGCATACGATGTTATTTTAATAATTTATACTAAATAGTGTGCAATAAATTTTAGAAATAATTACCCTTATCGTGTTTGGCGTATTCGCCTTCAAAATTTTACAATTTGTAATAGATTAGAGACAAAAAGCAAACGTTTTCTTTAATCTATTACAATATGTCGAATTTAAAGGTGAAAAACACGATAAGGGTGAATATAACACCTGTTTAGTACATAGTACACTGTGGAACAAGATAATTCGTAATCGAAGGAGACGACTTCTTCGTCGATTCAACAAGTTCAATGTTAAACGAAAAAATTTATGGTTTATTGGTTTTGACAAACAAAAAAGAACAGTAACTGCAAAACGATACATTTGTACCAACCTCTGAAAACAAAAATATTTTTCAAGTAGTTATATGTTGTCTTCCGAAATTTCATTTGAAATTGTCCTTTCAAATATAACTTTAAATAGTATAGCGATTCTGAAAAGAGTAATTGGTTTTTGTTACGAATTATAAATAAGGTGTGTACCAACTTTCCATTAAAACGATGTTTTATAAAAGAAAACCGTATATAAGAAAAATATCTGATATTAAGTTACTTTTTGCAAACACTAATATTAATAATGGTATGAAAAGGGATTTCATATGTACGAGTAAGACATTTTTGGACGGGTATGCTGAATATATTAAAATTTAAACTAAGGCGAGTAATATTAAAAAGTATTTCATAAAATTGAATCGAGTTTAATTTGTTGTACTCTTCGTATATATATTATATATGTACGGCTTGCATTAAATCAAGTCTTCAGATAGCTAATTTAATCACTTGCTACATTATAGCTTTTCCCAAAACATTATATAAGTATTTTTTACTAAATCAACTTTAAACAAACTATTAGGATCTTCGCCAATCTAATTTGTTTTCAGATCATATACATAACTATTGTACATAAGAAACTTATAATTAAACAGATAAAAACATATTCATATAAACTATGATCAAACGAAGGCGAAAAAAATCGCCTTGGCTGAAACTCTACAAGAAGCAATAATTAAATTGTAATTCGTCGATTACCCAATTAAAAGTCAATCGATTCAATGCCCTAACAACTAGTTAAGCCGAATTATTTCAAATTTTTTTTAGTTACCAGCCGTCAACTGTAAACAAGACAGACTAATTGTCTACATTTTTACCAATATGATCTTCAAAATGCAAGTTGTGGTACATATAAATATGTACACATGTTGCAGCAATATACATACATATATAAATGCACAGTATATTTGGAAGAATTAATATTATATGAACTTTATATAACAAACCTCAGTGTTAAAACTAGGTACATACATACTATGTATGTATATACAAATGTATACAAACTTTATAAATAGATACCAACATGTACAAACATATGTATGTATTCTTTCATTTGATTGAAAATGGATTTGTTGGTTACGTAAATAATTATCTAACTAGCAAATTTCAACTTTCAGTATTCGGCAAATAATTCTTTCTGCTTGTATAATACCTAAAGATTTTGTGTACTGTTTATGGTGGAAAAAAAAAATAAACATTATGACGTCACAACTGAATATTTATGAGTATACATACATACATACATAAGTAAATAATGTTTTATCATTTAAAGATTAGTCGGAATTATTTGGGTTTTAAAACTTACCTTTTTATAAAAATATTCCTCTTCGCGTGCTGCTTCCAATTTACCAAAACTTCCACCGGCTTCACGAATGGATCCACCTCCGCCACCACCTTTACCAGCACCACTTCCTAAGTCACCCAATTGGCTACTCATTCTTACCAATCTATGTATGTATGTATGAATGAAAATAAACATAAGTATATGCAAAAAAAACTCATATATATATATATATATATATATATATAAATAAATATATATATATATATATATATATATATATATATATGCATAATATATATATATATATATATATATATATATATATATATATATATACATATATATATATATATATATATATATATATATATATATATATATGCATAATATATATATATATATATATATATATATAAGTATATACATACATATATGTACATATGTAAGTATGTAAAATTTTCTACATACTATAGTGATGTATGTACATGAGTAAATAATTATCTTCATGGGTACAAGCATACATACAACCAAAGTTGATATGAATCTTCAAACCACCTTTACTGCATTTTATTAAAGGCGCAATAGATTCTTCAATATACATAAATATATATTGAATAGGCACATACATATGTATGTACGTATTTATTTAGTTACTAGTTTCTAGTATATACATGTCTGCATACATACAGGCAGATATTTACTGCGATTATATAAACACATACATATATATGTATGTACGTATGTACATAATTGGAGCTTTTAGATTTACCACATTCCTAATATTGTACTTACTGCAGTCCACTTGAACTAAAACGTTGGACACTGCGTCTAACTGCAAACATTCTGATTCTTAATAACAACAAATAGTAACTCTAATATATGTATATAAATTAGTTATTTTTAAACAACACACGATATTACTTTGACGTATGAACGAGTAGAAGTTGAATGAAAGTGTTTTCGGTTTTATGCCATAAATTGGCTGGAAAAAAGTGAAAACGTCTTTTGCGGCTTTTTTTTCATTCGTATTTTCGATAAGCTTTTATTCGTTTCCTCTTTGTTTGTTTTTCATTTTTAGAATCATAGGATGACTCAAATAATGTATTATTTAGAATGATTCATAGATGACAATTTTTTAAAGTCATATACGGGGACCATAACGGTTGTTTTATTTTAAAAATCATATTTAAAGATTTATTTTTTGCTTAAGAAATAAAAGTAAGTTTCTGAGTTTTATTTATACATCCGAATACATGATTTATTTCTTTATTTTTTAAGTTTTTTTATTTACCTTATTTTCACCTTTATTGTGTTTGGCGTTTTTCACCTTTAAATTCAACATATTTGGTGTATTATTTTTGAAAATCAGATGACTCGTTTTCGAGTTGGGATGAAATATATCTACCTACCTTGCTAATTTTAGGGGGGAAAATTGCCACGCAGGAAAAAGATTCCGATCTGATGAGTTTAGCGCATCAAAGTCTATATAGTCCACATAGTTTTATTTTAAGGAAAGGCAAAAATGATTTTTTGCAGAGCAGGCAAATAATGCGAAGATATGTAAAAATTTTGCCATTACTTTTTATTTCTTAATACAAGGTGCTGAAATTTTTTGGGGATAGCGAATTCTTTATTTTGATTTCAAAAGCCATGAGTATGACCAAATTTTTTTAATCATTGTCAAGATATAATCTTAGAAGTTTCAGATATATGCAACAGTTGGACAAAAATAAAACATAACAGAATATATATTCTGATAAATAAATATATATCAAGAAAAAATTTTTATTATGTGATCGGAACAAAAAACTAATCGCCCTTATCGTGCTTGGCGTCTTCGCTTTCAAAATTCGATAATTTGTAATAGATTAACGACAAAAAGCAAAAGTGTTCGTTAATATATATATATATATATATATATATATATATATATATATATATATATTATTTTTGGCAAGCTAAGGAATAATGTTAAAATTTTGCTATATTTGTTTAACAATAATATCGGTAAAGCTGATTAATGCGCCTGAAAATATTTTATTTCAACTAAATAAAATAATTTAATTCAAATTTTTTTAAATTAAAATGGACTAATTGAATAAAATACAATTTAATTTTGTTTTATAGGCTAATTTTTCGAAAAGTATTTCCAATTCAGGGAGATATTCTAAACATTCTAAGGCACAAGGGAAAGTCAAAATCAACTAAGCCACCTAACGAATAGTAGTATTTAAAAATATATACGAGTACTGATAATGAAAGCGTTGCGTACTTCGAAAACAACTGTTATGCTTTGCTATGTGAGTAATATATATATATATATATATATATATATATATATATATATATATTTATAATATAAACTGATGTCGACTGTCCGTTGTGATTTGGAATATTTATGCTTTCTAAATTAAAAGCACTTTTCGAACTATTAGCCTATAAAATTTAATTTCATATATCAGGAAATAGGTCGACATAAATTACTCACGATTAAAATCACAATTCATCCAACGGATTTCTAATTGTAAGATGGTGTAGAATAGTAAAAATTATAAAAATTAATTGTTAAGTTTGGTTTGCATAAGTTTCATAGCCTACTACATCTATTAAAATGTGATTTTTTTTTAAAGTAAGTAAATTCTAAAATGGTTTACAAAAATCTTTGCATAAACCGAGAAGTTTGAAACTTATTAAAACTGTGGGTGAAGTCTACTAATTATGTGACAAAGCATCAACTGCTTAACCACCAACAAATAATTTTCATTTATAACAAAACTATGACATGAGATTTCCATATTGAGTTATTATATCCATGCTTCTTGATTTGTTTATTTTTTAATTATTTTCGTTATATCTATTCATCTTATAACAAAAATTACGCTTTTCGATTGATTTTTGTTTGTTTACTTTCCGATTCATATGGTTTTATCTTATTAAGCTTTACTGCCAAAAATTTCTGCAGTAACAGTCTAAACTATATTACAACTCAAGGCACAACGCGATTTAGTGCTTAGCTTTTAAGCTGAAATTGTTAACCTAAATTAGAACGTTAACGTTGTGTTATAATAAGTACTGTTTACTCACCTTAAGTAATAAAAAAGTCTAAATAGAAACAAGTAATAAAGACGAACACGCAAAAGTTACATTATTTACATTTTTACATTGTTAATTTAACACTTTAGAAGCTGTCAAAATTAGATTTTTCATTTACAAAGCGTTTACACCGCGTATTTCGGTTGGTTTCATGCATTTTGTCTGGGCATGAGAAATTTTGACAGCCATTCAACGCCTTGCATTGTAATTCAGGTTACACTGTAAAACGTTAGATTGTATACCCAGTTAAAAAAACTGTCACTTTACTGCCTCAATGTGTACAGTAAATGTGTTTTGAGTAAACCAACGCAATTTAGTAATAAGCAATCACGTTCAATATAAAATTCCAAAACTTTTGCGTACTAGAGCTCACCTTTACGTCCATGTTCTTGCCATTGTTGTTCCAAAATGGTAATTTCGTCTGTAGTAAAATCTGCCATTTCTTGATTAAAATTCTCTTTGCATTACATTGATTTACTTTTGAAATGTTATTTAACTTTTTTTTGGAAATTTTTGCCTTGATATAAGCAATAATATTTTTACAAGTAAGTCTAATTTTTCTTCCTATATTTGGATTGATATCATCTGTTTGAGTTTCAAAGCTTGATCAAAATACGGCGCTGGAATAATAAAATCTTACATGTTACATGTTACTTTTACTTTTAAACATAGTAGCGATTTCTACTTATAAGGGATATACATATATATATATATATATATATATATATATATATATATATATATATATATAAGAACAAAAAACATGTTAATACAAAGATGCCGAACGCAAAATTTGCTGCTAAACAAAATAAATAATACTAAATTTAGCAATGAAAATTAACTGCACTGCTGCCAAAAATAACGTTTTTACAAGCTTTGATAACACAGCTTTACAAATTTTTAATTTGAAAAAATGCCAAGAACGCCACATGCCTAGATAAGTTAATTTGGACCTCCTGAACACGAAAAACGCTATATTTTTTTTCTTAATTACCGTTTTTTAGATAACGGTACTTTTGTGTTTTGCGGTGTATGGTCCCACTCCAACCCTTGTGGAGCCCAACCCAAAAGTCCGATCGAATTAAATCGAATATCGTTGAAAAGTTAATTAATTTCCGTCGATGTGCTGCAAATTTCTATGAGATAAGAAATGTCTGAGTTATGGCACCTCAAAGTTCGAAATTTGCCTATTTTTTACGTTTCTTCTCAAAATTTTTCATTTTTATTTAGTTTTTTTTTCTACGTTATAGTAAAAATCTGGAATGTTTTATTATTTTACCAAATAGTTTATTTAGTTACCAACATTTTAAGCGTAATTTGAAAAAAAATCTGATGAAAAATAAAGTTTTTATTAAGGATTCTGTGGAACGACAATATATTCATTTTCATAGTTCACACACTATATTCGGCGTAAATTCAAAAAATTAAAATTAAAATGACAAGTGGGACCATACACCGAAAAACACAAAAGTACCGTTATCTAAAAAACGGTACTTAAGAAAAAAAATTACAGCGTTTTTCGTGTTCAGCAGGTACCAATGAACTTATCTAGGCATGTGGCGTTTTTGGTATTTTTTGGCTGTAAACCAGTGTAATTAGTAGGATTTCGACAGTGTTAAGGTTACAACAAGATGGTGCACAGTGGGATTTGTTCATACAATGTTTTGGAAAAAATATAAGGAGTGCTCGTAAAATTTTGAAATTTCGCTCTAGGCCTTTGGTTAGCTGAATTAAGATATATATAGATTTCAACAAAATTGGCCACGCCCACTAACCACTGCCTACAGAAACCAAAATTTATTTTTGGCCCAAAGTTTTTGAAATTCGACGCAGAGCCGTTTGTCACCTCAATCAAGAGTAAAATAAAGTTTCATAAAAATTGGCCACGCCCGCTACCAACCGCCCACAAACCAATATTTTTTTTTGGCCCAAAGTTTTCTAAATATAACTCATGTTATAATTTTCCCACAACTTTTTGTTTCTTTACCAAACCTATTTATTTTATAAATAAATTTCAATGCATGCATTTAAATATAGACTTTTATTCATCATCTATCATTTCTGTAACTATATCAAGTTCCAGAACCTCTTTACGAGGTTGACATCTAATGCTACTTATAAAAGGATCTGTATTTGTTGAAACTCTATCACACTTTCTGGAGAACCTTAATCTATAATTTCTATAATCTTTATTTCTGGCTTCTTCAGAAAGCATGCCAATAGGAAGTATTGCCGCATCCATGATATCTTTTCCGTGTATCAGTATTTTGTGAGCTGTTACTGGCATATAATACCAACTATATATTTCAACAAAAAGTTTTGCTATATCTTGATCAAAATTCTTGAGCTTCAAGCAATTAATTTTTTTGTCACAAGTTATTATTTTTAGTATAATGCGAAATCGGTCAATTAGTTTCAAAGCAGCGATATCTAATCTTATTGATGACGGTCTTATATTTCTTCTTGAGAAATCGTTTTAGACTTAACGGAACCAAACATGTCAGTAACAAAGTTTTATCGCTTACATCAGCACGTGCCTAAAAGTATTCCATATCTATTTGTAATTTTTTAATATTAAAAATTTCATAGACTCGGAGACAAATTTTATGATTTTATAAAAGATTATTAATTATTTAAACTTTTTTTTTAATTGATAATATGGAGTATGACCTTTCATTTTATTATAGCGGGAGCACCTAGCACGACCTAGCAAACCTTTTTTTTCTTCCAAGGAAGTTTGCAATCACGGCACATTACGGAACAAATTTTAGTCTATCATATTTAAACCATATGAGCGAACCTTATAATTCTTTTTTAAAATATGCAGAAAAGGCTATATTTGAAAAAAATACTATTTAAATTAGAGCAATAAAATTATCTTACGTACAAACACTATAGAATTGCGTAAGCAGTTTTCAATATTTTGAACCAAAATTTACATGTGACTTTACTTCATTATTTCAAAGACAAACAAACTTCTTTTTGGGATACAATTTATGGATTCTTCATACTGAATCTGTTTTCTACAAAACTACATCATTACATTTATAAATATTGTATCGAAAAAAGTACATATTGCAAAAAAAAAGTCCCACTGTGCGGTGCCACGTGCCATACAGTACGCGAAACACTCTATATCTCGTTCGGAGCTGCCTAGATCGAACGATTTAACGCATTTATTTTATTTTCTTTTTTGTTCGACAATGTTAAAGCTCATCTCTACAGGCACAAGCTCGCAACAGTTCACGCACAGGAAGCCAATATTGGGAATTAAGAATTTATTCCTGAGATATTAGCCGATATGTTGGAGAACATGCCAGACTCAAACATTTCCTACTGAGATTGCCTTTCTTTACTAAATTATTCCAAAAGTTATCCTCTATTGTCATAGTTTATACTTTCTCTGTGCCCAGAAGAGGAAGCCATTTCTGTGTTAATAGCAAAAGTAAATCAATAACCGTTTGAATATACTCACGCTTCTTTGCATTTATTTTTAATGATGTTTCAAAAATGGCAGACATGTCCGTTGCTTCATTTTGCGCATATTATAGTCCTAAGCTATTTTCATTGAATTAGATCATACAAACCAGAGTTATTATAAATAATATTGCACCATTACTTTTTTTAAACAATATTTTTATTTAAAATTACATATTCACTTAATCTCTTGTACATATTTGTTTAAAGTAAAAATACATGCACATAATTTTATGCTATCCGCGTTATTCGTAATAAATATTTATATACAAAATATATTTTTTGGGGACAAGGACGCCTACACATATACATACTATAGTATTCAATTAATCGACGTTTCGTATGGAGGAGCAAGATGATGCTCCTTCAGAAAATAAATTTATTTTTGGGTTTAAGTCAACTTTTATTCGAAAGCTACAATAATTGTTCTACTAGACTGTATTTAATAGCATATTAGTAAATAAGCATTTGACGCTCTATTTATAATTATGAGCTTTAGCCGAAAAGGAAGTACATATAAGTGCTGCACAACTGAAACGAAAAACGATTCCAATCGGAATGCATGACATGAATGAAACTTAATATATAACACCACATCAACATTTTTTTCATTTTTAAAAATATTTTAAAATTATTAAAATAATATATAATATAATGTAATATAGTTGTTGTATATTTATTTACATTTTTCATTGCTAAAACCTATTTAAAAATTTTCTTATGAATTTAACTAAAATATTAAAAATGATTTTGATATATTGAATACATTTTTTAACTTTAATGTTAAAAATAATATTAAAAATCGTATAGTTTTTAACATGCATACCGAGCGTCAACCACAAAAAAAAGCTTAAGCAACATGCTCTGTATTTGTATTTCTTCCGAATGTCGATTTTATAATTTTAACCATTTGTCGTGATATGTACTGTTATGAAAATACAGTAAAAGAAATTTGGAGTTAAACTAATGATAATTTAAAATTAGTTTTGCAAAATTTACTTATTGTTGCTTAAACTTCATTGGCGGTTAAGGAGCGATATGATTATGCTTTGTTTTAGAATTATTAATTTTATGTTGTGTTTACAATATGTATTATGTGCATACAATGTTCAAAGTATTAAATTTTATTTGACTTTCCCCTTTGGGTATATGTATTTGGGTATTCATTTTCGAAATAGTAAAGGCCCAACTATAATGTGTTTAATCTAACGCAGGCGAATGTGCGAATGCACACAATCAAATGTGTATGACCATAATGTACTTTGCTAAATTTCGTTAAATTTAATTTGTCTAGAGCGAATCTGATGGCACTTTGCTTAAGCGGCCAGCTGTTTGTTAGTTGTTATTGAAAATTATTTTTAGATAAGTGTAGTACACTTACTGCATGCAATGCGCAATTCATTGTTTTTAAAGTTTTTTATAAATTTTTTAATTGAAATATATTATGTTTAGCATTTGTTTATGTTTATCAAAGTATATTTGTGTATTTTCCTACAATTAATGACATATAGCAAATCACTTGCACACACTGTGGCATATTTTAGTACTTTTAGAATTTATTTTTGAATTGATTTTTAAATGGTACTAATCAACTTACTTTTACTAATATATATATATATATATATATATATATATATATATATATATATATATATATTATATGTAAGTTGAACACATTAATGTGTATTTTATGTATATTGTTGTGAATAAAAGAAAAATATGTTTATGTTAATGTATTTCTCCTGCACTTTATTTAAGTTTAGTCTAACATGTACTTATACTATATTTTGCGACTCTGCTTATATGTTACTTTATTTGCAACAACGAACATGATGAAGTATAAATGTTCTTCTGCAGTTCGTTAAATAAATTCAAACTAACAACATATATAATGAATTTATTAGTTTGTGCAACTGTACATTTTTTTACAACTGAGTGTATTAAGTACATAGTCTGCGTTCACATTATGCAAGTCTTATTTTTGAGGTTGCTTTTTGTGGCGAGAGAGATGAGGGCGAAAGAAATGAGTACCTCTATGATGTCCTGTCGACGTTATGCTTTCTCATTCGTAACACACATGTTCATACACACAAATATGAACGCAAAAGAGAGTTCAAAAAATAATAAATAAGAATATAGGTATACGTATATATGTATAATAGGCCTATTAGACTGGCGTACATGTTGGCCGACATGCTCGACAACGTACCATATCTCCCTGTGTAATAGCCCTATTACACCGGGAGATTTGGTACGTTGTCGAACATGTCGGCAAACATGTAAGCCTGTGTAATAGGGCTATAATATATTTACACAAAAGCTTGCATTGTTTTGCATATGCATTTGAGTCTTTTCGTCGAGTTTTGACAGTAGCCTAAGTGACAATAAGCACATTATGGTTGGGCCTTAACAATTACAATTTTTATTAGTTTACGCATTCTCAGTCGCTATAAAACTGACATCATGTTTTATTGAAGAAATAATTTTATTGGTTGAGTTTTTTTTAACGTTTGTATTCAAAACTGCACAAGTATCTCCAGTTACAAGTATTTACATTTAATACTATGTATATACTACTGCATATGCACATACATACATATATTTATACATATTTATCCTATAATCAATACAGGATGACTGGCATATTTAAGGAACAAATTAATAATAACCAAATTCATAAAAACTATTTCATATTTATTATCATATTTTCTATGGAAAGTTCTCGTATAGTTCTAGTAGTTATAAACATAAAGCACTTTTCTATGAAAAATATATTTCGTATTTAAATAAATCAATTGAGCCATTTTGTACATGAATAAATAATTATATATAAGATTATTTATTATCAAATAGATTTTACTTAAGATATTGATATTTATTGCCATAATACGCATATTTATTTGATTTGCTTATAAATATTGGTATATATATATATATATATATATATATATATATATATATTAATTGTTTGACATATTGCCATTGTACTATTATAATATGAAATTTATTTGTTGGGTGGTACAACAATGACAATATGTCAAAAAATTAGTTTATTAACAATTCAATTGAGATTTTATTTTTCATTTTGCCTTATAAATACTTTCATTGTTATACAAGGGATTTCTAATTGTATAAAGGTATAGAAAAATAATATAGAGTCATATCGAATAAAAGTTGTTTGTTGGGTTTGGTTTGCATAAGTTTCATAGCCTGCTACACTTATTATAATGTGATTTTTTTTTAAATCGTTTGTGAATTTTTATAGTTAATTTATTTAACATAATTCTCAGATGGTTTTTGGAAGTCTTTTATATATATAGACATTGCTTCACCACCCAACAAATAAATTTCATATTATATATATATATATATATATATATATATAATTTTTTTCAAAATTTTTCGTTAATTTCGTTAAATTATCTTTTTTGTATGTACATACACAATGAGTTTTATCGAACGCTATTATTATAGTCATATGTCCACTTTTAATACGATTCCTCGAATATAATTTGTGTTACTTAGAGATTTTAATAATTTATGAGTTTCTAGAGATTATTTATTTCTATTTAAAAATAATTATTCGCAATATACTTATTCATTGACTTATCATAAAAATTACACCATGTATTTTAATATATGCACCCATTACTTTGATGTATCTGAGAGAGCCTTCTTAGGGATGATTGGGTACTACAGGTAATTTGTAAAGAATTACTATTTATCAGTAAATAAAATACTTAACCATGAACAAGTTAATGGATTCAAAGAGGCAACAGAATCAATGATTAAAGGTCTTACAGACAAATTGCTAATAATTATCAGAGTACTACAGAGCATTGAGCAGAACGGGAAACCGAATAAGAAATATATTCTATTATAAAGACCTTTAAGACTAGCCGGAATTATCTGCATTGTGTGAAAAAGTAACGACCGCAAAGTAATAATCCAGGACATTAGACCACGACGATAAAAGTGTTTCAAAAACAGCACCGGAATTTTATTTTATTTTAATAGTGTGGCAACACTTACAAAAAAAAATAAATAAAATAACAACTACATACATATGTAAACTGCCGGTATAGGGACAAAAGAAAATAAGAGAAAAGTTAGTTCGTAAGCTAACGTCAAAGTGTGCACATCTAAAACTGGAAAAATAAAGATATTTTAAAAAACCGAATTAAAGTGTTTTTTTTTGTCCACGAATTATTGACTACAATAGTGAGTATTTAAGTCTCGAATGTTTTCATAAATGCTTTCATGAAAACCAAACTTTAGACATCGTTATTCCCATATCTAAATAAGTTTATTTTAGATATAATTATTCGTTCAAGTTTCATTACGATAAAACATCTATCGCAATAAGTGCTTTTGTAAAAGGTTCAAACTTAAAAACCAGTTTTTAATCTGTATTTAATAGCTTTTATATATGTGAATTGAAATGGTCTAATATATAATATTGGCCTATAACTTTTGCGTACAGAGTACCATGATCAACAAAAAGTTCATTCAACGTAAGAAGTAGAAGCACATTTAATTTAGCAACGCTCATGCATAAACATGTTATCTTTATTATGTACAGTAGTCGGTATATATATTTTGAAATACGGCAATATCGGTTTTTCGCTTATTGTTTACTGTCCAAACTAATGTTTGACACACCATAAAATCAATAAACCTAAATTAGAACAAATATCCTAAAATGAATTGTTAGTGAATTATAAATGACTTGTTATTTAATTTGAAACTGTAATAATTACTGACCGCTGTAATTGGACGAACCGTAATTATCTGGAAGAATTCCAGCCAGATCCTCGGCCCTGTTCGGGGTGCCTTGGAAACGGACGGTTAAAACTTTTATTTAAAGATATTTTTATTAGCTTCCGATAATCCCTGGTGGGAACAACTAAAAACGTATATTTCCTTTTATACAAACCTCGAGTTATATTATTTCTAATAATCTTTCGGCGAGTTACTTGTTTATACAACCTACTCAACTCGCAAGAAGATTTTTGGTAACCAATTGGTGATTCCAACATACCAATTCGTTCATGGTTCTTCGATGCTGGTCAGTTGACTTAAAGGAAAGGTACATCCAACCAGGTATTACCACAGTAGAAGGAGCACAAGAAACAAGAGTTAAGAAGAAAAATCCAAATAAACCAGAATTACGGAGTTCAATCAAGTCGACCAAGAGCAAGTAATAGAGAGCATGCCATTTAAAATTACTTGAGTTAAACGAGAAGACAAGGAGAAAAGAAAAAAAAAACACTTAACTCAAAGGGCAAGGAATATTAAGAAAAATCAGTAAGCTCTCAGTCATAACCAGCGTTGCCAAATGTGCAGATTTATCTGCATTTGACAGTTTTTCTAAGCATTGAGCAGTTTTGCAGTTTTTTTCTTTAAAAACCAGTTTTTCTGTAAATTGTGCAGATTTTGCAGTTTTTACATTTTACTTTTTTACTCTTAATTTTGTTATTTTAATTCCAATTTCTGAAACCATAATTTTACCCCATTTGCTTAATATAACAGTGGCAATATGAGAACGACATCGACTTCTAGAACAGGCAGTATTATATCTGAATAATAATGAACTCTTTTTGTTTATTTAAACCCATGTACCTATATATTTGTTATTAAAATTAATTGCTTTGTTATATGTAGATATACATATATCATATTTAATTTGTTGTGTTATGTTTTTGTTTTAATAAAAAAATATGAAAAAAACTATATATTTTTGTGAATTTTTTTATGTGCAGTTTTTTTACGTGAAAACCAGTTTTTTTTTTCTAAAGTTGCGGTTTTTTTTTTTAAAGTTATGGCAACGCTGGTCATAACTCAACAGCGCAGGATAATAAAGGTCAGTAAAGAGTGAAAGAACAAACAAGTAAAGAATTAAAGCAAAACCTACATACATACATAACTGTTACATATTTATATATGTGTGTGCATAAGTACAAATAGCACTGATTATCAAGTGTTAAATAAGAAACTTCATTTATGTTCCAATAAAGTAGCTGAAAAATAATAATAATATATAAGAAAGCTAAATTATAGTTGTGTATAACTAAAATCACATACCTATATATATACATACATATATAGAACAGAAGGTAACTGGAAAAATATTAAAATCAACTAAAAATAAATACATATCATATAAAGCAAAACAGCAAATACCAGGTGAAGCCCAATATTATCTATACCTATAAAAAAACGGCAAAAGCTTCAAAGAAGAAAGCGGAAGGGAAGGTATCAGGTCAGATGGCGGCAAACAGATATTTATAAATATAAATACATACATATATACATTAAAAACCGCAATAACGGATTGTGACTATATACATAAAATTGACCTCCGAATTTTAAAGGTCTAGAAGAACGACTAATAGAGCTCAGGAAATCCGGGTGCCACATATTGGAACAACGTCTTACGAGCCCAGAATACAAAAATCACAAACAACAGTGAGCAATACAAAATCAATGCACAGCTTGTGAATAATGCAAACGAGGTTATCCAGAAGACCAACGAGCTTGCCTCCAGAATGAATGAAATAAGCAAAGGAAGAGAGGCTAAACAAATTGGACAGGGAACTATAAATCAGGTACTAGTTTTAAAGGACGCAGTTGATGAAGTAATAAGAGCGTGCCAAATGGCTAAAAGCGGCATTATCAACACTAACCGTTTGGACCGAACAGAAGTCAAGGATATTATCACTGATATGGAAACCTTGCCGTATACCAACGCAGTGGAGGCAATTGAATATGGGAAACCTTCAGTTTACACTAATGGAACCTTAATCCTATACGTCATATCGATTCCAAAACTAAAAAAGACTTCTATAATCGCCTTATAGTCAGATCTGCAATCAGCATGGACAAACAAATGGAGCTACCATTTCATGAAATCCTGATAAACCAGAACGAAGCATTTGGGGTAAGGAGTCCTAGTCTGAATATAAATAACATAACGATTTGCCAACAATCCTCTCTCGACCAATTGGCTAAGGAAAGCTGTGTACCACGTCTACTTAAAGGTGGAAGCGCCAATTGCCAATTCAAAAGGACAAAAGCTCGGATTGTTGACATGATTACTTCAGATACAATTTTCTTAACGATTTACGTCGGCATGATTACAACACAAGAACTACCCAATGATACCGCTTTTAACGAGACAATATTTTTAGACAATGAAACCTTTTCCAGTACATCCGTATCGAAAATGCAACCACTACCTCCTGTTCAGACGAGTATTGGAAATGAAAAATTGCTGGTGGACATCGATCAGATCCACAATATTAGCCTACACAAAATTAATAGGATTCAATATCTTAAATTTAGATCAAACATGTCCTTTGGTAGCCGTGTTGGCATTGTAATAGTAACGGGCATTTGCTTCGGTTTGTTGTGGCATAGGATAACCGGACGACTCAACCTACCTGCGGTAAAGACCTCACGGACGATGGGTCCTTCTCTTCAGCCAATAACGGTGATCTGCGGGACGCAGACTTTTAAGGAGGGAGAAGTTAACAATAGTGCGGACACTGCACATGAATGAAATTCAACCATGTCAGCACAACCAATAACTTTAGCAACTCCCATGTGATATTCCATACATTCTCAATAGCGAATGTATGGAATATCACATTTGATCATATAGTGCTATAAAACTAAATGCTCACTCACTAATCCCATATTTTCTTATACATATACTAAGTTATTAGAAAAAAGAAAGAGAAGAAAAAGAATATATATATATATATATATATATATATATATATATATACATATATATATACATATATATATATATATATATATATATATATATATACATATATATATATGTATATATATATATATATATATATATATATATATATACATATATATATATATATATATATATATATACATATATATATATATATATATATATATATATATGTATATATATATATATATATATATATATATATATATCTTCTTTGCTTATAGTCGATTTCGATCTACACGAAATCTGTTAGATTTAAACTGAAATCAAAATCAATATCGTTTGCACTAATGTTTTTCTGACTTACAGCAAGATTTCGTTGTAGTATCAAGAAAGTTGGTAGCAAGCTTTACCTCTTGATTTGTCAAATTGTATGTGAAAAAAAATGTCCCTGAAATTCACCTCCTTTACGCTGACACCTGATCAAGTATAAGGTAACAAACTTTTTGTTTAACATTTTTTTTAATAACTTTACTTGGAAATTTATTTACTTATTTGCAACTTGTGGCTATTGAACTCATTTTACTAATAATTACGCTGAATTGCAAACTCGTTTAAATGAACTAATTTATTTAGCAACATTTTTATTAATAAATTTAAAACAACTAAATGCTGATAATGCGTCTGCATTTATTTCTCAATTCTTTTCCGTGGTTTCATTCGCCATAGCTACGTTTAATAAAGTGAGTTTTAACAAGTCTTCATAGAAGACAACTTCTGTAAACGCAATATATAAAAGGTTTTAAAGTTAAACGAGTGTTTTATTTATTTATAATCTTTTTTAAAAAAAGGCTAGATAATAAAATCTAGTAAGTGGCGCCCAACGAAAAAAAACATATTTAAAATATCCTAATAATAAGGATTAAACACTTATTTAAAATACCCCGATGATAAGGATTAAAGGTGTAGCAAAATAAAGTGACTGATAAGAACAATAAAATAAAAAATTTATAAAAATTTTACTGAAATTAATCGCTGAACCAAAAGCAAACAAGTTTGTGAAAAAAAGTAAGACTGAAAATGATTTAAACTGAAACACAAAAGATTAAGGATCCCTAAGAATAAAACGAACTGTATGAAAAAAAAACAAAACAACAAAATTTAAAGCACCAATAATTAAAGCCGAGATTGAGGAACAACATCCATTTGAAAATTAAGATATTCATCTACCTGTAAGCTAACATTATTTTTAATTAGTGCAATATTCATAAATATTATAGAAAAAGTAGTAGTTAAATTAAAGGAAAAATCATAAAAATAAAAAGAACAAAATTTTAAAATTAAAATACTAATAACTCCTTCCATAATATCCTATTGTATTAAAAAGTAGATAATAAGTATAAATCAAAATGGAAAAAAACAATATAAACAAATTTTATTTTTGAAAATTCGAGTATCGATAAATCTTTGTCTTGATAAAATTTTTGTAACAAAATAAAAATTGTAAGGAGGAAAGGAAAGAATGGCAAGTCCAAATAATTTAATACGACCTGCGGTCTTAAACCAGCAAGGCAATCCTCCACCTGTAGCAACAGGATTAAGTCAAGAGCAATTCAATCAATTACAGACAAACTTATTAGGTTCTTTAAGACAATTATTTCTGATCGAGGGTAGGACACTAGTTAATAATGTTATTGATCCTACAGAAGAATTCGCTAATTTACCCGACCAAGCAATCGACGAAAGATACAATAATAATTTAGATGATCTAGAAAGGGTGTCCGATATAGTGAAGAGCTTAAGAGAATTTTCAGGCAAACACGAGTCAATGCGAGTTTACCCGTTTACCATTTGGTCTAAAAAACGCCCCTTCTATCTTCCAACGAACGTTGGATGACATTCTAAGAAACCACATCGGCAAACGCTGCTTCGTCTATATAGACGATATTATTATCTTTAGTAAAGGCAAGCAGAGTCATCTGCAAGACATAGAATCAATTTTCGGAACCCTTCACGATGCTAACATGAAAGTGCATGTCGATAAATGCGAATTTTTAAAAAACCACGTAGAATTCCTTGGCTTTATTGTATCTGAGAACGGTATAAAAACAAACCCAGCGAAAGTGGAAGCCATCACAAACTTCCCTGCAGCAAAAACGTGGAAGGACTTGAGATCCTTTCTTGGACTTGCAGGTTATTACAGGCGTTTTGTCAAGGACTAGGCTAAACTAGCGAAACTCCTGACAACCCTTTTAAGGGGAAGGCGGACAAGTGTCCAAAAACATTAAAAAAAACGCAGTGGAAGCATTTGACAAAATAAAAGTAGCACTCACGGAGGAAGTGATGCTTCACTACCCAGATTTTACCAGGGAATTCCAGTTGACAACCGACGCATCGGAGTACGCCATAGGAGCGGCATTGTCCCAAAATGACCGACCAATAATATTCATATCCAGGACTCTTAGCAAAGCGGAAGAGCACTATGCCACCAATGAGAAGGAGATGCTGGCAATCATCTGGGCACTCAACTCATTGAGGAACTATCTCTATGGCTCAGCCAAGGTTAAAATATTCACCGATCATCAGCCCCTAACGCACGCGCTAAGCAGCAAAAATAATAACAACAAAATGAAGCGGTGGAGAGCCATTTTGGAAGAACATAACTGCGAAATACACTACAAACCTGGACGGACAAACCTTCTTGCTGACGCTCTATCCCGACCTCCTCAAATAAACTTAATGACCGCTACAGCCCATAGCGATAAAACCTCATCGCATAACCTTGTGCAAAGATTGGGCCAAAATCCTTCGTATAAATTCCAAATAATATTTCCTACCTACCACTGGCACATAATTTATGAAACGGATTACACAGAACGAAATATAATAACCATACTTAAAAAGTACCTAAATCCTTCAGTTATAAATGGGTTGAATACCACTGAATCTATCCTTACAAGAAATATACCCCCAAGATACAAGAAATATACCCCGAAAATGTCTCTAATTATCGCACCAGATTCACTCGGAAGGTTGTTACGGACGTAACAGATGAAGGAGATCAGGAAAAAGAAATACTGAACGAACATCATCGCGCACATCGTAATGCTACTGAAAACAAAAACCAATTAATTGAAAGAGTTTATTTTCCAAAAATGACCGCTAAAATCAGGAAAATAGTCAGACAGTGCAAAATTTTTAAGGAACAGAAATACGAACGGCATCCACAGAAACCATTACTAAGCGAAACGCCGATTTCCGAATATCCTGGACAAATGATTCACCTTACTAACCAAAACGCGGTTTTAACAGTCATAGATAAGTTTTCCAAGTATGTAACGGCAAAGATTATCAAATCTAGATCAACGCAAGATATCAAGGAACCACTACGCGAAATATTAGTAAGTCTAGGACCTCCCGAATGGATAATTACAACGAAAAATCACTGGGATCTGCACCGATAAAGGAAAAGGAAAATAAATTAGCAATTAAAATATTTAAGGCTTCACCTTACACCAGTCCTGTTAATGGACAAATCGAGAGGTTCCATTCGACACTTTCCGAAATAATGCGATGCGTGAGAGCGGAAAAAATCCATGATTCCTTTAAGGAATTGCTGGAGATATCTATTAGCAGGTATAACCACCGGGAAAAGACCAGTAGATACGTTTTTTGGAAGAGTAAAATCAGAAAAGCTCATAGACGAAAGAAAGAACCACATACAAAAACTTAAAGAAAAGCAGGAAGCAGATCTAGCTTTTCATAACAAAAATATAACATTTCCTAAGCAATATTCCCCCGGAGACATAATTTATGTAAAGACGAATAAAAGAATAGGGACTGAACTATCATCCAGATATAAGGAAGAAAAAGTGGCAGAAAATCTCAATAGCACAATCAAAACCGTATTCGGTCGAATAGTCCACAAAGGCTTGGTAAGGACGTAATATTTTTTCCCTTTCCTTTTGTTTACAGATTCTTCCTGCAAATCATAACAGCCAAAGTACAAATTCTCGACTACACCAATTCCGAAAAAGTGACATTTCAAACAGGACGAGCTTTAATACAGAACGGAACCTTTAACTTAATACACATAATCGACATTGAGATCTACGAACGAGAATTAAGACTTATAAGTGAGCATGTCAATTTCGAAGTAAAGGAATCCAACCCCTTAATGCCATTTCTCCAACTCGAGATAGAAGAGCTGAACAACTTGATAAGTCGTATTAAGCCCTTCAAAAGGTCTAAAAGATCAATAAACGAAATTGGCACTGTATGGAAATGGATCGCAGGCTCACCGGATCGGACAGATTTTGATATTTTGGCAGATAAAATAAACGATAACCTACGACAGACGGAGAACCAAATTGTTATCAACAGACTCTTTGAACGGAAATTAAACGAACTGACCAACTTGACAAACTAGATAACCAAAAACATTCAAACTTACGACATAGAAAACAGCGCCGCACTTAAACTTAAATTTGTACTACAGATACTTAAAGAAAAAGTATCTAACATTGAACAAGCATTGATATGGTTAAAGGCAGGTATAATAAATTCTTTCCTATTCTCCCATAACGAAATGGAAATTTTAAGCGAATTAATTGTAGAGCAAAATTTTCCTTATAATAATTTAGAACGATGTTTAAAATTTGCCAATATTAAGGAAGCCTCAAATAATTCAATATTGTTATATGTAATAAACCTGCCTAAAGTAAACAACTTTTATTGTGAAACTATGCTAATAAATTCTATTAAGACAGAAAACCTTTATTATAAAATTAGAACATCAAACTATAGTGTCTTGTCAAAATAAGATATTTGAAGTAACAAAACCATGTAAAAGCTATTACGAATTAAATCTATGTCAAAAAGAAAGTATCAAAGAAATAACCAGCACAAGTTGCATACCCAATCTCCTTAAAAGTAGCTCCTCCATTTGTAAAAAAAAGCTATAATTTCGATATTCCTTCCTTGGAAGTAGTCCAAGACAGTCTTCTACTACTTAATCAATACAATGGTTCAATACAAGTGAATGCCAACCACGTCGATATGCATGGGACGTTCGTAATCCAATATCAAAATGCCACCATTACTGTCGGTAATGAAAAGGAAACATATAGGCCACTACCCGCCATCCTAAGTTCATTAAATTCAAACCACTATTTCGAAGAAAGCTTGTCCCTCCAACTTATCAAACAATTAAGTACATTTGAATAACAGTAACACAATTCGATTGATCGATAGCAAAAATGCTATTAATTCGTGGGGAAGTTCGTGTGCTCTATTAATGTGCGTAATAATTGTAATTATCATAGTTCTCAAATGCGCTGCAAAAAAAGGTACGAACTTAAACTCACCCAAACTGGCATTTCACCAATTTACTCTGAAATCCAAAAAAGGGCCAACACATTAGAATACAATGGGGTAGAATCCGGTCAATCAATTTCTTCTGCAGACGAGGACGTTTGCATCTAAGTAGGGAAGAGTTAACAAACTTTTTGTTTAACATTAAAACAGACAAAATTAATAAAGATGATCAGTATTGTCAAAACGATGGCTAAGTTCAGTTATAGCGATCTTGCTAAAATTTATTTTGAACAAAAAAACAAAAACGATGTTATATTACACATTTTAAAAGACCCTTATTTTGAGTTGTGCGATCATTTAAAAAAAATTAATAATTTTTTAACGCGATTAAATAAACGGTATAATGAATGTTATAGAAATAAAGAAAAAATATTTAACTGCAACAAACAACGGCTTACAAGCGAACTTGTATTTGAAAGCCAACCAAAACCAGCAAATGTGGGCCGACCTGCCAGACCAGTGGAGGAGTGTAGTGAAAGGTTCCGAAGACGAAAGCTGCAAAGCATTAATGAAGAATTTTCTCAAGAAATAATTAAAGATACGTTTTTCCATCAACTAGGACTAACAAAAAATAAAACTAAAAAAATTGTTATAATAGAAGAACTTATAATATAATTATATAATTTTTATTTATATTAACTGATTTCCGCTGTAGTTATAAGTTCAATAGACACAAATAACTACAGCAAGTAATTTGAGTCATTGTAGTATTGTGCAATAGCTGCAGTTAACTTAAATAATGTGTATGAAATTTAGTATATAAGAAAGATCAAAATAAGATAAGATAAGCTGTTAATTTTCATAAGGCATTTTATTTATTGAACCCATCAGAGTACTGTAAGTTAAAGTGCTTGAAGAACAACAAGGGCTAATAATGTACCAAAGCTGATTTATGTTTTTGAATTAACCTTTATTATAGCCACAATACATTTCTACAAAAGCTGTGGTGCTTTAATGTGCTCAAATTCGTGACCAATTCAATTCGGAATTTAATACAGAGTAAAATTAATAATAAACAAAATGGTGATAGTTTTTTGGATACATCAAAACTGTACATTTAAAAAGTCAGTTCAAAAAAGGGAAGTTGTAATTTAGATATTTAAAATACAGAATTCTCCCATCGGGCTAAGAGGTCGAGATTGGACGAGGCAGTTGTATTGCGGCAATCCGCTTGATTCAAACAAGATCGCGAAAGAGCTGTGAACTGAAGTTGACAGAGACCTACGAAAACGTCAATACATAAATGATGCTGATGGTTCGTATAGCAAAAGATGCCGAGCGGAAAAGAATTTTCCGACCCTTGCTCTTCTGACCAATCTTCGCTGCAATCATCGAATCTACATTCTTCAGTGCGATCTCTAGACGAATGCTAGAAATACCATAACTCGTTCAAATGCAGGGGAAAAATTTAGGACAAGTTTTTCATCAAATTCCATCGAAGAGAACGGAACGATATACTTCGTCAACATTTTCGAAGGATTTTCTTTATAAACATAGATGGTATACTAATTTTCGGTGAGAAGAAGGAAGAATATATAACAAATTTGAAGGTACAGTTGGATAATAGCGAATTTTTCAGAGATCGGGTCGAGTTTCTAGAATTTAGTATATAACAGAATGGAATATTGAAAAAAAACTTGAGGCGGTAAAAGATTTTTCACAGCTAAAGACAGTGAAGGATCTTAGATCATTTTTAAGTATGTGATGTTATTATCACAGATTTGTCATCTACTATGCGAAAATCGCAAAGCCTTTGACAACCCTTCTAAGGGGGAAGGATGGCCATGTGCCAAAGAACAAGTCAAGTAAGAAACTAATTTCTTTAATGAGATGCAATTGACGCATTTCATAATATATATGGTATGGATGTTATTTTGTCTGATTCGAATTTTGAAAAGGAATTTGAGCTCACTACGGATGCATTTAATTATGCAGTTGAAGCTGTGCTATCACCAGGAGATCGAACAATAGCCTTTATTTCGCGAACCCGTAGAAAACAAGAAGAAAACTATGCCACAAACGAACGTGAAAAGTTTGGACTTACAAAATTTAAGGAACATTTTGACAGACCATCAGCAACTAACATACGCCTTAAACAATAAAAACAGTAACAGGAAGTTAAGAAGAGTTAAACAATGAGTTAAAATATAAGCCAGGGAAAACAAACGTAGTACCTGATTCACTTTCAAGACTTCTTCACTACACAGTGATGACAGCTAATACCCCAGTCAATGTTTTTAATAAATAAAATTTTTCTCCAAATCGATGATCGCTTAATATATAAATTTGATACTATACCTCATTGTATGGAAACATGTGAGAACAGAACAGAATCCAGCAGATTTGGGGTCCCATATTTTCCGTTTCCGGTAGGCTCAACAACTAGGGATTGACCTACGAGGAACAATACCCTGTTATAATTCCCGGGAAATCAAGATTTACAGAACTACTTGTTCATTACACTCATCCAATTCTCCTTCATTCTGAACATCATATCATGCTAAGAGTACGAAAATGAATTCAAAATTGTAAAACCTGCACTATATACAAACACCGCTTTCCACAACAAATCATGTCTGCGCTTTCTGCAGAGCGAGTTAACTTTTCCTGTCGTTTCACATATAAACTAGTTGAATTCGCAGTCCCTTTTTCGCTCAAGTCATCAACTCTGCGGAATTCCAAAATACTCATAGAATAAGCGGCAGTCTTCGTTTACTTCGCCACTAAGACAGCGCATTTAGAAGCCTGCTCGTATCTGTCAAGCGTTCTTGGGTTGTTTTGATAGATTCATTGGACGCAGGGGTCTCCCTAAGACAATGTTCTCGGATAATGGACGAAATTTCTTCGGTGCTAGCTATGCTCTACTTAGGAGACACAACGAGTTTCTTCAATCAACAGCAGCCACTCTTAATCGACGACACTCCAGTTCAGAATTCACCTGGTCGTGTATCCCACCTTATGGGCTTAAGTAAGGCGGCTGTTAAGAGTATGAAATCTCCTCTAAAAATGATAACCCATAACGTTTGTTTTACATTTGAGGAATTTGCCACCCTACTTATTGACAGAAAACCCTGACGAAGTCTTACCACTGACTCTTCGTGGTTCAGCAGTTACTATCAGACCAGAAGGCCCTGTGGAACTCCCGTTAGAGGATCTCCTGCTTCTGAAACGTTGGAAACGCAAAGGCGTGTCAAATGGCACCAAGGGAAGGAAAACTAAAAATCGGCGACATAGTAATTATTAAAGAGGATTTGTTACCGCCTTCAGAATGGTGCTTAGGACGCATAATCAATGTAGAATATGTAGGAGCAGCGAAAGTAGTTACCAAAAACGCCACAATTGTACGCTATATAGTCAAGTTGTGTTTATTACCCACGAGTGAGACTCGACATAAAATCGACTCTCTCAATCGTTTAACCCATGAAAATCTACAATATTACATAAAACACTTATATTTTAACATTGTACGTATTTCTTTCCCTTGTGTTCTCTTTTTCTATTTACCGGAGATGAACAAACTACGCTTGCCACAAATATCATCCCTTAAAATATTGCACCACCTTTAAGGAGTGGAATGTAGAGACGCGATACCGCAGCATCAAGGCTAAACTCTACTGCCTTAATTGTCTGGCCTACGACCACGAGCGTGAATGGTGCACCTCGAACAAGCGGAGTAACTTCGAACACCGGGATAATGTCTTCTGCAACGCCATACACCACACTCTACTCCATCGAGACTGCTTCGTCCTTGGTTCAGAGACCCGCTTGGTCGGAAAGTGAAGAGGACATAGTCCCTCCAATCCCCCGGCCGTATTCCGAAGTGAGTTTGACTGTCCTTGAACTAGACCCCACTCAAGGCATACACGCTACCGAACCTGCCAGAGGTATCAAGCACCCAATCATGATTTCGAGGGAAGTGCAGACGTCTCCCAGACATATGGTGGTACCCAAAGCCGCGCAAACTTCTCCGCGAAGACCTATCGCCATGAGATGTCAAAGTTCCCGAACCTCCCTCCTTGGGGACGCGATCGCTCCGTGCGAAAAGTGCAGCCATAGCCACCCCTTCCAAAAGAAAAGTGCATGCAGACGTTCCGCCCATAGTTAGGGTCAACCTCAACTTCCGAGAAGCCAAAATGTACACATCCCTTCTGCTCGATAGGTGTTCGACGAGCTTGTTTCTCCAGCTAGACGTAGCCCGCTCGTTTTCTGATTGGGGCAAAAATCCTTTCCGCGAAGGCGCCAAATTTTCATTCCGTTTAGAGCCTGAATTTACCCACCTACCAGACGAGGCCGAACACGTTTACTTGTCTGTCGAGGCCCGGCCACCCATTAAACTGGAGGGACCGGTGACCGATCCATGCATCCGTTTTTTAGCACAAGGCACGAAATTGATGGGATCCTGGGCCGAGATGTCATACTCAGGATTATCAAGCCCGATCGCATCCAAAGGACAGGCCTACCTCAGGCCCGAAATTCCAAATTAGGTTGTATAATCTCTGGGGACTGGAAGGGATGCCCATGCCATGTGTTCAACAGAAGGAAAAGGCCTCCATAATTCTGCTAGAATCATTTCATCTCATATTTTATTATTATTACAAATAATATGAATTTTTTCGTAATGTATTTTTATTAAAGTATATTTGCTTCTTTTTCCTTCTTCTGTTCCTTCTCTTGCATTTTGAAATTTAAACGAAGAAAGTCGAACATATAATTTCTTGGGCAATCAATATCAGCAGAGACCTGTGAAGTTAAGTAGTCAACAAGGTGTAACGTGCAAGTCATACATTTGGTTATTCAAATATGATATTTAACGACAGTCACCATATGGTGTGGTATACATGGTCTAAGAACAGTTGTAAGCTTAGCGTAGAACAGTTCAGTAACAGAAGTTCTTATATCTCTGCCTTTATTCATATATGTGAGCGTTCAATCTTACGATCTGGTAGCCACAAAATCATTCGATTATTATACATGACAGGTAGATAGTATGTCGTCCTCTTCTGTCAAAAGGCTTTACATGGACGTACACGAAGAAACAGCAATTCAATTTTATAACTGTAAATAGCGCCATTGTCAATGAACAAAATATAAAAAATGTACGAAATTTGGCGTTGACGGCAGATTTTTAGTTTGCCTCGTTCATTTGCTATTGACCATTGATAAAGAGAAGGCTGTACAGCGGCGTATAGAAAGAAGACTGTCAGGAAGAGTTCAGGTTAGTAAATAATGTCAAAGTATAGTTACAATTGGTAACCAAACTAAATACAATGAAATAAAAACATAAGAAAATTAGAAGGGCAAAGTGATCAGTGAGTTCCTGTTATGACTTTGATGTTTGTTCAGACTTCCCATTTATTAATGTGGAAGTTTAAAATAAACATCTCCAGTTATTCTAAGAAATGTTGGGTAAAGGTTCCCTGATGATCTGCATTAGCCCCAGTGAAATGCGCATAGGAACTAGCTAAAACCCCTCAATTGATCACTTTGAATTTTAATAAATAACTTTTGGGAAAAAAGAATGAGCACGAAAATAAAAGTTAAAGAGTTAAATACAAGTTATTGGAGTTATATTCTGTTAGACCCTTAAGAAATTCGCTTCTCGTGGCATAAAAAGGTTACACCTGTAAAAGCACATGGCTAAGATTGAGTAATTAGGTATTCTGGCTGGCTACCTTATACGGAGTACTAGGATACTCAAGGGAGCTTTTTCTGCAGGTATGTAGAATTGTTATGGAGGAGGCCTTGCCTATTATTACCTTTTACGTATAATTTTTCTGCAGACTTCACGTTATGGGTCTTCTACAAATTTTCCGATATTCATAACCTTAACATCAACACCATTGTATAGTCATTTATATTTGTTATAAAATTCATAGTAACAAAAAGAAAACCGACAATATGACGAAATAAGAAAATCTTTAAGAAAAAAAACCCAGAAAATAAATATTAAAGAAAATTTTAATAAATAGAGAAAGACTCACTGAAAATATCTATAGTTGTCTAGGTTGAAGTGAAAAAAGAGAAATTGTGGATTGTAAATGAGAAAAAAAAGGTTTTGCAACAAATAGTTTGGGAAATAAAGTTTCTGTTGTCCTACAACACGGGTGATGAAGGTACATATTCAAGATACCAAGTCATCAGCAACTGTATTACATACATTGATGTCCTTGTATGAAGCATTAATACAGTTAGTGTGGGGTTTGCATTCTTGAAGTGTTCCGCCCTGATTCCTCGCCTTGATGCTTCATACAGTTGTACATTTTATCACAATAGTTGGTATAGAAACAGACATTAGAATTGTTTTGTGTATCCATTTTCTTATTTTTTGCTTATCAAATATACACTCGTTCGTACGTACATACATATATATTTTAAACGAATAAAAAAAAATATATATCCTATACCTACTGTCGGCAAGTTACATATTCAATTCCAAAAACAAACACCTAATTAAAACAGACGATATTGATGAATTTGTAACAAACATAATAAACAAAAAATAATAAAATGTAACATAAAACTTATTTCCTGTTTTGCAACATTTAAAATACTTAATACAAAATCACCCATAAGCATACTGTAGAATTATTACTAAAATTGAATGCTGAACAAGCAAATATGTACATTATTTTAAGTCTGATTGTAATTATTAAAAAAGAAATAAAGTCAGTTGATGAAAAGCCTAGGCTTGTGACAGTTTGATACCTCTTCAAAATATATTCATTGTTTTGTGTTGTTTTTTTAAACTCTTTCGCCGGACGTCCGTACAAAATTGGCGCAGTCGATAGGATCCTTGTCGAATATATAAGGATCCAGGGAAACGAACAAGTTTAAGAAAAAAAAAATATATTAAAAATAAACTATTATCAATTCTGCGAATCCTACGGGACCATCCAGAATATAATAAGAAAATTTTTTAAATATTAAAATAAAAGTGAAGTGAAAATTTATTTCCATAAAAGGAAAAAGTTTAAGCCACTAAAATAAAAACTGTGTAGTAGACTTTTTGAACTCAAACTCCACATCAAAAGATAAAGGAAGCAACCAGTTGCAAATTGAATACCGCAGTAAATGAAATAAAACTAAACGTTAGTGACTAAACGTACTTTTTGTGCTCTCCTAGATCTGATTAAATTTGTGATATTATAATTAAAATAAATTTAAAAAAAGTTATTAAACAAACAAAGCAAACCAACAGATGTTCAAAATTTATAAAATATGTCTAAACAATTAACTCGCCGCAGTATTGCAAACAATAATATTATTTGCAATCAATGCGAAAAAGAGAAAATTTCATACAATGCGACAAGTGTAAAAAAAACTACCACTCTCAATGCTCTGGCTTAAGCAGAAGAGAATTTGAGAGACTTGTAAAAAACAGAAAAGAACCTTTTAATTGTCTGTTTTGTAAAGAAGAAGATAACAACATAGGACAAGAATTAATTACAATAAAAACAGAACTAAAAAAGTTAAACAAACTTGAAAAACTCGATAAACTTCATGTCAGCAAAATTCGATCAAATGTTTAAAGAGGTGGCAGAAAACAAAAGAAAGATTAATGAAATTGAAAAAGAAAACAAAAAACTAAAAACTGAAATAAAATCGCTAAAATTTTCTGTTAAAATCTTAAATGAACATAGACTAAAAAATGATTGCATTATTAGTGGTTTGAAAGTGGCAGATGAAAAAATGAGTGCTTTTGAAGCGGTCGCTAAAATTTCTGAAAACATCGGCGTAAAAATGGAAAATGATATTGTTGAAGACGCTTATTTTTTAAGAAATAAAAATAGAAATAATGAAAACAAAACTGTTGTAGTGATGTTTACTTCCAAAATGCATAAGGACAAATTCATGTCTTCTAAAGCCAAGCTCAGAGAAAATGAAGATACGAAAAAGATTTTTATAAATAATTTTAATAGTAAAGAAACTATGCACCTTTACAATTATGCAAAATCGTTAAAATCGACAGGGTACCAATATGTTTTTATAAAGAATGGAAGAGTTTTTGCAAAGAAAAGTGCCACATCTAACCAACAACTGATTCGTGATGAGGATGACGTAGACAAATTGCTTTTAAATGCAACAACTAATAAACATTACGGTAGGAGATCTCTAATTCATCCAAGTCAAGTTGAAGCTGATGATTCTAGTGATGTTGATGGCGAAGATGGTGCTTCATACATGTCTCCTTCTTAAAATTTATTATTATTATTATCTTTGTTTATATAATATTATAGTTAAAATCTAAACATTTACTTTTTTCAATGTTAAATAATCAATATTTCAATAATTTTTTAAATTTTAAAAAATATATTCATTGTTTGAAATTTAATTATCTAAGTATCGTCAGTTTGAACATTAGGAGCGTATCGTCTATTGATAAATTCAACAATTTTAAATCAATCTTATCTCAATTTTCAAAACTTCCTGATATAATAGCTATACAAGAAACATGGTTTAAGAATGACTTAACACAAATATATACAATTCCCGGATATACTTTTATACATTGTTGTAGGGAAGATGGATATGGTGGTACATCAATATATGTAAACAAAGAAATTGATTTTACTGTTAAAATATGTAAGAGTGAAAATTTTGTTGAAATTTTAGCCATAACCTTGCTAAATTTCAAGATTAAATCAAAGCCTTTACAAATTGTTTCTTACTACCGTTCACGAAAGTGCTGTGAATCAGTATTTTTTGATTTTCTTGATAGTTTATTATATGAATTAGCTCAAAATCCATTAATAATAGTAGGTGACTCGAATATTGATCTTTTCAAAAGTAGTTCGACGACTGAATTAAACTCTATTTTTCTTAACTATGATTGTAACAATGCTCACACCTTAATAACAAGACCTGCGAGTAAAACTTGTATAGATCATATATTTAGTAATTTATCCGATACGCCTATCGTGGATTCAGTTGAATGTGACCTTTCTGATCATAATATTTTATCTTGTAAATTGAAAAGTAGTTTCAAATGTAAAGATTACATCGTGATTTCTAAGACTTATTGTGACTATAGAAGGGCTAATGAATATTTACAAAGAACATTGCCAATTGACTTCTCATCAACAAATGTATCAGTATTGACAAGCTCTCTTTTATCAATAGTAGAATCAGCTGTTAATCACTCTACTAAGACAATAAATGTTAAAAAACCGTTAAACTTTGAAATAACCCCATGGATTAATAATGATATTCAAGGGTTAATCCTATACAAAAACAAATTATTAATAAAAAGGCGTAGATCAAAAAATAGAGAAAAATATGATACTGTTTTGAAAAGACTAAGTAAAGTGATAAAATTGGCAGTCAAAAAATGTAAAGACAACTACTATGTGGAAAAATTAAGTAAAATTGGGAATGATACTAAAAAATGTTGGAAATTTATAAATAACACACTATGTAGAACGAAAGAAAACGTTGTCAAACTTAAAGAAATATCAAATGATCAGACTAAGGCAAATTTATTAAACAATTATTTCATTTCAGTCGTAAAAGAACTTAAACAAAAAATTGAAGTATTGCCGAGCGACTCAATTAACTCGCTGAGGACGCTCAATATCTCATGTCATCGCTTCATCTTAAACGAGATAAATGAAAACGATGTAAGTAACATTATCTTTAATAGGGAATCAAACAAAACACCCGGTTTTGATAATATATCCATAAAATTCGTGAAAGAATGTCTTACAATACTTTTACCTATTTTAGTTGATATATATAATAAAATTATTAATACGTCAGAATATCCTGACATTTTTAAAATTCATAAAATAGTCCCCATAAAAAAAACAATCTCTGAGTCCACAGTGGACAAATACAGACCCATTGCCATTCTATCAACAGTAAATACAATTTTTGAAAAAATTCTATACGATAAGCTTTTGACATATTTAGAGGAGAATAATATGTTGTACAAATATCAATTCGGATTTAGAAAAGGTGTCAGTACTCAAGATGCTGTTTTAAACGTGGTAAGATATGCTTGTAAAGGTTTAGATGATGGATTCAGGGGAGTTGCTGGAATATTCTTTGATTTCTCTAAGGCATTTGATCTTGTGGATCATGAAATAGTATTAAAAAAGTTAAAATATTATGGTCTTCAAGGTCGTGAGCTTAATTTATTTAAAAACTATTTCATTAACAGGAAACAGTTTGTAAAAATTAATCAGTTCAAAAGTTTAATTGGGAAAGTCGAATATGGCGTTCCACAGGGAAGTGGCTTAGGCCCTTTACTATTTTCAATTTATCTAAATGATTTAATGAAGCTTGATCTAACGGGTCAGTTATTTATGTTTGCTGATGACATTTGCCTATTTTATCCTTATAATTTTGATTTAGTTTTAAAAACACATATTGAGAGAGATGCTGCTTTATTAATGGAACTTGTGCGTTTGAATAGATTATTATTAAATTCCGAAAAGACAAAGTTAGTTAGATTTAGACCTCGTGCAGTAAATTCAAATAATAACTTTTTTGTTTACATTGACGGCAATCCCATTTATGAATCAAATTCAATTAAATACCTAGGCATTACATTACAAAGTAACTTATCTTGGGATTGTCATATCAACAATGTTATGAACCAAATAGCACCTGCCATTGGTATTTTATATAAATTTAAAAACAAATTATCCGAAAGATCCAAACTAATGATTTATAATTCACTAATTGAATCGCATTTAAATTACTTAGTTTGTATTTATGCTTTTAATAAAAATAATGCTTCGTTAAAATCTTTGCAACGTTGTCAAAACAGAGCATTAAAAATTGTTTATAACTTGCCAAGAACTTTTTCAACACTGTTGCTATATAAAGATATGTGTGTAAATACTTTGTCAATTAATGGATTATACATTTATCAGGTACTTTTGTTTATTTTTAAAAGTCTTCACAACATAGGGGGACATACAATTCCATTTCGTCATAACCAATCTAATTTTTTTACAAGAAACTCTTCGAACTTGAGAATCCCAAGGTGCAGATTAGAAAAAACTAAACAAAGAATAGACTATGTGGGTAGTAATCTTTATAACAATCTACCTTCACAACTAAAAACTGTAGAGTATATCAGTATTTAAAAGATTATGCAAAGAATTTTTGAATAACTCAATAGAAACGCTTTTTTAAAATATAAACATTCTTTTTATCAAATATTGTAAGAAAAATGTAATCATTATAATATTTATTATTAGATTATTACAATTGTACATCACGTTTAAGCACTTGCCAACTTGCCTCTAAAATGCCTTTAAGGCGCAGAGGCCAAACGAATTCTATGTAAAACATTTACTATTGTACGATTATCTTAAATAAATAAAAATACAAAAAAAAAAAATAAAAAAAACAAAGTGAACACTGAACTAATAGTTTGGAACACCACTTCGAAGTTCATTGTAGAAGATTATAAAGATTCTGGAAATTCGAAACACAAGACAAAAGCGGTTTGACGAAAAAAAGAATGGAACACACAGAACAAGAGGTAGGTTCTGTTAACCTAGCAGAACAACTAAAATCCAAAATTTTTCATCTGTTAACAATGTAGAGGAATTGGGTGATCATTTTTTTATAAAAGAAGAAAGTTTAAATAAGTACAAAACCCAAATAATTTTAACAGATAACAAAATAGAAGAATTTAAGGAACTAAATGGGAAAAGGATTATTTTTATTGCAGAAAGTGACTTTAATCGAATGGGAGAAATTTTTTGGAAGATACATCTGAAAAGGGAAAATAGGGATATTTTCGGAACTATCTGAAAACAACTATAATATAGCACAAGAAAAACTAATAAATATGTATTAGAACGATAGCCAAATTAATTTCATTAAGTGCACCATGAGAGCAAAGGACATTAAAACCGAAGTGGAAGTAGTAAAACAGATATCATTATACCACGTAAGAGAGTATTCACTCGGGCATACACGAAACTTATAAGAAAATTAAAAATATAATATATTTTCCAAAACTCATGGAACTGATCTAAGTAGTAATTAATCAATATGACCTCTGTCGACAAGTAAAGTATGAACCACATCCCATTAAAACTACATTTCATTACACAGAAACCCCTTCATATAAAAACCAAATCATACACATTAATCAAGGAATTTATTTTCTTGACGGCAATAGATAAGTTTTCAAAATTTGGAACTGCGTATCCACTGAGCGATAGAAATCACATAACTTTAACAGAAAAACTAGAAGAACATATCACTAAAACTGGTAAACCAGATAAAATAGTAGCAGACAATGAATTTAACACAATAAGGATAAAAGAAATTCTAACAGAACAAGGGATTTGTTAGAAAAATACAACTATTCCTTTCAATCCAAATATTAACAACTGTATTTATAACACTATGTATAACATTTTCTAATGCAACCTTAAAGTTCTCACTTCTTTTTTGCATTCTTTAATCATCTTTTTAGCACTTAATGTAATACACATGAAAATTATTAAAGTATTATAATTAAAATTAAGTAAACTTACATCTTTAATTACTTGATTTTGGGACTACGTAATATTTCACTACGTAAGTAATGGAAATAACAGAAAATTCCAACAAAGGTTATGGGCCCAGGAACCCAAATTTCAAGTGACAAAAATTTGTGAGGTTATACACACACGGCAGAACGTGGTTAAACATTTTAATTGGTTATTCGAAAAATTATAAGGCTTAAAATGGCAACGGGTGTTGCATGTGTTGATAAATTGAATGGGGAAAACTACTCCAAGTGGAAAGTTTACTAATAACGTTAGATTTGTGGCATGTCGTCGGTGAAGAAAAGCCAACTAAAGAAGAAGATAAAACCAAATGGGTTGTAGATGATTCAAAAGCTTTAGCAACCATTACATTGAGTGTTAAGCCAAGTGAACTAATTTACATAAAGAATTGTGAAAGTTCAAAAAAAAGCTTGGACGGTTTTAAGCTCCTTGTACCAAGCAGATACTGCATTAAGGAAAGTCAATTTGTTTAAGTTTTATTCTAATGAAAAGTTTGCCACACAAATAAACGAGTTCAGTTCAATTGTTGATGAACTTAAAGAAATCGGAATTATATTGAACGATGAAATGGAAAATTTTGCGATTGCCATTGAAAGCAGAGACAAACTTCCTAGTCACGAACAATTAATTTCTAGAATACTTGAGGAGGAATTAAGGCAAACTGATAAACAAGCCAACCAAAACGAAACAGCATTTGCAGTAAACTTCAAGAACGAGAATAAAAGAAGCAAACGGTTCAACAACAACAATAATTTCAGCAGCAGTAATACCAAACAGCATCCAAATCGTTCCAAAAATGGTCACCCTGAGAAAGAGCTTTTTGATGTTAACAACATAAAATGCTACCATTGTGGAAAAAAGGGCCATTTTCGCTCGCAATTTAAAGACAAAGAGAGAACAGCATTTTCATGTTCTTTACATGATCACATAAAGGTCTTAACAGAAAAAGTTATATTAGACAGCGGAGCGACATCCCATATGTGTGAGAAAAGAGAATATTTTACACAGCTAACAACAGCAAATAAAGAAATTATGCTTGCGTCTGGTGAGTGCATTAATGCAGAAGGGATTGGCGAAATTAAAATAAAAACAGAATTTAGCAATCTCACTTTACATAATGTCTGGTTACTCTGTTAACTTCCAAGACACAAGAGCTCTTATTAAAAGTAAAAAGAATGAAAATATTCTATCAGCTGTTCTAAATGAAGGTCTATTTATTGTAAAAGGAGAAGTAATTAAAGAAACTGAAAGATTGAACAATATTAATGAAACAGATATGTCAGTGATGTGGCACAGTAGATATGGGCATATTAACAATGATTTAAATAAACTAATCACAAAAACCATGGTAAAAGGTCTTAATTTAAAAACAGTAAATAAAAATGATTATGTGACTTGTGCCTTATGGTGTTTTCCTTTCTGACAAAAATGTTACATGTATGCTACCATTTTCGCGGGCTTATGTTCCATTCTATAAAAATATGCAAACATGTGAAAAGTAGTCGCTTTCTTTTCTAAATATGTTGCACAAATAAATGGTAATTATGTTCCATATCTTACCCCCAATTATATTTCAGGGTGAGATAATACCCTTTTTGGCAGCTGCGTTTCAGTACTTTTTTATGCAAGTGAGTATTTTGATAATATACTTTTTTTCGTGTACAATTGGATTTATAAACATATTTTGAAAGTTGGAAATGGATATAAAAGGTTTTATTTTAAAAGAGTTGTTGGAAACATCATCATCATCTGATGAAGATGAATTTATTTTACATATGCAAAGTAAAGAACTCCTGCCTCGTGTTAAAAGCTTTGTTCAAAATGTGGTCCATAATTATTCGGAATCCGATGTATGTATTTGACATTATATATATATTTACAAATATTGTATTAATATAAAAATTAATTTTTAAAGTTTCAAAAGAATTTCCGTGTTACCCGAACAAGTGCCACCTATATTATGGAGAGGTATTCTCATTACTCCGCCAAAAGAAGTTATCAGGGAGGAAGACTGCAGACAAGTTCTGAGACACAGATTCTTTAATTTTTATGGTAGTTAAAAACGGAAAAAGTAAGAATCCAAGTAATTAAATGTGTATATTTAGGTTCAGTGGCAATAAAACAACGATAAGGGAGGTGGCAAACCTTTTTAGCATGTCACTTTCAAATGTGCACAGAACCTTCAATAGCGTTTTAAATTTTCTTACAAGCGTTGTAGCGCCGGAGGTTATAAAATTTCCTAAAACAAATGAAGAGAAAGAAGCAGTGGCAAACGAATATAAAAAGGTATGTTGCATGTTTAAATTGGATTTAATTTTAAACATACATATGTATGTATATATGTATATATATTTTTATAGATTTCCTCCTAATATCTAGGATGTATTGATGGAAGTTACATTGCGACCAGGACACCAAAAAATAAAATCATGTCAACAGACATGATGGAATCTCAATCACACTTCAAGGTATTTGCGACGCAAAATTGAGGTTCTTGGATGTTTTTACTGGAGTCCCCAGTAAAATTCATGACTCAAGAGTCCTTAAACTTTCGTTTATTGGAAAAGAACTACCAAATTTATGTTCCAGCAAATACTATTTGTTAGGTGATGCAGCATATCCGTTAAGGGAATACTTATTAACACCATATAGAGATTATGGAAATTTAAGCAATTCAAAAAAGAATTTCAATATACATTTTTGCCGAACTCGTGTTAAAATAGAAAATTCATTTTGTTTATTGAAGAGTCGCTTTCGATAATTAATGCGCTTAGATTTCCATAATGTCGAAACAATGGCAAAGTTTACTATTGCATGTTGCGCTCTTCACAACATTTGCATCGACAGAAATGAAATGCTTCTAGAAGAAATATGCAATACCGAAATAAATATTGATAATGACGATATTATTGACAACGATCGAAGAGATAATTGGGGACGCTTAAAAAGGGATGAAGTAAAAAACCTTTTATGAATAATTTGATATATATACTTATATCAATATGTATGTATATTAAAATTAAAAAAATCGAAGAAATTCTATATAAAAAATAAACAAAACGGCTTTTATTTCATTTTAAATAGTTATTGCCATATAAAAGATAATGAGTGCATATCGCTCATTTACTTCAACAACAATATAATGAAAATATAAATAGAACTTCAATTTAATAACTAATTTTTTACACAACATAAAAATTGATTAATTCTGTTTGTAAATAAGCGATATGTACATAATTATAAAGGTACAATGTATGTATGTATATAAAAGTTACAAAGTAATAAGGAACAAAATAATTCAGTCACAACATATTAGTAACTGCTTGTTCAACGATCTCGAAAGGCTTCTTTCTTTCGTACAAATTACATATAAAACAAAAAAATTCTAAAATTTTGTTTTTGTTTCAAATGTAATTGCACGAAAGAAAGAAGTCCTTCGACTTTTGGACAGGCAGTAATTTTATCTTTGCATACTTATTATGCATTTTTATCTTCTAAAAGTTTTTTTAGTAAGTCCATTTTCTCTTCATGGCGTCTTTGTCTACCTTCTTCTTTCCTTTCGGCAATTTCTAATAATGTTTCCTGAACACTTTTAGTTTTATTAATTTTCTTGTTTTCACACTTCTCGACCTTAATGCATTTAGAACTGCTCATTTGTATTTCAGGCTCAATCGAGTCGTCCATAAAACAAATTTTATTGAGCTCATCCTCGAAATTTACATTCATTCTTTTTGAGCCAGATGCTCTGTTGTTTTCAATAGCAAATTTTTTTCTCCTCAGTACAGTTTTATACCATTCTTCGCACTGCTTAGAAGTTTTCTCCTCAAACTCGATAGCAATTTTGGCCCATATATCTTTCTTTGTTCTGAATTTTTTCAGCGGTCCTATTTCAGGCAAACATTCTCCATATAAATCCAGAAGCTTTCTTGTTTCACCATCAGACCAAACTGGAATGTATTTATAAATTGGTTGTATGTAGTATATATATGTATACTTATATATATTTACATACCTTGAATTCTTCTATAAGAAGTAGGAGATTCACCCATTTCTTCACCTTGGCCACTGTTATTATCCATTTTTATTTATTGTTTAACATTTATTGAAACTCTTTTTATTTTAACAATATGGCGCAAAAATTTTCGCAATAGGTAATATTTATTATTGACAATCAGTGTTGTTAACGCTGATTGGCAACCACAAAAAATTACATGTTGATTGAAAGTCGCTTCAACCATGTTAAAAATCGCTTATTAATACAAACCCTGCATTTAATATTTGACACGCTAAATATACAATAGTGTTAGGTGCAAAAACAAGATTTTATTTTGTTTTATTGAAAGATAGGAAAATCTAGCACTTTGTAAGGGTGTGTGTAACATGATAAAAATATTACACATTTATAAGGCATCATTTTTTTCTAGAAAAGAAAACACCATTAAACAAAATTGCTGTCACGCCATTCAGGAGTAACCCTGATGTTCAAACAACAGACTTGTTGCAGGTTTTGCATATGGATTTAAGTGGTCCAACCGGAGTGAAGTCTATTGCTGGCTCGTCATATTTTATGACTATTATTGACGATTACTCTCGTTATGTTTCAATTTTATTTCTAACATTTTATAACTTTACTACGATTGCCGAGAAGCAGCTAGGCCGCCACATAAAAACTGCCCGAAGTGACAACGGAAGAGAATTTCTCAATTCTAAATTTAAAGGATTTTTCGATAAAAGAGGGATAGTTCATCAAACGACTGTAAGCTATACCCCACAGCAAAATGGTATTGCTGAAAGAGCTAATAGAACCCTCGTAGAAATGGCTCGCTGTTTATTGCAACAATCAAGTATACCACATAGTTTATGGGCTGAAGCCGCATATATTAGGAATAGATCACCAACTACCGTTTTTGGTGATATAACGCCTTATGAACGATGGACGAGTAAACAGCCATCAGTTAATCACTTCAAAATATTTGGATGTGATGTAATCGTATTGAACAAAGGTGTTAAGCCTAAAGGCAACAAGTTTTTACCAAAAGGTATAAAAATGAAATTCGTAGGATATCATTCTCAAACCAAAGGTTACCGGTTTTACAATCCCAACACAAAACAAATCATCGTTGCACGTGATGTAAAATTTTTTGAAAATGTATTTGAAAAATTATCTAATGAAGAAACTGAAGATGACAAATTTCATTTTAACATCTTTAACAACCACCAAGAAGAAACTGTAGAAGATACCCCATGCGTTCAATTTGAGGACAATAATATTCAAGAAACCGATGATGAAAGGCAGGTGAGGTCAAGCAGTGAATCTGATAGGGATGAAACGGTGGGCAAAAGAAAAAGAGGAAGACCCAAGCTGATAAGAACATTGCAAAGAGGCAGACCTCGTAAAGTATATTAAATTGGCAATGAACCCGAAATGTTAAATTTTGTAATTGAAAACCCTAATACTGTGGATGAAGCGCTAAAATCTGAATATTCTGAGAATTGGAAGCAAGCCATGCAAAAAGAGTTAGGTCCCTAATAGAAAATAAAACTTGGAAATTGGTTGATAGACGTTCACCAGAGGGTGAAATAGAAAAATATAAGGGAAGATTGGTTGCTCATGGATGTTCACAGAAACACAACATTGACTATCGTGAAACATTCTCACCAGTCGTTAGGCATTCAACAATTAGACTAATTTTAGCATTAGCTGCTAGGCATAAACTCTTAGTCAATCATATAGACATAGAAACCGCTTATTTGAATGGAGATTTATCAGATGACGTTTATATGACACAACCGAAACTCTTTGAAGATAAAAACTACCCAAATAAAGTTTGCAAACTTAATAAGGCTCTATATGGATTGAAACAGGCCGGGAGAGTATGGAAAAGAAAGATAAATGACATATTAATTGGAATAGGTTTTGAACGTTGTCAATCAGACACTTGTGTGTACGTAGAACGAAACAACAAAAATTTGTGTCTAATCGCATTGTATGTGGATGACATGCTACTAGCATGTTCTACTGAGCAAGAAATGCAAAATATAATAACAAATTTAAATAGAAAGGTAAAAGCTGGTGATAAAGGCGAAATTTCCTTCTATTTGGGTATGGAAATAAATAGACATGCAGGTAATATTTCTATACACCAAAAACAATACACTGAAATGTTACTGGATAGATGGAATATGTCGAATTGTAAGCCTGAAACTACTCCTTGGCAAAGTGGTGTAACTCTTAAAAAATGCGAAAAAACATGCGATAATTTAGAAACAAAAGCATATCAAAGCCTTATTGGATCCTTAATGTACTTGGCAGTTATATCAAGACCTGATTTGATGCATGTGGTATCAAAACTATCACAGTTTAATACCCACCCACATAAAGAGCATTTCGCTGCAGCTAAATATGTCCTCAGATATTTAAAACAATATCCAATAGGAAAAATCACGTTTTCTAGTAATTCTGATAATAATTTTGAAGTTTACACAGATGCAGATTGGGCATGCGATTCTTCTGACAGGAAGTCTTACACAGGTTTTCATCGATGTTTATTAAAAGAAATGGGATTCACAGATGGCATCGTTTTTCCAACTCCGACTTATTGTGACAATCAAAGTACGATGTTTCTGGTAAAAAATCCCACGGTGCAGAAAAAAAGTAAGCATATTGACATCCGCTATCACTACATAAGGGACAAATACGATAACAACGAAGTCGATGTCAAGTATGTGACGACAACTGATAATACAGCCGATATATTACCAAACCCTTTGACCAAGCAGAAGCATGTATATTGTCTGAATTTATTAAAATTAGAAATGTATTACATCTTGATTTTTGTTTAATAACATTTGGCTTGACGGGGAGTTTGTTAGAAAAATACAACTATTCCCTTCAATCCAAATATTAACAACACTATTTTTTTATAACACTATGTATAACATTTTCTATGCAACCTTAAAGTTCTCACTTCTTTTTTGCATTCTTTAATCATCTTTTTAGCACTCAATGTAATACACATGAAAATTATTAAAGTATTATAATTAAAATTAAGTAAACTTACACATCTTTAATTACTTGATTTTGGGACTAGGTAATATTTCACTACGTAAGTAATTGGAAATAACAAAAAACTCCAACAGGGTTCAATTACATTTATCTAAACCCAACAGTCATACAGGAAATTCCGATATAGGAAGATTTATTTATTTAGATGCAATTGTTAGTAGACACCAAAATATGATGACAGTCAACTAGTATCAAAAACCCACTGCATCCGGTCGTCTGATTAATTTCCATTCCAAACATCCCAGAAGAATTATAATAAACACAGCAAGTAATTTCATCAGACGAGTACTCACCATTAGTGACGATAGGTATCATGAAGAAAATTTACGGAAAATAAAAGAAATCTTAGACATGAACGATTTTCCGAAAACAATTATAAACAATTTGACATATAAAAAGAATGACACAACAATAAGAAGAGAGACTAATACAAAGTATTATAAAGGACTAACATATATAAAAGGTTTTTCTGAAAGGTTAAAAAACTCAGATCTATATGACATTGAAAAATATCAACTGGCATTTAAGACGAATAATACTATGCAGAGCCTATATAGTAACACAAAGACTAAATTAAAGAAAGCGGACAAATGCAACGTTATATATAGTATTAACTGCAACGGTGACGGCTCAGGCACATGTAATAAGAAATACGTAGGAACAACTAAAAATAAACTGAAGACCAGACTAACATCTCATAAATCAGATATAAGAACGAAAAACAAACCCATGGAACAAAAAACTGCACTTGCGGCCCACTGTGCAAAGGAAAATCATGTGCCAAATTTTGATAATGTAAAAATATTACAACAAGAAAACCATTATTCCAGGAGATTTACTTTAGAGATGTTACACATAATTGACGTTCCTGCAGAGAAAAGACTTAACTATAAACAAGACACAGAGAAATGCGCTCAAATTTACAGAAGTGTGATAAACAAACACAAAAAACAACATAAACAAATCAGTTTTCGCAGCTAAGGACTACAGACGATCGACATATTGAAAATATGTGTAGCAATATATTGAGATATACCATATTTTAGTTACAGTGTATTGCTGTATTGTCTTATTTTCAATGTACCTACCGTAGCAAGCTTTGCTAACGGTCTCTATTCTTATGTATTTCTACGTATTCAAATAATTATATATATCTGTCTCTATTTAACTCATGTATTAATAGTAGCTACTTTAATTTAACTTGACGAAAGTCGTGGTTGATAGGCAACAATTTGTAAAGTGATAAAAGAATAAAGATCTGAACGTAAACGTGAACAGTCGTGTGTTTTTATTACTACAAAATCAGAAGTGGGATTCACAAAAAAATTTTTTACATTTTTTTACCACGTTGAAAGAAAAGACAAAGTTTACACTTTTTAACCGCGTTAAGAGAAAGAAAATTTTTTGAAGATTTTTGAAGAAATTTATAAAGAAAGCCACAAAGAAAAAAATAAAATGGAAAGTGTGTGTGGCGAAAACTTTACGGCAGCACAACTGCGCTTCTGGTTGCAGCATCTTAATTTGCCTTCATCGGGAACGAAAAGTGCGATGGTGTTACGACTTAACGAGTTGTCCGTTGAGGAAAGGGGAGAATGTCCCGTTATGCAACAAAACTCCCAGGAGCCAGAGGTAATTAGCGTTCGAGGTTCTAAGTGGCATAGAAGAGTTGTGCGTTGCGATAGAAAATACAAATGAGTGTCGGCAGTCAAACGAGTGTGATGCAGTAAGTGTAAGTGGGGAGTCAGATGATCGTCAGGAGACAGATGAGTGCCAAATGAGAGAACAAGATGAAGGTGAGATCCCGGAAAGAAGTAGAGAAAAGCTTGAATTCCTAAGTGGAGTCATGAAAAGAGAATTGGAGCTGATTAAGAGAGAAAAGGAACTTTTGCGAAGAGAAAACGATCTATTGAGAAAAATCGCACAAAATGAAAAAATGCAACAGAAGGAAGTGGACAAAGTAGTATCCAAGAATGTAAAACAGAAATGTGTGAAAAACCATATAAAAGCAATAGAATCAAATGATGGTGATAAAATACCTAGCATGACGTTTGGCGTTCTAAAAGAGATAATCCCAGATTATGATGGGATACTATCTTCGGAAGTGTGGGTGACACAATTTAAGAATGTTAGTGAGATTTACAACGTTGATGAGAACACCATGAAGGCGCTGATAAAGTGCAAATTGAAAGCGAAAGCACAAATTTGGCTACATTCGAAGCCAAATTTTATGAATGAAAACTGTGACCAAATACTAGAGGAATTAATAGAAGTTTTTGGTATAAGAGAAAATAAACTCATGAGACGCAATTTTCAATCTCGAAAATGGAAATATGGCGAATGTTTTGTGGAGTACTATAATGAGAAGGTAATGCTGTCGAACAAAATTGGAGTCGATGAAGAAGAACTCGTGGACCAAATAATTGAAGGCATACCCGATACTCAACTGAAAATACAAGCCAATTTGCAATGTTTTAGTGACAGATCACGGTTACTGCAAGCATTTTCAAAAATTTACCAGGCTGGCAGAATTGAGAAAAAGTTTCGCTGTTATAATTGCAATTGCTTTGGACATTTTGCTTCAGAATGCCAGAAACCAAAGCGAGAAGTAGGAGCCTGCTATGCGTGCGGAAGCATGGATCATCGGGTTGCATCCTGTCCCGAAAGGAAGGTCACGGCTAGTCATCAAAATGAATATGTAAGGTATTTTAAGTTTTATCTTAATTCTGTTCCTAATAGTAAGTTTTCTTTAGAATGCTTGATGGACTCAGGTAGCTCAGTCAGCTTTGTAAGGAGATCCGATATTTTAAAATACATAAATTTAAATAATATTTTAGGTTCCAATGTGAATTTTTATGGAATAAATGGTTCAAGATTGAATGTTTATGGTAAATTTGAATGTTTCGCAATTATTGATAAGAAGGTAGTATATGTTGAAATGTTGGTCGTGTCTGATGAGACTACACCATACGAGTGTGTATTAGGCCGGGATTTTTTGAACAGGGCAGGATTTAAGCTGACTACAAGTGATAAAACTAGTGTTGTGGCAGAAAAAGAGAATTTCCAGAATACAATATCGTCCATCGACGTAGAGAATAATAATAATGATTTCAATTTAACTATTGGAGATAATATTAAATATGGTGATAGAGAAAAGCTGATTGAAGTATTTAATAATTATTATGTACGACCAGATCGTCCTACTGACCCAAAGGTTTTTAGTGAAGTAAAGCTTAAATTAAGAGATGATAAATGTTTCAATTGTAACCCAAGAAGACTATCGTACTCGGAGAGGGTTGAACTGCAAAAATTATTGGATGAATATTTGGAAAAGGGATACATAAGGCCGAGTGAGTCAGAGTTTGTTTCACCTATAGTTTTGGTAAGAAAGAAAACTGGCGACTTACGAATGTGTGTGGATTATAGGGTGTTGAACAAGGTGACCGTGAAAGATAATTATCCAATCCCTTTGATTGATGATTTACTGGATAGACTCTCAGAAAAGAAATATTTTACAAAACTGGACTTGAAGAACGGATTTTATCATGTTTTTGTGCACCCTGATTCCGTGAAGTATACTTCATTTGTTACTCCTTTGGGCCAATTCGAATTTTTGAGGATGCCATTTGGTCTGAAAAACGCCCCCTCTGTTTTTCAAAGGTTTGTTAATAACATTTTTTCTGACATGGTGAAAGAGGATAAGATTATAATTTATTTAGATGATATTATGATAGCTACAGACGGTATTGAGGGCCATTTCGAGATTTTAAAAGAAGTTTTTTGTAGATTGGTTACAAATAACTTGGAGCTGAGGAAGGACAAATGTGAATTCTTACAGACTACGGTGAAGTATTTAGGATACACTATTGATGGAAGTGGAATTAGAGGGGACGATAAGGGATTAACCGCTATAAAAAATTTTCCAGTACCGGACAAACAACACTCTGTACAGAGTTTTTTGGGATTATGTTCATATTTTCGTAGATTTGTTAAGGACTTCTCAGTTATTGCAAAACCTCTATATGACTTGACTAGAAAGGACAAAAAGTTTGTATTTGGGGAAGCTGAGCTTAAGTCTTTTGAATCGCTGAAAGAGAAGTTGACAGAATCTCCTGTATTGGCATTGTATGACCCCAGAGATGAGACCGAACTTCACTGCGATGCTAGTTCTATTGGCTTCGGTGCAGTGTTGCTACAAAGGAAAAATGACGGTAAATTTCACCCAATTTTTTATTTCTCGAAAAGAACGACAGATACGGAATCTAAATACCATAGCTTCGAACTCGAAACATAGGCAATAATCTATGCACTGAAACGTTTTCGCATATATCTGCAGGGAAAGAAATTTAAAATTGTCATAGATTGTAACTCTTTAACTTTGACGTTGAATAGAAGAGAACTTAACCCAAGAATTGCGCGATGGGCTTTAGAACTTCAAGATTACGAGTACGAACTTGAACACAGATCGGGTAACAAAATGCAGCACGTGGATGCATTAAGTAGATGTACGAATATAATGGTAGTTGAATCTAATACGTTTGAGGAAAATTTAATAATCGGTCAAAATAGGGATCACAGGTTGAAAGATTTAAAGGATAAAGTTCAAAAGATCGAACATAATTTGTACGAAATGAGAAATGGTGTACTGTATAGGAAAACTAGTGACGGTAATTTGTTGTTCTACGTCCCCGGGGATATGGAGGAGCATGTTTTATTTAAATATCATAACGAGATGGGCCACGTTGGCACTGACAAGATGTCTGAATTTATACTGAAAACTTATTGGTTGCCGAAAGTGAGAGCGAAGGCTGCAATTCATGTACTTAACTGTGTAAACTGCATTGTATATTCATCTAAGAATGGTAAAGAGGAAGGTTTCTTGCATAGTATACCGAAATCGGATACATCATTCGATATTGTACATATAGATCATTACGGGCCTGTGGACAATGCTAGGGCGCTGAAACATATTTTTGTCGCAATTGATGCTTTTACAAAGTTTGTAAGATTATACCCTACGAGGACTACTAATACGAAAGAGGTCATTAATGCTCTGAGAGAATATTTTAGATCTTATTCTACACCTAAGTGCATTATAAGCGATCGCGGGGCTTGTTTCACTTCAAAAGATTTTGCAGATTTTTTATCCACAAACAATGTTGCTCATATTTTAATCGCCACAGGTTCCCCTCAGGCAAATGGACAGGTAGAAAGGGTCAACCGATCGATAGGGCCAATGCTGGCAAAATTAGTGAATCCTGAAGAAGGAATTTTTTGGGATACAGTGTTAGAACAGGTTGAACATACACTTAATAATACAATTCATAGAGCAGCTGGGGAACATCCCAGTGTAATGTTGTTTGGAAAGGGTCAACGGGGGAAGATGATTGACTCAGTAAAAGAAGCTCTAGCAGAAGCAAACGGTGTTCGGGGGAATGATCTTAATATGATTCGACAAAGGGCAGCTGAAAAACAGAAGACACTACAGGACTATAACGAAAGGTATGTTAATAAACGTAGGAGATCTCCAACGGAATATAAAGAGGGTGACAATGTCGTGATAAGAAACTTTGATTCAACGGCTGTATCTCGCAAACTAATTCCGAATTTTAAGGGTCCATATAAAATATGCAAGGTTCTTCGAAATGATCGATACCTTCTTGGAGACGTCGAAGGATTTCAACAGTCTCGTACGCCTTACAGAGGCGTTTGGTCAGCTTCTAACATGCGCCCCTGGTTCAAAGGACGTGATAGGTCTGAGAAATAGCGTGAGATCAGGTGATCTCAGGGTCAGGATGGCCGAGTTGTAGCAATATATTGAGATATACCATATTTTAGTTACAGTGTATTGCTGTATTGTCTTATTTTCAATGTACCTACCGTAGCAAGCTTTGCTAACGGTCTCTATTCTTATGTATTTCTACGTATTCAAATAATTATATATCTGTCTCTATTTAACTCATGTATTAATAGTAGCTACTTTAATTTAACTTGACGAAAGTCGTGGTTGATAGGCAACAATTTGTAAAGTGATAAGACAATAAAGATTTGAACGTAAACGTGAACAGTCGTGTGTTTTTATTACTACATATGTTAATTCAATATAATTTTATTTAATTTTCAATTTACATGTATGTAATTGTAAATTTATTAGAAATAATCAAAAATTTATTTTAATGTTTATCATTTATTGTTCCCCTTGTTTATCATTTATTGTACAGTGTTCCCTTGAAGATGAATAGCGAAGCTATTCGAAATATTGGGAAAAATAACATTAAATAAAGATTAAATAATCAAAACATATTTAGTGTTTATTGTTTTTTAAAAACCTGACCTATAGCCGAACGATAAAAGAAGAATATTATTATAATACAACAGGTCAACGATTAAACTAAATATATATAGATATAGGAAGACTTCACAATACCATGGCAGAAAAGTTTGGGATTTTGTATCAAACTAACAAAAATTTACCTATACAAAAATTAATGCAACGAACTATCAGGAATTATAATGAAAGGTATCAGTCAAGTATAAAATGTGTACCACAAGATGTACAAGAAGGACACGTAGATTTAGGAAAAATTAAACAAAACTTAGAAGAATGCAAAAGAAAGAAAATTGACTAGATTCAAGAAGATTTTCTCTTCTTGAATCTAGTCATCCCGTTTTCGGGATGAGGGGTATTCCAGCAGAAAGAAACGAGGATTCTTTCAAAGAGATTTCTTATTGTTTTTATGTGCTAAATCTTTTTAATTTTCTCAATAAGTGATAATGGAGGACATCCTAGACCATGTTACAGCGATAGATCGCTTGAAACATCCTAGGCAAAACCTAAATGAACCCATGGGCCATAATAACATAAAAGAAAGAAAAACATATTGTAATAATTTAGAAATGTATGATGCAAATAATACCCAGAAAGTCGGGCAGGTAGGACACCCTAGACCATGCTGCAGCCAAAGTAGCTTGGAACATCCTAGGCAAGATTTAAACGCACCTAAGGAATTTAATAACACGGTACAAAACAACGAAGAGGATAATTTTTTTCAAAAACAGCCTCTGACTTTTTACCCATCATAAAAATTGCCATCAATGGAAAGAAATATAATGCTCCGATAGATACAGGAGCAAATATATGTTTAATTGACAGTAATATAAAAGAATTTGAAAGAAAATTATTAGAAAGACCCATTGAATTTAGCACAATAACAAAGAAAGACGTAATTAGATTTGAAATAATAACTGACCTTCCTGATGAATTTAATCTGGCGGGAAATGCAAAGATTAAATGGAAAATGACAGAAATAAAAGGAAGAAAATATAGTTTTATAATAGGAATCGACCTATTAAATTGTTTTAATACAGTAATAAACTTAATAGATGGTTATATAATATTTAATGATAAAATAACATCCTTTTTATTAAATCCATATAAAAACCTTCAAGTGTGTACATTGGAAGGAACCGAATTTGATTGGGATAGAATCCAACTAGATCAATTAAATAAAGAAATAAAAAACATATTGATTAGGGTTAGAACATTATTTTTTAAAGAAGGTGACAGATTAACTAGCACTATGAAATTAGAACAACGACCTGATGAACAAATTAACGCTAAATTATACAGATATCCACCCTAACATGAAGCCGAAGTAAGAAAACAACTTCAAGAGATGGAAGAACAAGGGATAATTAGAAAAAGTAGCTCAGTCCTTTAATAATTGTACCTAAAAAATGGATAATTCTGGAAAACAAAAATACAGACTAGTGGTAGACTAGAGAAAATTAAACGAAATTGCCATAGATGACAAATTCCCCCTGCCCAATATAGATTCAATTCTGGACAAGCTATGAAGGGCACAATATTTTACGACAATAGACTTAGCTTTCGTTACCCCACATGGACTGTATGAATTTATAAGAATGCCCTTTGGTCTGAAAAATGCATCAGCGACATTCCAGCGACTAATGAACGAAACATTAAGAGATTTTATAAATAGTTTATTTAGATGATATATTAATTTTTAGTACATCTTTGAGCGAACACGTAAAAGCCATAACAGAAATTTTGAAAGGTTTTAAAAATTCGGAAGATGATATTCTGGTTTCCTTCGAGGTGGTATCATTGTTTACAAACATACCGACACATTTAGCGATAAGAAATATACTGGACAAATGGAATAAACTAAAAGATATTACGACAACACAAAAAACGCAATTTTTAAAACTTCTGCAGTTTTATCTAAAAGATAACAACTACTTCAAATGTGACAAAAAATATATATACCCAACTATATGGGAAGCCGATGGGAAACCCCTTAACACCAACAATTGCTGACATTGTACTTGACTCTCTTTTGGACGACATGATGGAACAATTAAAATTAAAGAATATATCAATTAAATTCATTACTAAATATGTTGACGATCTTTCTGCAGTAATAAAAATACCTGACGAGACAATAATACTGAATGCACTCAATGCATATCACAATAGGGTACAATTCACAGTAGAGAAAGAGAAAAATGAAGAAATAGCCTATCTAGACGTAAAAATAATAAGAAATAAGGACAAACTGGTATACAATGCCAACATCATCAGGCAGGATCATTAACTATCACTCAACACAACCACACAAAAGGAAACTGAACACAGCAACCAATTTAATCGCCAAGGTCCTCAAAATTAGTGATAGTAGATTTATGAAAAACAACATCGACAAAATAAAAAACATATTAACTAAGAATAGTTACCCATTATACATATATAATAAACAACATCATCAATAAAACATTAAAAAACCACCATAAAGAAAAACCACCACAGACAAATATAACAACTATATTCTACTGACTACTGAGGTGGTCACCTTACAAAGTACTTTGCCAAAAGAACAAAAACAAACAATAGCATATAAATCAAACAGAACTCTCAGACACATATACACAAACACAAAATCAAAAATAGAAAAACTAAAAATTGATCATGTTGTTTATGAAATCAAATGTGAGGAAAATAAAAAATGAAAAATGTGAAGAAGTATATATTGGAACTACAAAGAGAAAATTGGGAACAAAGATAAGAGAGCATGAATCGGACATCAAGAAACGACAGCACTTTCACAGCATGCAAAAGAGAAAGAGAAAATGACAAACAAACGTTTCACTATAGAGAGCCTACGCATACAAGAAAAAATACACACGACGATGAATTATAAAGAAGACAAGGATAACACAAAGCTCCAGTATTCAATTGCCATAACCTAAATTAGTTAAAGATCACTGACAATAGTATTAAGTAGAATGTTGAGAACAAATAATTTGACTAGGACATAAATCGTAAGTTAATGAGTTGTGAAATACCAGGACTATTAAAAATATCTTATATAATTTATATATATATATATATATATATATATATATATATATATTTTTTTTTTTTTTTGTGCTAGATATAACTACAAAATTAATAATAATAAACAAATCCCCTGAAGAAGTTTGTAAAAAACAAACGAAACGTTGGGTAAAAGATAATATGGTTTAGTTTTGATTCATATTTGATCAGAGATATTATTCACCACAAAGTCCGTAGGATATACCCCTATACAACAATACGTAATAAACAATACAGATTGGTCACAAAAACAAAAAACTTAATTTAAAAATTCAAATTGATAAGTGCAATTTCCTGAAAAAAAAAGAGACAGAATTTCTAGGACATATACTTACAAAAGAAGGACCTAAACCGAACCCAGATAAAATAAAAGTATACAATCATTAGAAATCCCAAAAAACAGAGAAGCAAATAAAAAGCTTTTTAGGTCTAACAGGATATTACAGAAAATTTGTTAAGGACTACGCCAAGGTATAAAGGAGTGAAAATAAACATTAAGGATCTAATGTACATAGAAGCTTTTGAAAAATTAAAAACCCTTATTATCTCACATTCAATTTTGAGATATTCAAATTTTTAGAAACAATTCACGCTTACAACAGACGCTTCGAATTATGCAATACGGGCAGTTCTTTCGCAAGAAGGACATCCCATTTGTTTTGTGTCTAGAACATTAAATAACCACGAAAAAAACTATTCAGCAACAGACAAAGAATTTTTAGCAATTTTATGGAACGTAAACTATCTACGACCATACCTTTACGGACGAAGATTTAAAATCTTTACCGACCATCAACCCATTAAATGTTTACACCCAAAATATAAAGGAAAAGATATGTCAACAAGGCATCAACGATGGCTATTAAAATTAGGGGAATATGATTTTGATATAGAATATATAAAAGGAAAAGAAAACAGGGTAGCAGATTTTTTAAGTAGAATAAAAAATGAATTAGATGCAGGTCAGAACAATAAAGAAATTAATGATTTTAATATAATAAACAATGTAGAAGATGATAATACATCAATGGAAACAGTTCATTCAGCAATAGCAAATTTATAGGCTTACTTTTATATTAAGGAAGAATTAATAAATAAGTACAAAAGATATATCATACTAACTAACAATAAAATAGAAGAATGCAAGACGATACATAACAAACGAATAGTTTTTATAGCAGAAAGCGATTTTGAAATAATAGGAGAAATATTCAGAAAGATTGGAATATATTCAGAACTATCCAAACGAAGTTACAATGTAGTTCAGGAAAAATTAATAGAAATGTTCTCTAATGATAGACAAATAAAATTTATTAAATGCACAATAAGAGCTCAAGATATAGAAACAAAAACTGAAGCGGCTTAACAAATATCATTTTATCATGTTAGAGAAAGTATACATTCAGGAATCCTTGAAACTTATAATCAAATTATATACAAGATATATTACCTAAAACTATTAGATTTAATTCAGTTAGTAATTAACCAATGTGACCTATGCCAGGAAGTAAAATATGATAGGAAAACCAATTAAACAAAAATTTGCGAGTACAGAAACACCCTCGAGTAGAAATGAAATACTGCATATTGGTACTTATGTTATGAAAGGATTTAATTTTTTCACAATAATAGATAAATTTTCTAAATTTGGTGCAGCTTATCCAATGAACGATAGGAATCATATAACTATCATTGAACAACTAGAGGACCATTTTACTACAATAGGTAAGCCAAAGAAAATAGTAGCAGATAATGAATTTAAGGCTATAAGAATAAAGGAATTTTTAGATAGTGAGAATATAGAATTACATTTGACTAAACCTAACTCCCATAGAGGTGATGCTGAAATAGAGCGCTTACATAATACAATAGCAGAGAAATTTAGAAAATTGTATAAAGTGAAAAAGGAACGACCCATAAAACAATTAATTCAGAAAACAATTCAGAATGCACACCCAATGGAAAGGCTAACGAAGAAAAAATCAGACAAATTTTAGAAGATAACAAAAGAAAAGCAATAGATAAACTAAACAAGTTTAGAGAAGAAAGAGCAGAAGGATTTATAAAAAACTATAAGGCAGTCAGGCACAAAGAACAACCTAAATATAAGAAAGCAAAACTAGACAAAGTACATCCATGTAATATTAAAAGACCTCTAAAATTTTCAGATGTTGACAACATTGATAATACTCCTGTTGACACTACCGACTGAGGGACTAATAATAACAAAGCGATTTACAGAACAAGCAGGATACATAGACATTTATATGAAAAATCAGGAGATAGTTAAGGAATCGGACATAATATTATATATAGTAAACCTAAATCAAATAGAAAGCATATTAGACCAAATGACGGACAACGTAGTTTTAATGAAAACAAAAAATAAAGACATACTTCAACTAGAATTATTAGACGCTAGAAATAAATTAGGTACTTTTATACCAAAACAAAACAGGCAAAGACGCGGACTTATTAACGGCATGACAAAATTGTTGTTTGGAACTATGGACGAAAAGACAGACAGAATATTGAAAAACATCTTTTTAAAATTGACGAAATAGAAAATAACAATGACCAACAAGATTTAATTGATTAATAATTATTTTAATGAGACTATAAATAACTTAAAATTTATTGCAACAAACGATAGAAACTGAAAATTAAAAAAATATATACTTAGAACAGTTGTCAAATATACAACTTATTAAAAATAAAATAGAACATTTACAAGAAAATATTATTTCCGCACAATACGGGATGGTACACCCAAGTATTCTAACTAGCAATGAAATTAGAAAATATGAAAATGATACGCTAGTGAAGAAAACAAGATGCCATATTTTCAAAGTTAACAAGATATTTCCCCTTCAAATCCAAAATGGTTGACTGTTTACAAACATTGCAGACTGCTTAGCTGATAAGTACCGGTTTGAAAAAGTTAACAAGATTTTTTGGTTTGTTTACAAACATACCATATGCACGTTGTTTTGTGAGCCACGTGCTCGCTATGTATTTTGGGGGTGGTTTTAACTATTGGCTTATATATTAAAAACTAAGGGCCCGCGCCACTCCGCTACCTGCAATCGAAAGCCTACTAAATTACGCGTCGATTGCAATAGGTGTCATATATCAAAGCTATTCCTAAAGAAAGTTATAGGTGCAACAAGATTTTTAAAAGTTGAAAAACGTCAAGTATGTCTTATTTTAACTATTGACATGTATATTAAAAAATAAGCGCCCGCGCCAAACTCCGCTATCTGCAATCGAAATCCTACTAAATTACGCGTCGATTGCAATAGGTGTCATATATCAAAACTATTCCAAAAGAAAGTTATAGGTGCAACAATATTTTTAAAAGTTGAAAAACGCCAAAATATTTCTTTTGCTTATTACTTAAAACCTAAGGATTTTTAAATTTGCAGTGTATGTTGAAAAGTTTTGATTCAATTCCGCCTGTTCTTTATACATGTCTGGCATCATTAGGTATATAATATAAGGCTATATAAGAATAGTTAGTGAAAGAGAAGCATCGAAGCAAATACATCATAGATTTGGCCAATTTGGAGCTTATTACTTAGATTACACACTGGCCCACAGAAAACAGTAGTCTATGCACTGGTTCATGCCGGTTTCTTCCTCCTTGTCTACGTTGTGAGCCAAGATATTGTCCAATAATTATAGGTAAGTAATATATAAGTATACATATATAATTAATATAATATGTAACATATCCTTTTCAAGTTGTATCAGGTGTATATCAGATATCTGTGGCATGAGTGCGTCCAGGAGTAAGGAAATGGGAAATCTTGTCAGTATATTTTAATTCTGTTTGCACACAAATGCATATTACAAATTTAATTGAAATTCTTTTGTTTTAGATTATTAACCAAAGAATCAATGGTCATGTAAAAGCCAAAGGCAATGAAACAGTTTCCGTAGCCGCACCATGCACGGTGTTGCACGGCCGACAGAGTATTAAGTGTTTTAAAACGCCCTCTTATCCAAATGTAATAAACATACATATATTATTTGAAAGTGTCGACACGTCTCTCAAGAAATTAAATTTAGTTTTGGAGTACATCAACATGAACCCTATGTGGCTGACTAATCTCTACAAAACTTATGAAAATGATTTGTGGCGCAAGAGACAAAAGTAATAAGAAATGGATTTATTCTTGTGGATTGTGTAATAACGTTTATAAAAAATTTGTATCCGTCAAGAATCAGCTTAACCTACATTTGAATTATTATTATTATGTGTGCAAAATGTGTCTTAAGAAGAAAAACTGTTCCAGACGCACAAAAGTGAAGTGATTCTGAATAGTGGAATAGTCTGTGAAGGTGCAGTTTTGCTGAAAAATTGCATGGCAGCAAGACGAATTATAGTTAGAAGTAGTTTGCCACATTGCTAATGATGTTGTTTATCTGCCATAGGTGTAAGTATGAAAAATATATCGCTAAAATATGCACATACCTAAATATTTTAAATCTCTTTCTTTACAGATAGTCGGCTTAAGCTGCAAACAATGCTTCAAGAGGACATTGATTCATAGAAGAATACATTTGGAAAGCGGTTTTTGTTTTTTAACCCTTTATCTGGCCATGTAACAGTAATGTCACATACCCTAAAACTGTCTATGTATCGCTGTGTTTTATCAATAAAAGTACTTTGGGCATTGTAGCATAACCAGTACAAACCGTGCACAATAAAAAATAAACAAAATATAACGGGACAATATTATTATTACATATTTCCCTCTGCCAAAAGTTTAGTGCTGAAAAAAACGTCAAGCCATAACAAGTGTTTAAGTTTTTAGTGCGAAAATCAGATTTTTTATATACATATTATCTTCTTGGTTTATAAAAGTGCGTAAGTATGTAATAAAGGGATTTTCAAAAAATGTAACTGAAACCGAATCATATTTTACTTGTATTTGGGTAGTTTCAGTTTGTTACATATATGTATGTCACATTGCACAGCAATGTGTTTTTTTTTTTTGCCCAGATGTAAATATGTCGTTGACGAATGCGAACATTTTAGAAATTCTTGAGGAAAGTGAGGATGGACTTGACTTCGTCGATGATAGTTTGGCTGATCCCGACTATTCTGTAGATGTCGAAGACTCCATTTTCGAAGATGCTGCTCATGATCTTGAATATTCTGTGGATGTACAAGACTCCATTTTCGAAGAAGTTGCTCCAGCTGTTGACGATATAATAGAATGTGTAGGAAATGTTAGCACAGAATCTCCTAATTTAGTCGTTCTACCAAAACAAGCAGCAGAAAGTCGGCAATACCAAAAGAAGCGTTATGAGAACATTCTTTGGAAAAAGAAAAACCTTGTCCTGAATGAGCAACAACTGCTATTCAAAGGGAATACAACATTACCCGAAGATATAGTTACAAAGATTTAGCACGCCAATACAATATTTTTTTTTACTTCCTTTCAAAAGAAATGTTGCAATACATTGCTGATGAAACAAATTTGTATATTACGCAAAAGGACATTGGTGACACATTTCGCGTATCACAAATATATATTCAACAATTTATTGGCGTTGTGTACATGATGTCGTTGGTAAAGCTTCCTAATGCAGCCAGTCACTGGAGCAACAGCATTGGGACCACTATGATACGAGAAGTGATGCCTTTGAAAAAGTTTAAAAAAATTAGACGTGTAATTCACTTAAATGATAATACCAAAAATCTGTCTTCAACCGATAAAACTGTGATACAATGTTTAAAGCCCGGCCAGTCATAGACGAATTAAATAAGAATTTTAGTAAAGTTCCTCTTGAACCACATCTTTGTGTAGATGAACAGATGTGTTCTACCAAAGCCAGGAACTATCTAAAGCGTTACATACCTAACAAACCTTATAAATGGGGCTATAAAATATACGTGCTATGTGGTTTTTCGGGATTCGCTTATAAAATTGAGCCAGAAAGTGGAAAAGAAAATGTCTGTCTGAGTAGCGAACCTGACTTGGGCGCATCTTCAAATGTAGTAATGAGACAGGCGCGAATCATTCCCAGAAATAAAAATTTTCAACTATATTTCGACAATTATTTCACTTCTTTACCTCTCCTCGCCTATTTAGCTAAAGAAGGAATTTTTAGTGTAGGAACAATAAGAAGAAATCGAATTCAAAACTGTACGCTTCCGGCTGAAAAGGATATGATAAAGAACACTAGAGGATCTTCTGTAGAGTTTGTTTGTAGCGTCGAAGGAATTGAAATTGCAACAGTCTCATGGAAAGACAACAAAATTGTAAATCTGGCTTCTACTTTCATTGGTGAAATCCCAAAACGTTCAGTCAAGAGATATGACAAAGCTCAAAAAAAGTATATTGAAATAGAACGTCCCTTCATTGTTGGCCAATATAATGCGAACATGGGAGGTGTAGATCTCATTGACGCTATTATGGAAAGATATAAAGTTCAGCTTCGCAGTAAAAGGTGGCAAGTTTGATTATTTTACCACTTTTTGGATTTAGTGATGGCAAACTCATGGCTATTGTACAAAAAGAACTGTTCAGGTGATACAACAAACAAGTTGTTACCTTCTGCAGAATTTCGCCTACAGATTGCTGAAACTCTTTTAAAGCTCGATACCAAATCTAATGTAAAAAGAACGAGATCAATTGAACCTGATATACAAGCAAAAAAGTCAAAAGGACCGGCTCAACATGCTCCACCACAAGCTGTGCGTCAAGACCAGGTTGGTCATTGGCCAATGTGGGCGGAAAAGAGAATACGGTGCAAAATGCCAAATTGCCAAGGTGTGTCACAAACTTTATGCGAAAAATGTGGTGTTGCATTGTGCTATAACAAAAATAATAACTGTTTCCATGCATTCCATCTATCATAAAATATTCATAACTTTTCACGCAATGTAATATTTCTGTAACACACCTGTTTTTTCTTTAATTAACAAGTAAAATAATTTTTTTAAAAATTTCTGAATAAATATGTGTTTTTATTTTAGTAATAGTAATCGAAAAATAGCTATGTGCACTTAAAATGACATGTTGCCCGATAAAGGGTTAAAAGTTTTATTAACGCAAACTGCTTTACAAAATTTATGTTCATTGTTCTTAGTTATTTAATGTTCTTGTAATTTCTTCCTTAAAAAATAATAATAAAGTAATATTAGAATTATTTATTTAAAATTTAAAAAAAAGCAAAGATTTGAGCAATCACTTTAACAAATTTTCTTATTTATATATAACATTTGTAAGAATAAAAATAATCTCTTTTTTTTAATTTGTGGTCCTGAAAAGGACCGGTGGTTTTTAAAAATGGTTATAACATCTTGTAGGATGGTATATGTAGGATTGTTATATATCAAAGCTATTCCAAAAAAAAGTTATAAGTGCAACAAGATTATTAAAAGTTGAAAAACGTCAAGTATGTCTTATTTTAACTATTGACTTATATATTAAAAACTAAGCGCCCGCGCCGAACTCCGCTACCTGCAATCAAAAGCCTTCTAAATTACGCGTCGATTGCAATAGGTTTCATATATATATATATATATATATATATATATATATATGTATGTATATATATATATATATATATATATATATATATATTTATGGGTTAAAAAATATTTTTGCAAGCAAAAGGCGTTTACTTTTATTAAAAATAAGAAAATTTCGACTTTTTCTTAACTTTGCTTGAATTTATTCTGATTTTCCACACCACACACGATGTTATATGTATATAACATATCGTGTATATGCTTTTGCAATCAAACACATGAATGGTGGTGAGTTAGTTATATTTATTTGATTATTTAAACTTTAAATTTTAAAGTAAATACATATATACATAATTAAATATGTTTTTTATGACAAAAATGTTTTTTATTACAACGTGAACAATACAATTTAGGTGTCAGCCGGTGCATGTATATAAATATATTTATTGTACAGGCTGCTGGACAGGCAACTGCTGTACAGCTATTTGCTGTACAACTGGCAATTGCAACAATTGTTGCTGTTGGTCAGTTGGCTGCTGCTGAATACATACTACCTGTTGTTCGACAGTTGGCTGCTGTATATATGGCTGCTGCTGCATATATGGCTGTTGTTGAGCAGTTGGCATAAAATATGCTCGGCCACTGCCTCTTCCACCACCACCTCTTCTAGCACCACCTCTTCCGGATCTTCCACCTCCATCTCTTCCAGCACCACCTCTTCCTCGACCACCTCTTCCTCGACCACCTCTTCCATCGCCTCTGTGATGCCGACGCTTTCTTTTGGAAATGGTTTTGATTATTTCCTGAAACTATAATATAATTATAAGATAATTTCAATTTTATTTAAAATATTATTATATAAATTTTATTTAGTTAATTAATAATTATAAATTTACACTATATCTTTAAAAACTTACCAATGCGGTCTGCTCCATTTTGAGAATGAGGTTTAAGCGAATTTACTCACCATTAGCAAGAACAGTGGAATGAAACAATTTATAACTCTAAAACATTGCAAAAGCTGTGTTGTATTTCAAGATCAAATCAAATAAGAAAGGATCAAAATTAAAAGTGAAAAGTGACTATACAATACAATAAACAAACAACTATTACTTAACTAAACAATAAATAATTAAAAAACAAATAAATAGAAGTAGGTATTTGGATATTCAAAAGAAATTAACTACAGTGAGATACAGAAATTAACTAATATATATATATACATATATATATATATATATATATATATATATATATATATATATTAGGGTGGACCTTGTGTCGATATATTGGTAGATGAGGGCTCTATTCCGTGCCTTTTTGAAAAAAAATGACAATGCCGAAAAAAAAAATTAAAAAAAAAAAAAATTAGGGGTTGCGCACGAGCCGAGAAAAAGGTCCACTTTGCCAAAATTAGGGGGGAAATTGCCATAGGTCATCAGGGGTCACCCGTAGGGGGGAAGAATGTATGGCCGACCCCCATTAACTTTTTACCGCCAACATTTTTCCCCAGGACACCCACCCCCTAGCTCCTCCCCTTAGGGGGGTCACCATACAAAAATGGAGGTTGCTCAGTATTTTCGAAAAACACCATAGGTCATCAGGGGTCACCCCTAGGGGGGCAAAATATATGACCGACCCCCATTAACTTTTCATCCCCAACATCTTTTCCGAACAAACTTACCCTCTATCTCTACTCCTTGAGGGGCTCCCCATACAAAAATACTGAAAATCTATGTATTTACAGTTGCACAATATCGAGATTTTTTTGATTTTTTTACAGAAATTCCACCAATATTCCACCAAAGTTAAGATGACAACACAACTTAGATCGCGCGACGATATTTTTTTGATTGGTTATCCAAGCATGAATATTACGGGGAACAAATTACCGTCGAAGAAGCAAGTGCTAAGAATGCATTTCTTCAACATTCGCAAACGAAACATGTCGAAGAAAAATAGTGCGGTTATAGTCGCGGACGCAGTGATGATTTTTTGGCGCCAAGCAGCTATTCCGACGAAAGCCAGAGGAGATGTTACAAGAAAAATAGCTGCGCTGCACGATGAGTGGGATGCTTTAAGAAAGTCATCTCACAGAAAGACTGAGTCCACTAGAGAAAAAGAGAATAAGTTTTCTGATAGCTTGGATAATCTTTTCGACATCGCACACGCCAACGCCCTTGAGAAAATGACAAATACCGAAGACATTGAGTTTCTGCTAAAGCAAAGAGAAGATGGCCGGCCAGGAACTATGGGAGGTGTGGACGCTACTGATACTCGAACGAGGAAAAGAAAAGCTGAGCGCGAAGAACAAGAAGATTTGCGACGCAAACGTGCAACGGAATCTAGTAGAGATCAGTTCGCTAAAGGCGGTAAGTTATTTCGCGCTTTGTGTGTTCGTCCAATGTTTATATTCAAATGAAATTCTTTCAATTGCAGTGGTTAAATTTTCAAGCAGTGATTCAAGCGATGATAATGGGAGACAGGACGAAAACTTCCCGGCAGAAGCTGGCCCATCAAATGTTGGTGACATAAGAGGTTACAAACAATGTTTTACTGAACGAGTCCTATCAGCTTTGGACAAGTGCAAAGTGACTGACCGAGACGCGGTCGGCATTATGATAGCGGCGGCAGAAGCATTTGGACGCGATCCTCAACAATACACAATAAACCGTACGTCGCTTCGGAGATGTCGGCGTTCAAATCGAGAGAACATGCTGGGTTATGTGAAAGACAATCCAGAAGTAAGATCGCATAGATTTATTTGCTCTCATTCAGAATTCTTATTCTTCAACGCGTTTCATTTATCTCCAGCTTGTCGCAGCTAAATCCTTCGTAGTCCATTGGGATGGCAAAATGCTTTTGGATTTTGTGGGTACAAAGAAGGTGGACCGTCTACCGGTAATTGTCTCGTACGGAGAAAAAGAACAACTTCTTGGAGTTCCCAAAGTAGAAGATGGGAAAAGAAAAGGCCGCAGAATAGCACATGCCGTTTATCAACTGTTGGCATCTTAGCATATGACACATCGAATACAAGGACTTTCTTTCGACACGACATCAACGAACAGTGGCCCATTCTCCGGAGCCGCAGTTACTCTTGAGCGGCTGTTGGAGAGAGAAATCTTATATTTACCTTGCAGACACCACGTATACGAACTGGTGCTAAGGGAAGTTTTTGAGACATAAATGGGAAAGACCAGTGCACCAGGCGTTCCTTGCTTTGACCGTTTCAAACAGGAATGGGACGCTGTAAAGGTTAAACCATTCCATTCTGGCTTGATAGACGATCAAGTCGTCAGAAAAATTCCTGTGGCAATGCAAGTCGGCATAAAGGAGTTTTGCTTAGATCAATTGAAGGAGAAACACCCTCGCGATGACTACAAAGAAATGCTACAATTAATTCTTTTGTTTCTGGGTGAAAAACTTGAGAATTACCATTTCCGAGCTCCAGGACCCGTTTCCCATGCTCGATGGATGGCAAAAGCCATTTACAGTCTCAAGATGTTTTTGTTTCGGAGAACTTTTCACTTATCTGTATGTGAATTGAATGGTATTCGACACGTTTGTATTTTTGTGGTGCGACTTTACGTCAAGGCATGGTTTGGTTCTTCTCGAGCAGCTGAGGCGCCGAATCAAGATTGGAAGTTTTTGAAGGACATCGTCGAGTACAAGTCCGTTGACCAGGATTTATCTCGGGTAATGATAAAGAAATTTATCGGTCACCTATGGTATCTCGCCGATGAGCACATAGCCCTTGCCTTTTTCGATGACAAGGTTTCAAATGAGTTGAAGGCCAAAATGGCCCAAGCATTGCTAGAAAATGAGAATGACGAAGGTGAAGAAGATGAAGAAGACGAAAAAGGTGAAGAAGATGAAGAAGACGACCCGGTTCCCCCAGCTCCTCGCGTCGTAATCAAAAGCACCAGCGTTAAAAAAATCGAGGTGAAATTCAAAGATGTGAATGAGGAATTCTTGGCTAAAGACTTGAGCAACTTCGTCTCTCATAATACCAAAAATTTATTTGTACGATTTGGAATATCGCAAGATTTCATTCTAGCAAATCCAGCAACCTGGAAATCTCGCGCAGACTATCAAGAAGGTCGTAGAATTGTAAATAACTTGCGCGTTGTGAACGACACTGCCGAAAGAGGAGTAAAAATGATACAAGATTATAATAGAATACTGTGTCAAGGCGAAGAAGAGAAACAGTATTTACTACATGTTATCGATTCTTACCGCAAGAAATACCCATCAGCGAACAAAAATATGTTAATTTGACTATATTATATTAAAAGTGCTTAGTAGTACTACTCAATTACAGCTTCTTTTATTTTTGTATGGGGAGTCCCTCAAGGAGTAGAGATAGAGGGTAAGTTTGTTCAGAAAAGATGTTGGGGATGAAAAGTTAATGGGGGTCGGTCATATATTTTGCCCCCCTAGGGGTGACCCCTGATGACCTATGGTGTTTTTCGAAAATACTGAGCAACCTCCATTTTTGTATGGTGACCCCCCTAAGGGGAGGAGCTAGGGGGTGGGTGTCTTGGGGGAAAATGTTGGCGGTAAAAAGTTAATGGGGGTCGGCCATACATTCTTCCCCCCTACGGGTGACCCCTGATGACCTATGGCAATTTCCCCCCTAATTTTGGCAAAGTGGACCTTTTTCTCGGCTCGTGCGCAACCTCTAATTTTTTTTTTTTTTAATTTTTTTTTCGGCATTGTCATTTTTTTTCAAAAAGGCACGGAATAGAGCCCTCATCTACCAAAATATCGCAAAAATTTCATTTCAAGGTCCACCTTAATATATATATATATATATATATATATATATATATATATTTATATATATATATATATATATATATATATATACATATATATATATATATATATATATATATATATATACATATATATATACATATATATATATATATATATATATATATATATATACATATATATATATATATATATATATATATATATATGTATATATATATATATATATATATATATATATATAGTATATTATATTATATTATCATTATTAAAACGAACAGAAGAAGGTATGTATTCTATTCGTGTGATATACAGTGCTGTGCAAAATGACTTAAGAAAATATATAGTTATATAGTGCTGTTCAAAACAAATAAACTAATATATATATATATATATATATATATATATATATATATATACATATCTAAACTATTTTCTTGTAGCTATGCGTGACTCAATTAAGCGGAACAATATAATAGAAGACGAGGTTAGGAATGGACTACTGCCGTCTAAAGTAGCTTGTGAAGCATATGAGCGTATTATTAGCAAATATAATACAAATATGCCACAACAATCGCGGATGCGAATGAATAAAAAAAATAAACGAATAATATTGCACAATGTAAGTCTTGATACACTAATGCATATGCACATATACATATAAAGTATATATATTAGTTTGAATTTTAAGATAACGAAATGCTCGGAGGCAAATAAAGCTAAAAGTAAAGGAACTCCACAGGTAATTTTATTTGACTTGAATTTGAATTAATAATTAGTGAAACTTGTAAATGTACAGATGGAAGAAATAGCAGAAGGAAAAGTCGTCTTAAAGGACGGCAAACAAACGGAGAAATACGTAGCAGATGTCGACTTTATTTTGACGGATCACGAAATGTGTGCACTAGACGCATTTCTTAATCTTAGCGATGATGTCAAAATGGTATTTAGAATAGATATTTAAGTATGTTTTTATATTTAATTTTAAATTTTCTATTCCAGGATGAAATATGTTCTCTCGAAGGACTACTTAAATTAAAGGATAATATGGAAATGGTTTGAGTTTTGATACTATAATATGGGTTTTTTAAAATTTTATATTTCAGGAAATCGAGGAAAGCTTAAAAAATGACAGAAAAAATGGTAACTTACAATTTTCAAATAATAAATTAAAATAAAATGTATGCCTATTTAAAAGCACGCAACATGCTACTGAGGCATGAATATAACCTGTAACCTAATCCAATTGTATATGTTTCATTTTCAGATCAACAATCGGAAGAAGGAAGTATAGATAAGCTGAATTCTGTACTGCAGGAATTCACCGTAGAGGTAAAAGGTATTTTTGAAACTTAAAAAAAAAAACTAGATGAAAGTAATATAGCGAGTAAAGTAGTGTGCAATAATGTCGAAGTAGTATCGACCAAAAGTGAAACTAATTTAAATGAAGTTTCACGAAATATTTCGAATAATTGTAAAAGTAGTGTGCAATGGTGTCGAACTAGTATCGACCAAAAGTGAGAATAATATAAATGAAGTCGAATTAAACGAAGTAGGGGAAGGTTCTTTAAATGATAATAGCGTTGCTTTAGAACCTTTTGAAGTGTCAGATGTTAGCGTAAAGCTCACAAAATTTAAAAGCTGTTGTAGTTAAATACATATATCCAGTGAATACTGTACATTATATATGAGAGCTACAACTTAAAGCTTAATGTGTCACTTTGACACTTGCAATATGTTTTTACTTGTATTTGAATTACATTACATGAATTGTCAATAAACATCCGCCCTTCCGTTTTTAACTTTTAATGAAGTAAGACGTCTTTTCTTTTATACGGTTTTTCTATCTACCAACATCAAAAGCTATAAGAAATCCCCCAATCAGCACGCTAAAGTAAATAGAAGTGTTTTACGGCAAAAAGGTGAAGCAAAAAAAACATCGAGATCATTTTAAAAAAATGTACTTGATGCTGAATTTAAAATAAATGCCGATCTAGTTTTTAATGCCAAAGACGACAAAATATTGAAATTGAGTAAAAACAAATTTGTAATAGACGTCGTTCGGCAGGAATATTTGAAAATTAACAACGCGTGTATCATGTCATTTTACAGTATCTCAAATATCTACTGTATGGATACTGCAATTTTAAAGATTGCAGCAAATACGGATTTAAAATAAACTTTGAAGGAAAAGTTATAGTTCACCGATGCGGTGAACTTTTCCATGCAGAAGGAGAAAAACGAGTCGCACAAATAAGAGGCGTAACTCGTAAAATAGTAAAAAAAAATTAAAAGGGAAAAGTGCTTATCTTTATGGAAAAGATCAAGTTTTGAAAGCATCAGATGACATTTCAAAGAGTGGAAACATACAAAATGTCGAAAACTTGGCAACTTTGCGAAAATGTAAATCTGAAGTAAATTCGGATAAATGGTTACATCCAGACCCTTTTTATGAACTTTTTCTAATGCAACAACGAATGTACAAAAAATATATTGTTGGGGTAAAGCAACTTTCATTACATTTGCGAAACGTACTCAAATATTAAGAGATGCTTGCTTCACAATACATTTCGATGCATCAAAACAAAGTGTCCGCCAGATTGAATGCGCTGATAAGCGAGTTTTGATCTATAAAATTGTTATACGAGTTAAAAAGCACAAAATGGTCATTCCTGTTGTAACTGCCATTCTTTCACGGTACACACTTAATGATATATGTGGAATTTTAGATAAACTAAAGTTCTACTGCATTGAGAATAAGTTCAAGTGGCAACTCTTTCAAAGAGTGTGCACAGATGTAAGCTATGCTTTATTTGGAGCTGTGTTAAAATGCTGCAATGGTGAAAATATTGATGATTATCTGATGAGCTGCTTTCGACACCTGGAAAATCCAAGCACTAATAAAAAGCCAAAAGTTGTTGTCCAGTGGTGCAAAGCCCATTATATAAGAATTATTTGTAAAGATTTAAATAATAAAATTGGTAAAAACAACTTTCTTCGCAGTTTTCTCAAACATGTTCTTACTATGGCGTTTGATCTAACGTCATTAAACGAATCCAAGTCTTGGTTTGAACACTTGTTCGTTGTACTTCTCTGTCCCAAAAAAAAATATTTATTTAGAAACAGTTTTAATGCTTTGATAACAAGAAGCTTAGAAAACTATGAAACAGATGGCGAAAGTCACAGTCCTGATACTGATGAGATGGGAAATTTAGAATCTGTTGCTTCGCGAAGTCCTTTCAAAAAATTATTCTTAAGACTATGTGATGAGGTCACAAGCGAAATAAAGTATTCAAATTCGAAAGGTAAAGACCATGAATATAAAAATGAGGACATATGCAACTTTATTATAAACAAATATTGCTCATTTTTGCCAATGTGGACAAATATCATGGGTATTTTAGTTGTCCCATCCGGAGACCATATTAGTAATGCACCTGTTGAATATAGCTTTTTCCTACAAAAGCATATTATTTTGCATCAAAAATCAATCCGACCAGGTGATTTTATAAGAATTGACCCGAAAAATAACATAAGCTCCTTAAAAGATTTAAGATATCGGTACAATATATTCGATGATATAAAAACAGAAGATCTTGAGCGAAAAACGTCAGATTTCATTGAGGCGGATAATATAAATCCCCTTCTATTTAATACAGATCATGACTATTCAAGATTAGCAAAATATCTGGAAATAGAGTTACCAGATGTCCAACCGGGAGACTTGGAACAAGAAAGATATAAGAAAACGGAAAGCTATTAATCCAATTGAATGCTAAAAAAACAAAAAAGTTTGTGAAACACACAGAAAATGTCTTAGACGTAATCAAAATAGAGCCAGATGATCCAACAAATACATCATCGACAGCAAGAGAGCACACTTATTGTGAGCCAACTGCTTCTTCACGAAACAAGGTGGAAGAAGTATTTTATTTTCTATTTCGTTGTAACGATTTATTTATATCGGTTTACCCGAATCTTAAACAACTGGAAATCGGATTTTACAACTTCTTGGACAATGAAGATTGGTTATCCTTACAAAATAATAGACTTTTGACGAATCTTGTTTTAGATTGCGCTATTTTATGTGCTATTAAAGAAAGTTCTAAAAACGTTGTAAGTTTACTTTGTCAAATCGATAAAACTAACTTTGACCGGGTACGAAAACTCATTTCGTTTGAACCTGAAATGCTTTTCATTCCAGTTTTACGAAATAAACATTTTAATTTGTGTGTTTTAAAACAAAAAACAAAAGAATTCATTTTTATTGACTCATCTTATGATAATAACGGAAAGTCTTACTACAACGATTTCACTAAAAATGTTTTTAAAAACGATTCGTGGCAATTTAATGAAATTTTAAAGAGAACAAAGCAGAAAGATTCTGTAAGTTGTGGTGTTTTCGTTATTATGTACGTAATTAATTTTATAAATGATAAACCAATGTCTGGCTTATGTTCTCTTAACACATTTAGAAAGGCAATTAAAAACATGATTTTTTAAACATGCAGATAAGCGCTCTAAATTTTGCTGCCATTGTGGAAGTTTTCAAATAAAGAGAATTAAATGTTCCACATGCACTTACCATGTTTGTTTAAATTGTATAAAACAGAAATATAATCATCCTTTCAATATATGTAAAATATGTACCAACAATATTTTTAAATAAAGAAGTGTGTCGGAAATGCCAAAAAAAAAAAACAGATTAATAATTTTACTATAATAACTTATGCATGTGTGTATTAAAATGAAATTAAAATGAATATGAGTGATAAACTAAAAATCGCACTTCTTCTTAAAGCACTCTATAAAAATAGGCATATATATTACATATCATATGTATTACATGTCATTAGGAAATAATTACAATTTATTTCACCATATGTGAGAAACAAAAATTTTAAGTAAAGAAGTGTGTCAAAAATGCCAAAAAACGGTCGTAATTATACAATAATAACTTACGCATGTGTGTATTGAAATATATAAATGAATATGAGTGATAAACAACAAATCGCACTTCTTTTTAAAGCACTCTATTTATGTATGTAGTAGCTTTAATGCATGATTTAAAACAAGCATATACATATGTATATTATATAAAATGCATGATTTGAAACAGGCTCATATATTTTGTTTCTATATTATATGGCATGAATTATGTAGATAATGGTTTAGGCCTATTGGGGAAGCCAGCCATTAAAAAAAATTGGCAACGCACTAAGTGTAGTACCTCAGTGGTAGTGTGGAAATCTACACATTAAAATAATAATTCTTATTTTTGTTTGCAGTCGGTTTAAACAACGTTGCAAGGTAATATTAACTCTGTTCTTCCACTAACTTTTCTTATATAGCCTAATGCGAATACAAAAATTATACTTTCCTATAGAAATTATCTAATAAAAAATTATCCTTTTCCATAATGTACATGTATATAAATATAAATAAATATATATATATATATATATATATATATATATATATATTTATATATATATATATATATATATATATATATATATTTATATTCATATCTTTATCATTATGCTACCATTTAGATTTTTTTTCGATTTTATTTAAGTAGGTTTATATTATAGATGAAATGAAAATAAACCTTTTTGGACCGAATGGAAGAAGGTTCGCTTGGCACAAACCTGGTTGGGAATGTAATGATAAGGCTATTAAACGTACGAAAACAACAAATCAATTCAGTCTTTATTAAAAAAAAACACATTAAACATTAACATAAAAAAACATAACATAACATGCTGGTTTTAATTGTAAACAATAGTGCTCAAAGTCTTGTAAATATATTAGAACGTTACATATTATTTTCCACTTTTGAAATGATTAAATAACCGATTTCGATCACAACTCCAATTAACAATAAAATTTATAGTAGTCAAGTATTAAATTCAATAGTTGCAGTATATAACGAATATAGAAATTAAAAAATATTTTCCACTTGTTTTCTATAAATAATAAATACCAGTAGTATTCAAACAAAAATGATTTCATCGCCCGATATATATACAATTTCAGATTCAGCGTTACGTGCGTTTAAGAACTCATTCCATTGTGGTCTATTAATATGATGAGCTTTTTTTAGGTGCCTGGTAGCCTGGACTAACGACCAGTATACTTCTAAAACACATTTTTCACACATAAGGATAATAATTCAAATGTAGGTTCAGATGATTCTTGACGGATACAAATTTTTTATAAACGTTATTACACAATCCACAAGAATAAATCCATTTCTTATTACTTTTGTCTTTTGCACCACAAATCATTTTTATAAGTTTTGTAGAGATTAGTCAGCCACATAGGGCTCATGTTGATGTACTCCAAAACTAAATTTAATTTCTTAAGAGACGTGTCGACACTTTCAAATAATATATGTATGTTTATTACATTTGGATAAGAGGGCGTTTTAAAACACTTAATACTCTGTCGGCCGTGCAACACCGTGCATGGTGCGGCTACGGAAACTGTTTCATTGCCTTTGGCTTTTACATGACCATTGATTCTTTGGTTAATAATCTAAAACAAAAGAATTTCAATTAAATTTGTAATATGCATTTGTGTGCAAACAGAATTAAAATATACTGACAAGATTTCCCATTTCCTTACTCCTGGACGCACTCATGCCACAGGTATCTGATATACACCTCATACAACTTGAAAAGGATATGTTACATATTATATTAATTATATATGTATACTTATATATTACTTACCTATAATTATTGGACAATATCTTGGCTCACAACGTAAACAAGGAGGAAGAAACCGGCACGAACCAGTGCATAGACTACTGTTTTCTGTGGGCCAGTGTGTAATCTAAGTAATAAGCTCCAAATTGGCCAAATCTATGATGTATTTGCTTCGATGCTTCTCTTTCACTAACTATTCTTATATAGCCTTATATATATGTATAAATGTTACCTAATGATGCCAGACATGTATAAAGAACAGGCGGAATTGAATCAAAACTTTTCACCATACACTGCAAATTTAAAAATCCTTAGGTTTTAAGTAATAAGCAAAATAAATATTTTGGCGTTTTTCAACTTTTAAAAATCTTGTTGCACCTATAACTTTCTTTAGGAATAGCTTTGATATATGACAACCATTGCAATCAACGCGTAATTTAGTAAGCTTTTGATTGCAGCTAGCGGGGTTTGGCCCGGGCTCGTAGTTTTTAATATATAAGCCAATAGTTAAAACCACCCCCAAAATACATAGCGAGCACGTGGCTCACAAAACAACGTGCATATGGTATGTTTGTAAACAAACCAAAACCTCCACGATGGATGGTCATCTTGGAAGAAAGATAAAAGCTTCAACATACCACAACCAGGGCCCAGCCTCTCGTACCCGGTCAGGGGCTTCATAATCTCCGGGGACCCTATTCCCACGGCGCAAGTAGCAGGCCGTGGTGAATCGAATGCTACTGCTACTCAGGCTGGTCGGGTCCACATCAGGTCCGACTAGTCTGCAAGCTACTGACGTCACAGGTAGCCGGCCAGGAATAACCAGGCCAGCTGCCGACAAAAATAGGACAACACGGCCGGAACAAAGTGGTTGTCCGAAATCAGGCAGCGAGGTACCTCTGTCTTCAACCCCAAGTACCTCGAAGGCTGCAAAGGTCCTTACCGGTAAAACGGTAAAATCCCCTTATTCGGGTGTGAAGGGAATGGAAAGGTCTAAACCGTCCAAACCTATCACCTCCCATGCGCATTCTGTGCAGGAAAGGGCTAAGAGGATAACCTCGAGCCTCAGTACTGTGCCACCCACTGCCAAACCTGGCAACACAGAATTAAAACCTAAGCGCGAAAATCCATCTCGCAGGGCCGCTAATCAAAGGCGCTCCGCCTTAAGGACAATTTCGGTTTTAGGTGCGATCCCGGCTGACCAGCTTCCTGAAAAGCAGGCAGCCTCTCTCGAGTGGGCTAAGGCCCATGCTGGCCCCCAACCAGAACCCTCCACCGCAACCGAGAAGGTAGCGGTGCCTAAACGTCAACGTTCAGAGGAGGAGAATGAGGCGGCCAAAAACCCAGGGGCCAAGCGTCCTAAGCACACCCAGTCGGGATCCTTTAGTGAGGTCGCCAAAGGCAGCCTTATTAGAGCCATCATCGACAGGGATGTGTCCGATGGTGCCATGTCCCATGCTACATGGGACCTGGTCAACCAAAAATTGGCGGAAGGATAATCCGGGACCACCGCCTCAATGCGTAGATGCTGGTTGGCACAGATGAACGCTCAGCGTCGCTGTTGAAGAGGGCCATCGATGCTATTGGGGAAGTATGGAAGGGCTCTAAGCTGGATGTGGTCCAATTGAGGAAATACCCAGAAGACCTAGAGCTATGACCATAGTTCCCTCTGAAACTTCTTCCCCGAAGGAGATCCTCGAGATCCTTAAGGACTTCAACCCGGATCTACCTAACCATGATTGGAAGGTAGCTAAGGTGGATGCACCCAAAGGGTCTAGGAGGAGAGTGGTTCTGGTTCTTAACAAAGAATCACTGACACCAATACGGGAGAGAAACAACAAGATCTTTTACTGTTTCAGTACGATCTTGTTGCGCCTCTACCGTAGCGATGTCAGAAAAAGTCGCAACCAAAGGGGAGATGATGCGGGCACGTCGGACACAGCTCCATCCGAGACAGGAGATACCCACTCAGTCTCTGACTTGGTTGGTGATTTCCTCCAACGAATGGAAGTTGCGGATGACGACCTCTTGGAATCCAGTCAAGAGGACATCAACAAAACCGTTGTTGCTGCTGATGGTGAAGGTGACGCAGATCAACCTTCACCATTCTAAAGCAGCATCCGCTGCTTTGCTCCTCCGACTGGCCGAGAGAAAAGAGGAGCTGATAATGGTCCAAGAACCCTGGGTCCACCAATGTCGGGTTCAAGGACTAAAAACAAAGGGCTACAAGCTCATATGTGCCAAAAATACAGGTAATATAAGATCGTGCATTTTGGCTAAGAACTCTTTGTGTATCTTCATTTTATCTGAATACAGTGATGAGGACACCACTTCTGCAGCCCTGGAGACTCCGGCTGGAACAATATGGCTGGTCTCGAGCTACATGGCACATGACCACACAGGCGGCCCACCCGATTCTAAGGTGCGTGGAATTGTGGCCAGGGCGTCGAGCACAAGAATGCCGCTAATCATATGTGCTGACGCGAATTCGCACCACACCGCTTGGGGTAGTAGCGATACCAACGAACGGGGTGAGTGTCTTTTTGATTTCATATTGAGTAACAATCTTGAAATAGCTAATAGGGGTTCAGAACCCACATTTGTTGTGTCCAACCAGCAGGAGGTCTTGAACATCACGCTGGTTAGCACAAGTCACATTAATCTGGTTAGCGAATGGAAGGTTGCAGACGACTGCTCCTTCTCGTTATATTGACTTTAGCATAGGGCTAGGTATTGATAGACCGAACCCCGTAGTGAACAGGAAGAGGACCGATTGGGAGCTACAGAACAACCTGCTCTGTAACTCCCTATCCTCGATTCCACCGATGAATGACATCGGGGATATTGATTCCGCTGTGGAGATTCTTAGCGAATCATTCCGCTACGCCACTAGCATGGCCTGTAGGCCGGTGATTTGTAGGGGCAAGGCGAAACCACGTTGGTGGAGCCTGGAAATTGCGCATTTACGGAAGGAATGTCGCAGGTTATTTAATGAGGCGAAAAGATCAGGAAACTGGTCAGCATATAAATCCTCGGTGAATAAGTTCAAGAACCTAGTAAGAAACGCAAAAAGGAAGTCTTGGAGGAACTTCTGCAGTGGAGTTGAGGGATCCTCTGAGACCAACAGACTGCGTAAGATAATATCATCCACAGCGGCTGTACCAAGCTACATACAGAAACCCTGTGGTAGCTGGACAATGAGCAGTCAAGAAACGCTTGAGCTATTACTTGACACTCATTTTCCTGGCAGTCAGGCGGCGCCTGTAACAGGAGCTTCTATTGACCACTCAACTGACGGTTCAGCTGCAATTCCGTTGAGTATCGACCGACTGCGCTGGGCTGTTAACAGCTTTGATCCGTATAAGTGTAGCATGAATGCACTCTTTGCAAGGCATGAAAATAAATTAATAAAAGAATCTCAAGTGACACATCAGGTAAAACTCATATGGACAACAGACATCACTTGACACCTCGTGGCGCTGCACTTGGAATGTGTGTTTGCTGTATTCATTATTTGTTTGAGTCTTGGTCACTGCCACAGTACTAAATATTTGCATGCCTAATGCTCGCCTCATATTTCGTTTGTGGGAAACAAATTTATTTTGTTTTCCCGCTAAACTAATTTTAAGTAACTATAAGAAACTAAGTGTAAGCAATATTTAAATTATGTATATAATTAAGTGGGTTAATCTTTCTTCTCAAAGCTGAAATAAAAGGAGAAGATTTTCCCAAATAGCATTAAGAATTAAAATAGACATAAAGTATTTGACATACTTTAATTCAAATAAAGTCAAATAAATTGAAAGGTTGAAGCGAAAACTAAATGTCGCTCACCTAAATAAAAACAATTTAAATAAGAACAATTTTTTATTACATGGCGATCCTGCCAGTTTGTTAGAGTGCAAAATATATTGCACCTAACATAAAAAAAAAGTATATAAATAACGTGTCCTGGCAGATTAGCCAAATATTTGCCAGAAGAGAAGAAATTGCCTGGCCAAGAGGCAATAGAAGAAGAACAACTGCATCAACAAAAAAAAAACAACTGCATCAACCAAAGAAGAACAACTGCATCAACCAAAGAAAAACAACATGCAAATTTTCTTGTAAATCTATACACCTATATACATTAACAAGTTGCGCAAGTTCGCACTTATAGGGCCTATCGCTCGAGGCAAACATTTGTCTTCCTTTCTCTACTCTTACTTTAATTTTTAATTAAATTATGAAAGAAGGGCCGAGAACCCTAACAATTGAAGAATATAAAAAAAGCAAATCGCCTTAAACGAACAAAAATTTACTGCAATTCCAAAATTATCCGCCCAACAAATGTGGATACAAATATACAAAATAGAAAATAAGATAAAAGAACATTTAGAAAATAAGAAAAAACAATAAAAACTTATGAAATAAAACATTAATTATATATACATATATATTTTATAAATGATTCTTTATAATGAATAACTTTGAGGGACCCGAACCTCCAATGGAGGAACGAATAAGGTGTTTGGCAATAATTAATAATAGAAGAATAGAAATAATTAATAAAGCAAGAACAATAAAGGAAGAATTTGACAGATCATATAAATGTCTAAACATTGATAGACCAATTAACTAAGAAACAATTAAATACCATATCAATAATCTTCTTGTATGTTTAGAAAATATAAGAGTCTTATTCAACGTACACTATAATAGACTAACCAAAGCTCACCAAACGGCAGTACAAGCATTTTTTAACGATTTGAAATCACGCTTGTCAAAAATTGCTGATAAAAAGTCAATAGAAACTAATTTACCATACTCACTACGAGAAAGCATAACTCATAATATAAACGTAAAAACTAAAACAATCACAATGTCTCAAACTATTGTAGAATTTCTAAACACAGCTTCAAAACTGATTACAGATTTTGATGGTAAATCAGAGAATTTACGTGCATTTCTTGATTCATTAAATTTAGTAAACACAATCAAAGGTGAACACGAAGCAATTGCAGTAAACCTCATTAAAACAAAATTAAAAGGTAATGCAAGAAATTTAATAACTGATCAAACAACAATAGTAGATATAATAAATAAGCTAACCAGTTCGGTTAAAGGTGAATCAGTAGAAGTTCTAACAGCAAAAATTATGAACATTAAACAAAATAACAAAACTGCTAACACTTATTGTAGTGAAATAGAGCAATTAACTAAGTCCTTAGAGAACGCATATATATCAGATGGACTACATTACGACTTAGCAAATAAATACTGAACACAAATTGCTGTAAAAGCACTCACTAAAAACTGCACTATTGATAAAGTAAAACTTATCATGGAAGCAGGACAATACAATGACATGAACGAAGCTATTAGCAAGTTTGTAAATAGTTGCACAGAAGCAACTGGATAACAAAACACTATACTGCATTACAGAAAAAGACAAAACAATAATTTTCGTAAAAATTATACCAATTTTCGTGGAAGAAGTAACTACACACGAAGCTATAACAATAATAGCAATAATTATAACAATAGATACAACAATAATAATTATAATTAGAAATTACGTTACAGCAACAGAATCGAATGAAAATAATTCGGAAAACTAGGATTTTCCCCTAAGAATATTTCAATAAATAACAAAATATATAATTTAAACCTCAACTTATGTTTCATTGTTCAACTTCAAATAAATAATACTAACAAACCAATAAATTTACTAATTGACACAGGAGCTGACACTTCACTAATAAAAATAGAAAATTTCAATATTAATAATGTAAATACTAATAACAGAACAACTTTAAGCGGAATAGGACAAGGTAAAATACAATCAATAGGAAATATACATTTTGATCTAAAATATAAAAACTTTTTAATACCACACAAATTTCAAGTAGTACAAAATGATTTCCCTATACCTTGCGATGGAATCATCGGCATGGATTTCTTTAAAAAATGTAATTGCATACTAGATTTCAATAATAACACTGATTACCTTATCCTACGACCTTATTATATCAAACATCCAATAGAAATACCGATATCTAATAATGGAGATGCTATTATATTACCTCCAAGATCTGAAGTAATACGCCAAATTAAATTAATATCAGTATATAAAGAACTACTAATACCAAATCAAGAAATAGAACCAGGTGTTTTCATTGCTAATACCTTGGTAACAACAAACAATGCTTTTATACGCATACTTAATACTAACAATAACATTACTAAAATAAAACAAAGTCAAATAAAAACCGAGAACATCTCAAACTACAATGTATTTAAAAATAAGTCTGTAACACAAACGAGTAGAAAAGCTCAAGTTTTGCAAATTTTAACAAAAAATTTTCCAGTTCAATTTAAAAATACATTAACGGAACTTTGCAATTCATATTTTGATATTTTCGGTTTAGAAACAGAACCAATAACAACTAATAATTTTTATGAGCAAAAGTTGAGAGTAAAAGATAACCAACCTGTATACATTAAAAATTATAGAATACCACATTCACATAAAGAAGAAATAAATAAATAAGTGAAAAAATTAATAGAAGACAAAATAGTAGAACCATCATATTCTGAATACAATAGTCCAATTCTATTAGTACCAAAGAAATCTTTACCTAATTCAGAAAATAAAAGATGGAGACTTGTAGTAGATTATAGACAAATAAATAAGAAACTGGTTGCAGACAAATTCCCATTACCAAGAATAGACGATATCTTGGATCAACTTGGAAGGGCTAAGTACTTTTCTTGTCTAGACTTAATGTCTGGTTTTCATCAAATTGGATTAGACAAAAATTCAAGAGATTTTACGTCATTTTCAACAAACAATGGGTCATACAGATTTACAAGATTACCATATGGATTAAAAATAGCACCGAATTCTTTTCAAAGAATGATGACAATTGCCTTCAGTGGATTAAAGCCAGATCAAGCTTTTCTCTATACGGACGATTTAGTAGTATTAGGATGTTCAGCAAACCACATGCTTTCAAATCTAGAACACGTTTTTCAAATTTGCGGAGAACACAATCTTAAATTACATCCAGAAAAATGTTCATTTTTCATGACAGAAGTCACTTACCTTGGTCATAAATGCACAGACAAAGGAATTCTCCCAGACGATTGTAAATATTCGATAATAGAAAAATATCCAACGCCAAAAGATGCCGATAGCGCAAAAAGATTTGTAGCATTTTGCAATTACTATCGAAGGTTTATAAAAAATTTTTCAGAGTATTCAAGACACCTGACAAGATTGTCCAAAAAAGGTGTAAAGTTCGAATGGAACAAAGATTGCGATGATTCGTTCAAGGGCATTAATGAGTCCAACATTGCTCCAATATCCTGATTTCTCGAAACAATTCTGTATAACAACAGATGCAAGCAAACATGCCTGTGGTGCGGTGTTAACACAGGAATACGAAGGTAAACATCTACCTATTGCATATAGTCATATATAAAGAACTCGTACCACCCTAATATATAGATTATATTGTTAAGTATTATTAAGTATCTTATTTCATCATTTTCTATAACATTCTTTTGTTGCATTGTAATATTGTATTTCGTTTTTTGTGAAAATGATGTGTGCGAATTTGCTTAGGCAGCTAATTCACACACTGATTTTTTTTAGTCACCTTTTTTAGCTTTAAGTTTATTCAAATTTTAAAATAAAAAAGAGTTCAGTCTAAAATTTACAACTAAAAGATTAGGTTGTTTTATTTTAGAAATAAAAGTGGCGACGAGGAAAACTAAAATTTAAATTTATAGATAACAATTTAAATTAAAAAAAATAATTTAAATTCAAAAGATTATAATTTAAATTAAAACGGAATTATAAAAACGTGGAGATAAAAAAAAATCATTGTGTTAAAATATTACCTAAACTTTGTAAAATAATGAACTTAAGCTCTAAAAGTTATCAAAAATTCTAAAATATGTACAAAAAGTTCGAATAAAAATATAAAAAAAAAAATATAAAAAAAAAAAAAAATATTGATCTAGATTGCAATATATGTTAATTATAAACCGAACAATAAAAAAATAATAAGAAGAAGTCAAAACGAATACATAGTGTGAACGGATTAATTGGCTTAAAGATGTACTAAGTTTGAAAAGCTGAGGAAAAAAAACATTTAAACTAAGAACAAAAAACAATTTTTTATATAAAAAGGGAGAAAAAGTGATTGCAATTTGTATGGAGAAAGGCGTAATCGAAGGCTACAACAAAACGTGGAAATTTTCATCATATTCAACAGGAAAAAAGGACAGCAATTTGTAAAGGTCAACAAGAATAACCGATATTTAAGAGTAAGGATTAAATTAAGCTAAAATTATTTAGTTATAAAAATTATAAATTTCATACGTATCAAATAGAAATTTTATTGTAAACTAAGTTGTGGACTTTGGCCTTTGTAAATAAGTTTATAAATTCAAAATGGAAGCTAATGTTATACATCAATTTAATCTCGTTTTAAATTGTATTAGGGAAATTCCGACATTCGACGGTACTGACCCCTGCCAATTACCAGACTTTCTGGCACAGGTAGAAGCCCTGTTGCCATCAATAGAAGATTTTCAAGAAAACAACAAAAAAATTCTTTTAGGCTATATAAAAAATAAATGCACCGGCTCTACAAGAGAAGCACTCCATAGGTATGGAACAGTAAATAATTGGTTGGAAATTAAAAATGTACTCCTGAGCAATTTTGGGGAGAAACAAACTAGCAACGATTTAATGGACAGACTAAAAACATGGAGAATGAACTCCACAATCGAAAAATATTACCTTGACATTAATAAAATTACAAACCAACTTCATAATAGGCGGTTAACTCATTTGGAAGAAGGGTTTTCTACAAGAGAAATCAATAGAATTTCATTGCAGGTATTTAAAGATCATCTGCCGGAACCTACCAAAACAATAATATTTGCAAGGGATCCAAAAACTTTGCAGGATGCATACAAAATTATTCTGGAAGCTAAACATCAGAATTATACTGCATCCGGATATCGAAAAGGAGGAAATAATACTAATACCCAATTTAGGACAAATCCTAAGAATAATGGCCAAAACCAGAACTATAGGGGCAATTACGTTTCCTCTTACAATAACAGACAGTATGATAATAACAGTGGACAAGCAAGAAATCACACAGGAAATAGTACAAGATTCGAACAAAGTAGAAATTTAAACAGTTTTCAAGGGTTGGTTTCCAATGATCCACCTAGAAATTTTTATGGAAACAATAATCAATCAGGAAACTATCGAAGGTACAACAATGGCCAATCTGGAGGTTACACTAGATCTGGACAAAGTAGAAATACTAACAGAACAGAGGGTGTAGTTCCTATGGAAGTCGGCTCTTCCAATATAAATTTTTCAACAGAAGCCCTAAACAACTTCCCTATATAATTATAGAAACCCCAATTAGAAAATTGTATTTTATCATTGATAGCGGAGCGGAATTTAGTATTGTAAATAAAGGAGTATGTTCACCAAAATGGAAGAGAAAAGTATCTCTATATGCTAGGGCCTTAGGAAAAATGTTTTTAATGGAATATCTGTGTAGATTCCCACTTTTTATAAGAATTTGAAACCAACAATTTTTATTGTGAATTTTTGGAATGTGAATTAGATAATGGTTATGATGGGTTAATAGGTAACAATATCCTACAAAAATTATGTACTGTAGTTGATTACCCGAATCGGCGGCTGATCACTAGGAACGCGACATTGCCGCTATACATGGGTAACTACGAAGAATTATATTATGATATTTCATATAAGGAAAATTTTATTGACGTAGGAAACAACGACATAGCTAGAGACAATTTTCTGACTTTTATAAAAACTGACCACTTGAATGAACAGGAGATATCTAAATTAAGGCCAACGTTGCTAAGATACAAAGAAGTGTTTTACTACTCACAAGATAAACTACCATTTACGAATGACATTAAACATAGCATAAAAACTAAACATGACGTTCCAATATATTCAAAAATGTACCGTTACCCAGAAGTTCATAGAGCAGAAGTCGATCGACAGATTCAAGAAATGCTTAATGATGGTATTATCAGGGAATCGAACAGTCCATATAATAGCCCGATTTGGGTCGTACCCAAAAAAATAGGTTCTGACAACGTACAGAAGTGGAGAATAGTCATTGACTATCGAAAACTAAATGATATCACAATAGAGGATCGCTTTCCTATACCTAACATAGATGATATCTTTGACAAGCTAGGAAATTGTCAATATTTTTCAACAATCGATTTGGCAAAGGGTTTCCACCAGATTGAAATGCATCCTCATGATATTCATAAAACAGCTTTTTCGACCGCCAGTGGTCATTACGAGTTTTTAAGAATGCCTTTTGGAATTCGAAATGCGCCTGCCACATTTCAACGTCTCATTAATGGTATACTAAAAATTTCATCGGGAAAATATGCCTAGTCTACTTAGGCGACATCCTGGTTTTTTCTACAAGTTTGGAAGAACATATGGAGTCATTAGAAAAGGTTCTAAAGTGCTTAAAGAATGCTAACCTTAGAATTCAACCGGATAAGTGTAAATTTTTATCCAGGGAAACAGAGTTCTTAGGTCACATAATTACACCACATGGAATCAAAGCTAACCCAAAAAAGATCGAGGCCATTAATGAAATTCAACTACCCAAAAGTCAAAAGCAAATTAAATCATTTCTAGGGATAACCGGTTACTACAGGCGATTTATCAAAGACTACTCCAAAATAGCTCATCATCTTATAAAATACTTAAAAAAGAATTCCAAAATAAATATAAACGATCCAGCGTACATAGAAGCATTTAACAAACTTAAGACATTATTAAAAAATGACCCCATACTTGCCCACCCAGATTTCCAAAAACATTTCACATTAACAACCGATGCAAGCAATTTTGCACTAGGTGCAGTTCTTACGCAAAACAATAAGCCTATTGCTTACGCAAGTCGCTCTCTGAATGGTCATGAGCAACGTTATAGCACAATCGAGAAAGAACTCCTCGCAATAGTTTGGGCAACAAAATATTTTCGCCCGTATCTATATGGTCGTAGGTTTACAATTAGAACTGATCACAGACCACTAGTTTGGCTAAATAATATGAAAGAACCAAATTTGAAATTACAACGGTGGAAGATAAAATTAAATGAATTTGACTTTCAGGTGGAATATATAAAAGGCAAAGAAAATATAGTGGCAGACAGTTTAAGCAGAATGATATATGACCCTAAGAAAAATACGACACCGAGTGAAACGGTTACAGAATCAACACTTTTTATTAACCTTAATGAACTGTTTAACTCAGACGAGGCCAATGCTAGTAATGATATAGAAACCATTCACAGTGCAGATACTGATGATACAAATTTTATATCAATTACCGAAAAACCCATTAATCTATTCAAGAATCAGATTATTCTAGACTACGCAAATAGAGAATCAAGAAAATTAAAAATTATTCATAGAAACAAAATAAGAAACACGATAATGGTAACAAAGGAAACTGACTTAAAGGACACAATGAGAGAATGCCTCCCAGAAAAGGGACTTGTTGCAATTTTTTGTGCGAACGACAGACTTTTTTTGAAATTTCAAGATTATTATAGAATTTATTTTGCAAATAAGAAGAATCTAAAAATTTTAAGGTCCAAATTATGGTTAGAAGACATTACGGACAAAAAAATTATACTTAAAAAGATTGAAACTGAACACCTTAGAAACAATCATCGCGGAATAAATGAAGTATTCAATAACCTAAAAAAAACATGCTATTACCCCAATTTACAGAAGGAAATTCAAAGATATATCAATAATTGTGAAATATGCAGCACAGCGAAATTTGATAGGCACCCTATTAAACACGCGTTTAATGTGACAGACACCCCTGAAAAACAAAACGATATAGTGCATGTAGATTTATGGTATCCCCAAAGAAACGAAATGTACCTTACAAGCATAGATAAACTTACGAAATATGCTACAGCTGAAAAATTAAAAGACAGAACTTGGATCTCCGTTATAGATGGACTCAAGAAACGATTTCAATATCTAGGTAAACCAAGGTTGATTGTGATGGATAATGAATTTGACACACTAAATATTAAACAATTTCTTAGAGAAAACGGAATAGATTTTCACTTGACCACCGCGTACCTAAAGACCGGGAACTCGGACGTTGAGAGACTACACTTGACACTCAATGAGCACATACGCCTTTTTAATGCAGATCCAAATAACGACAAGAACCTGGAAGAAAAAGTTTACAAGGCAATAATATCATACAATAGCACAATCCATACTACCACAAAAACAGAACCGATACACTTCATTACTAATCTAATAGCCCGAGAAGATTTAAAAGAGTTTTCAGAACAACTTCATCAGAATAAAATAGCGAGAACTAACGCAATAAACAGAAATCACGGAAATGAAAGTAACTGCAATTTTGAAAACAAATACGTAAAAAATTACAGAGTTAGCAAGGCACAACCTAAGTATAAAAAAGTAGATAATTATAGGGCAGAAGGGAATTACCTAGTGTCTAATAACAATAAATTTAGGAGGATGTATAAAACACAAATTAAACGTAAATACCTTTTTCAGGAAAACCATGATGAGGATCGTATTCCTAACATTGTTGGTGGTGATGGCCCAAGCACTTCTACAGGTCAGCAAGATTGAAGAAAACCTTGGTTTTGCAGTAATTCAAATAAAAAGAATCGAAGTGCCTAATGCAACAACCACGGTCCTACACATAATACATCCTTTGGAAATTTTGGACATAATAAAACAAATAGAAATTAATATAGAAGAAATAGATGTAGATAGTAGGGGTATTTTAAAAAAGGAGATTAGGATTATTAAGGCAAAAGTTAGATCCATCATGCCTTTTCAATTCAATAGGTCAAAGAGGGGCTTAGTAAACGGAGTTGGGAACGTATACAAATGGCTTTTTGGACTTATGGACGACAACGACAGAGAGGAAATTTTAGAACATTTGAAGATTACGGAAATCAACACCCATAACGCTATAGGGACTTTAAACAAACAAATGAAAATTAATACACATTTCGACGAGGAGATTCAAACGATTAGAAAAACAGTAGAAAGTGACAGAGACAAAATTAATCAAACATTTGAAGAGGTTAAAAAACGGAACAATGAAATAGTGAGAAGACTTTTGTACATGGACCAAATACTTAAATTAAAAAGCCTAGAGAGTAAAATTACCCAAATTCAAGCAAACATCGCTTCAGCTAGACACAACATTATCCAGCCGGACGTGCTAACTCTGGAAGAAATAGAAAACTTTAATATTGATTATTTTAGACTCAAACTTATTAAAATGGGCGTAATGAACTACGTTAATGACTCACTGGTTATTGCAATAAAAATTCCAACCGATTTTCTTATAACAGATCTAAAGTTAATCACCCCCTTACCAAATGATAGATATCTACAAATTGATGAGAATAGTGAATTGATAGTTACTATTAAAAATAAAACTTACACTTATGAGGGAAATCCACATCTTAGTGAATTAAAATTAAGCAAAAATTGTATTATAAGAAACCACTGTAAATTGAGATATAATAATATAACTAGTGTCGAAAATATCGATGACGATTTAATTTTAGTTAAAAATGCTTACAGTACGGTGATAACACAGAATTGTGATAACAGGAATATTGTTCTTAATAAAAACCACTTGATAAATTTTTACAATTGTGATTTGAAAATATTAAACACAATCTATAAAAATAAAAAGATTACAGTAGATGAAAAATTTATTTACCCAAATAATGATTTTACAAAAGTTGTTTTTGAAGAAGAAATCAATTTTGAAAAAATCAAATTAAACCAATTTGAGAATATTAAAAAGATTGAAGAACTAGAGTATCATAAGAACGTGTCTTATGGAATTAACATAATGTTAGTCGTGTCAATAACAAGTATAATTTTAGCATTTTTGATTTTTAAAAGATATTGTAACAAAAATAAAAATGTAAATGTAAATATTGCATTAAAGCCTACAAACGCACATTCAGTAAATACTGTTGAATCCGAAGGTAAAAGTGCTATATGGGATGCAAAATGAATTGTATCCTTACAATAACAAAAAAAATATTGTACTTATGTAAAAAAAAAAAAAAAAAAAAAAAAAAAAAAATTTAAAATAAATTTCAGCAGAGACTGCTGAAACTGAGGGTGGAGGAGTCATATATAAAGAACTCGTACCACTCTAATATAAAGATTATATTGTTAAGTATTATTAAGTATCTTATTTCATCATTTTATATAACATTCTTTTGTTGCATTGTAATATTGTATTTCGTTTTTTGTGAAAATGATGTGTGCGAATTTGCTTAGGCAGCTAATTCACACACTGATTTTTTTTAGTCACCTTTTTTAGCTTTAAGTTTATTCAAATTTTAAAATAAAAAAGAGTTCAGTCTAAAATTTACAACTAAAAGATTAGGTTGTTTTATTTTAGAAATAAAAGTATGTGCATCAAAAGCATTCACAAAAGGAGAAAGCAATAAATCCACCATTGAACAAGAATTGACAGCCATACACTGGGCAATAAAACACTTTAGACCATATATTTATGGAAAAAATTTTCTTCTACGTACTGATCATAGACCACTTTCATATTTGTTTTCAATGAAAAACCCAAGCTCCAAGTTAACACGTATTAGACTTGATTTAGAAGAATATGACTTTACAGTAGAATATCTTAGGGGAAAGGTAACTATGTTGCCGACGCTCTATCAAGAATTACCATAACAGAACTTAAAGACATGAACAATGAAATATCTTCAATGTTAAAGGTCACGACTAGATCGATGACACATAATAAAGAAAAATGTAAAACATCAAATTAGCATAAAATTATTAAAAATTATGAAAATGATAATAAGCCCAGTATATATGTACCTTTAAACAACACTGACGTCAGAAAATATTATAAACTAAAGATTTCCCCCGGAAAATGTTACATTAAACGAAGAAAATCTGTAGTAACATATATACAAATAAATGATTTGTTCACTAGCGAGAACTTTGATCTAGAACAATTTTTCTCTAGGCTCGAATATGTAGCCGGTAAACACAATATATGTAAAATACAAGTGGCACCTAACGAGAAAATTTTCGAATTTATCTCTATTAATGAATTTAAAAATATGGGCAATAATATATTGAATAAAATTAAAGTAGCGCTACTAAATAAGGTGACCCGAATTGATAATAAGAATACCAAGGCAATTCTTGAAACTTTGCTGAAATACCATGATGATCCAGTAGAAGGTGGACATTGCGGAACATTTAGAACATTAGAAAAAATAAGAAGATATTATTATTGGAAAAATATGCCAAAAGACATAACAAAATACGTTAAATCATGTCATAAATGCCAATTATCTAAGACTACTAAGCATACAAAAGGTCCAATGACTATTACAGAAACACCTAACAAAGCTTTCGACACGGTGTATGTAGACACAATAGGACCATTTCCAAAATCAATGCAAGGAAATGAATATACTATCACAATGATTTGTGACTTAACTAAATACTTAGTTACAATACCGATACAAGACAAAAACGCTAAAACAATTGCAAAAGCAATATTTAAATACTTTATACTAACCTATAGTCCAATGAAGACGTTCATTTCGGACATGGGAACAGAATATAAAAATTCTATACTAACGGAAATCTGTAAATTAATGAATATTGAAAAACTAACTTCAACGGCTTACCATCATCAAACATTAGGTACAATAGAAAGAAGTCACAGAACCTTCAATGAATATGTAAGATCATATATTTCTGTAGACAAATCCGATTGGGACGAATGGTTAGCGTATTTTACTTATTGTTTTAATACAACACCATCAACAACACATAATTACTGTCCATACGAATTAGTCTTTTCAAAAATTCCAAATAATTTTCAACAATTCTCCGAAGTAGATAGAATTTCTCCATTATATAATATAGAAGACTATGCAAAAGAAGCAAAGTTTAGGTTAGAAGTAGCATATAAAAGGGCTCAACAACTACTAGATAAGAATAAAATTAAGCAGAAACTAAGTTATGATAAGGATATCGTAGATTACAAATTAAATATAGGAGATTTAGTTTTAATTAGAAACGAAATAGGACATAAACTAGATACACAATATAAAGGACCATATAAAATTAAGAAAATAGATTTAAGATATACAGGTATGTTCTGGATTCTACTTTGAGGTAAAAGTAATTTGTAACCACTTCAATTTGACGCTTTGGTGTTCTGCATTTTACTTTTTACTTTTCATTTCCGTTTTGTTTTCGAACATCAATTTGTAGTGAATTGCACTGTTCTAGAAACTACTTTAACACAAAAAGAAGTAGTTTGAAAATACTTTTAAATTTTATCGTGAAACTGAAAATTTTTTGCCGAAATATGTAAGTATCATTACAATGCAATTAAATAAAACGCTCAGGTTAAGATATTTTTGTTTGAATGAATATTTTGCATAATTGTAGGGGGAAACATAAGAATACCACACAGGATGAAATATTGTTACGATTTATGCAAAACAATCCAGATCTGGCAAAAGGATTTGCAAAAGGAGACCGTGTAAAGTTAGAAGAGTTGTGGAAAGAACTTACCGTTGAATTAAATAGTAATGGTCCTCCAACAAAGGACACATCTGGTTGGAAAAAGGTAAGCTACATTGTTCAAATAAAATGAATTACTTTTTAGTAACTGACAGTTTCTTTACAGGTTTGGATGGATTGGAAGGCATTAGTGAGACGAAAAATCGCGCATAATAGTTCGGAGGCCAGAGCGACTGGTGGAGGGCCATTTAATAAATTTGTGCTTACAAAAATGGAGGAAGCTGTTGGTCAGTTGTGTGGGATATTCACAGTCATCGAAGGCGTTGAAAACGCACTGGATTTTGGTGATGCACACACAGAAGAAGAAATTATTGTAGACTGCAATTATCTGCTAGAAGATATTGCTTCCACCAGTAAGGATGCTTCCACCAGCAAGGCAGCTTCCACCAGCAAGGCAGCTTCCACCAGCAACACTGCTACTCCGACTCCAAAACGTCAGAAAGACACGAGTTGGAATGACATTATGAAAGAGTGTATGAAAGGTCAGACTGATGCTATGGTGTCAATTGCGCAACAGCTCAAAGAATTTTGTAATGATAAAGACCATATAAAGTGCACAACAGATTTAAAACGAGAGGTTAAGGACACTAATCGTGAACTCAAGGCAATAAGAAAAAGCATTCAAAACCACATCGAAGAAAAAGGGAAACATTATGTTCGAATGGAACACCTGAGAGAGGAGGAAATTAAAATAAAAAAAGAAAATTAGAGCTAAAGGAATTAAAGTTCAGTTACCATAGAGAAAATATGTGATTTCTAGTTGTGTGCCTTATTTTTATATAGGTTCTTAACTTCTAATTTGTACATTTCCCAATCAAATTCCGGTTTTTAAAAAAACAAATTCAGAATTTTCCAAATCAAATTGGGTATCTTACAAATCAAATTCAGCATTTTTAAAACCAAATTTGTCAATTTGAAAATCAAAATCAGCCTTTTTTGAATCAAATTCCTTTGAACTCCTAATTTTGATTTTTAAAATGCAGAATTTGGATTGAAGAATGCTGAATTTGATTTGTAAAACACTTAATTTGATTTGGAAACTTTTTAATTTGTTTTTTAAGTATCTGAATTTGATTTGGAAAAGCCCGAATTTTTTAGCTAAAAACCTATACATACATATGTAAAATTGAAGTTGTTCCTTTTTTATTTTATTTTTTAATAATTAATTTTCATTGATCTCGCCATAGTTAAAGTTTAAGTACACAGAATGTGCTGTTGATTTCTTTTTGTTTTTTTAATTAGATAAAAATGTCAACTGATTTATAAAAAAGAATTTTAAGTTTTATTAAATAATAAAATTAAATAAAAAATCGATATTTGATATTTTAATAACTAAAGTCGATTTGCGATATCATCTCTTATTGAGGCGGCTACGGAATCTGTTATTAATTCATCAAAATCATCGTTATCATTTTCATTTCTTAAGTTTATTTCTTCCATATCTTGTACATTAAAATGTCTGCAAATATTATGCAGCGCACAGCACACGTTTATAATTCGAATTACCTTTAAGGGCTGATACGGAAGGATGTGAGCAAGGCATCGAAAGCGGCTTTTCAGCACACCAATAGTTCTTTCAACTACATTCCGTGCTGATGCATGTCTTTCATTAAATTTGTGTTGACGTGTACCAGCCTGAAGATCCCTATAAGGAGTTAGTAAAAATGGTTGAAGAGCATAGCCCGCGTCACCCAACAACCACTTGCCTCTTTCTCCATTGTCGTAGCAACGGGAAAAATAACTACGAGCTTTACTGACGCTCCAAATTAGGGAATCGTGACTAGACCCGGGCCGACAGGCATCAATAGCTTTTATAACCATGTTATAATCACATATCTATAAAAAAATAGCAAATAAATATAACGCTTTATTCTATAGTAATTTGGAAATACTCACAATCATAGAATTTACGCTGTAGTAACCTTTTCTGTTATAGAACAGGTTTCCATCATTGTGCGGCTTAGTAATTTCCACGTGAGTACCGTCAACGCATCCTATTACACCGGGTATACCAAATTTTTGCATAAAATGACGCATAGACAAATTACGCTCATCGTCTGTCATGGATAATTTAATCCACCTAGGGCAAATATATTTTTCTAAAATAAAAAGCACACGATTTAAAATTTTGCATGTGGTGCTCCGGGCCAAGGCCACATCGCTGTCTTTTCCAACCCCTCGTTGAAATCCGCCTTCTGCTAAAAATCTCAATGTGGCAGCAAGCTGTATTTGTGCCGGGATAGAAGACTCGGGAATCCTTAACTTTACACAATTTAAAAGGTTACGAAATGCATCCTTGTTAATGCGGTAATACTGTAGAAACCTAAATAAGTTTAGCATATAAAATGTTCATTAAAAGTATATACTTATATATATTTATGTTGTATTTAAATATGTACTTACATGGCGTCATTGATATCCAAAGGATTTGAGTGATCTCGCAAAATTCTCCTCTGTAATTTTGCTTTCGCGAATCCATTGTTTTGATGCACCATGGACACTAACACTACATTCATTATTTATGGTGTATTTTATTATCTATTTTTTAATATATTTTTACAAGACTTGTTCAATTTTTATGTGAGAAACAAAACACAATTAGTAATTTTATGATATATAAAGCAAAATTGTATTTTTAATTTTATATGAATGTATCAGCTGTTTCCAAATTTTGTTTTCGAAGTTCATTTCATATGAGAAAATGTAAGATCAAACCGATACTTTTGCAGAACATCAAAAATAAAAAGTTGACTTTTCAAATCGTATTTTACTTTCATTCTACTACTTTTCTGGAACATGCCTGATAATGTTTGTTTTGTTGATAACAAAACAAACAAGGAACAAATAGTTCATAAAAATAGACTTAAGTTATATCATAACTAAAATATAATAATAAAAATATGTAGCAATATATTGAGATATACCATATTTTAGTTACAGTGTATTGCTGTATTGTCTTATTTTCAATGTACCTACCGTAGCAAGCTTTGCTAACGGTCTCTATTCTTATGTATTTCTACGTATTCAAATAATTATATATATCTGTCTCTATTTAACTCATGTATTAATAGTAGCTACTTTAATTTAACTTGACGAAAGTCGTGGTTGATAGGCAACATTTGTAAAGTGATAAAAGAATAAAGATTTGAACGTAAACGTGAACAGTCGTGTGTTTTTATTACTACAAAATCAGAAGTGGGATTCACAAAAAAAATTTTTACATTTTTTTACCACGTTGAAAGAAAAGACAAAGTTTAAACTTTTTAACCGCGTTAAGAGAACGAAAATTTTTTGAAGATTTTTGAAGAAATTTATAAAGAAAACCACAAAGAAAAAAATAAAATGGAAAATGTGTGTGGCGAAAACTTTACGGCAGCACAACTGCGCTTCTGGTTGCAGCATCTTAATTTGCCTTCATCGGGAACGAAAAGTGCGATGGTGTTACGACTTAACGAGTTGTCCGTTGAGGAAAGGGGAGAAAGTCCCGTTATGCAACAAAACTCCCAGGAGCCAGAGGTAATTAGCGTCGAGGTTCTAAGTGACATAGAAGAGTTGTGCGTTGCGATAGAAAATACAAATGAGTTTCTTCAGTCAAACGAGTGTGGTGCAGTAAGTGTAAGTGGGGAGTCAGATGATCGTCAGGAGACAGATGAGTGCCAAATGAGAGAACAAGATGAAGGTGAGATCCCGGAAAGAAGTAGAGAAAAGCTTGAATTCCTAAGTGGAGTCATGAAAAGATAATTGGAGCTGATTAAGAGAGAAAAGGAACTTTTGCGAAGAGAAACGATCTATTGAGAAAAATCGCACAAAATGAAAAAATGCAACAGAAGGAAGTGGACAAAGTAGTATCCAAGAATGTAAAACAGAAATGTGTTAAAAACCATATAAAAGCAATAGAATCAAATGGTGGTGATAAAATACCTAGCATGTCGTTTGGCGTTCTAAAAGACATAATCCCAGATTATGATGGGATACTATCTTCGGAAGTGTGGGTGACACAATTTAAGAATGTTAGTGAGATTTACAACGTTGATGAGAACACCATGAAGGCGCTGATAATGTGCAAATTGAAAGCGAAAGCACATATTTGGCTACATTCGAAGCCAAATTTTATGAAGGAAAACTGTGACCAAATACTAGAGGAATTAATAGAAGTTTTTGGTATAAGAGAAAATAAACTCATAATGAGACGCAATTTTCAATCTCGAAAATGGAAATATGGCGAATGTTTTGTGGACTACTATAATGAGAAGGTAATGCTGTCGAACAAAATTGGAGTCGATGAAGAAGAACTCGGGGACCAAATAATTGAAGGCATACCCGATACTCAACTGAAAATACCTGCCAATTTGCAATGTTTTAGTGACAGATCACGGTTACTGCAAGCATTTTCAAAAATTGAGCTTAAGCGGCCGTCTCAACATTTTGAAATAAAAACTGACCAGGCTGGCAGAATTGAGAAAAAGTTTCGCTGTTATAATTGCAATTGCTTTGGACATTTTGCTTCAGAATGCCAGAAACCAAAGCGAGAAGTAGGAGCCTGCTATGCGTGCGGAAGCATGGATCATCGGGTTGCATCCTGTCCCGAAAGGAAGGTCACGGCTAGTCATCAAAATGAATATGTAAGGTATTTTAAGTTTTATCTTAATTCTGTTCCTAATAGTAAGTTTTCTTTAGAATGCTTGATGGACTCAGGTAGCTCAGTCAGCTTTGTAAGGAGATCCGATATTTTAAAATACATAAATTTAAATAATATTTTAGGTTCCAATGTGAATTTTTATGGAATAAATGGTTCAAGATTGAATGTTTATGGTAAATTTGAATGTTTCGCAATTATTGATAAGAAGGTAGTATATGTTGAAATGTTGGTCGTGTCTGATGAGACTACACCATACGAGTGTGTATTAGGCCGGGATTTTTTGAACAGGGCAGGATTTAAGCTGACTACAAGTGATAAAACTAGTGTTGTGGCAGAAAAAGAGAATTTTCAGAATACAATATCGTCCATCGACGTAGAGAATAATAATAATGATTTCAATTTAACTATTGGAGATAATATTAAATATGGTGATAGAGAAAAGCTGACTGAAGTATTTAATAATTATTATGTACGACCAGATCGTCCTACTGAACCAAAGATTTTTAGTGAAGTAAAGCTTAAATTAAGAGATGATAAATGTTTCAATTGTAACCCAAGAAGACTATCGTACTCGGAGAAGGTTGAACTGCAAAAATTATTGGATGAATATTTGGAAAAGGGATACATAAGGCCGAGTGAGTCAGAGTTTGTTTCACCTATAGTTTTGGTAAGAAAGAAAACTGGCGACTTACGAATGTGTGTGGATTATAGGGTGTTGAACAAGGTGACCGTGAAAGATAATTATCCAATCCCTTTGATTGACGATTTACTGGATAGACACTCAGGAAAGAAATATTTTACAAAACTGGACTTGAAGAACGGATTTTATCATGTTTTTGTGCACCCTGATTCCGTGAAGTATACTTCATTTGTTACTCCTTTGGGCCAATTCGAATTTTTGAGGATGCCATTTGGTCTGAAAAACGCCCCCTCTGTTTTTCAAAGGTTTGTTAATAAAATTTTTTCTGACATGGTGAAAGAGGATAAGATTATAATTTATTTAGATGATATTATGATAGCTACAGACGGTATTGAGGGCCATTTCGAGATTTTAAAAGAAGTTTTTTGTAGATTGGTAGCAAATAACTTGGAGCTGAGGAAGGACAAATGTGAATTCTTACAGACTACGGTGAAGTATTTAGGATACACTATTGATGGAAGTGGAATTAGAGGGGACGATAAGGGATTAACCGCTATAAAAAATTTTCCAGTACCGGACAAACAACACTCTGTACAGAGTTTTTTGGGATTATGTTCATATTTTCGTAGATTTGTTAAGGACTTCTCAGTTATTGCAAAACCTCTATATGACTTGACTAGAAAGGACAAAAAGTTTGTATTTGGGGAAGCTGAGCTTAAGTCTTTTGAATCGCTGAAAGAGAAGTTGACAGAATCTCCTGTATTGGCATTGTATGACCCCAGAGATGAGACCGAACTTCACTGCGATGCTAGTTCTATTGGCTTCGGTGCAGTGTTGCTACAAAGGAAAAATGACGGGAAATTTCACCCAATTTTTTATTTCTCGAAAAGAACGACAGATACGGAATCTAAATACCATAGCTTCGAACTCGAAACATTGGCAATAATCTATGCACTGAAACGTTTTCGCATATATCTGCAGGGAAAGAAATTTAAAATTGTCACAGATTGTAACTCTTTAACTTTGACGTTTAATAGAAGAGAACTTAACCCAAGAATTGCGCGATGGGCTTTAGAACTTCAAGATTACGAGTACGAACTTGAACACAGATCGGGTAACAAAATGCAGCACGTGGATGCATTAAGTAGATGTACTAATATAATGGTAGTTGAATCTAATACGTTTGAGGAAAATTTAATAATCTGTCAAAATAGGGATCACAGGTTGAAAGATTTAAAGGATAAACTTCAAAAGATCGAACATAATTTGTACGAAATGAGAAATGGTGTACTGTATAGAAAAACTAGTGACGGTAATTTGTTGTTCTACGTCCCCGGGGATATGGAGGAGCATGTTTTATTTAAATATCATAACGAGATGGGCCACGTTGGCACTGACAAGATGACTGAACTTATACTGAAAACTTATTGGTTTCCGAAAGTGAGAGCGAAGGCTGCAACTCATGTACTTAACTGTGTAAACTGCATTGTATATTCATCTAAGAATGGTAAAGAGGAAGGTTTCTTGCATAGTATACCGAAATCGGATACACCATTCGATGTTATACATATAGATCATAATTGATGCTTTTACAAAGTTTGTAAGATTATACCCTACGAGGACTACTAATACGAAAGAGGTCATTAATGCTCTGAGAGAATATTTTAGATCTTATTCTAGACCTAAGTGCATTATAAGCGATCGCGGGGCTTGTTTCACTTCAAAAGATTTTGCAGATTTTTTATCCACAAACAATGTTGCTCATATTTTAATCGCCACAGGTTCCCCTCAGGCAAATGGACAGGTAGAAAGGGTCAACCGATCAATAGGGCCAATGCTGGCAAAATTAGTGAATCCTGAAGAAGGAATTTTTTGGGATACAGTGTTAGAACAGGTTGAACATACACTTAATAATACAATTCATAGAGCGGTTGGGGAACATCCCAGTGTAATGTTGTTTGGAAAGGGTCAACGGGGGAACGGGGGAAGATGATTGATTCAGTAAAAGGAGCTCTAGCAGAAGCAAACGGTGTTCGGGGGAATGATCTTAATATGATTCGACAAAGGGCAGCTGAAAAACAGAAGACACTACAGGACTATAACGAAAGGTATGTTAATAAACGTAGGAGATCTCCAACGGAATATAAAGAGGGTGACTATGTCGTGATAAGAAACTTTGATTCAACGGGTTTGCGGTGTATCTCGCAAACTAATTCCAAATTTTAAGGGTCCATATAAAATATGCAAGGTTCTTCGAAATGATCGATACCTTCTTGGAGACGTCGAAGGATTTCAACAGTCTCGTAAGCCTTACAAAGGCGTTTGGTCAGCTTCTAACATGCGCCCCCGGTTCAAAGGACGTGATAGGTCTGAGAAATAGCGTGAGATCAGGTGATCTCAGGGTCCGGATGGCCGAGTTGTAGCAATATATTGAGATATACCATATTTTAGTTACAGTGTATTGCTGTATTGTCTTATTTTCAATGTACCTACCGTAGCAACGGTCTCTATTCTTATGTATTTCTACGTATTCAAATAATTATATATATATCTGTCTCTATTTAACTCATGTATTAATAGTAGCTACTTTAATTTAACTTGACGAAAGTCGTGGTTGATAGGCAACAATTTGTAAAGTGATAAAAGAATAAAGATTTGAACGTAAACGTGAACAGTCGTGTGTTTTTATTACTACAAATATATCCAAAATTATTTAAAAGAATGTCCATAGAACGTTTCTTATATGAACATTCTTGGGAAAAATGGAATAAAAAATTGTTCTTATTTAAATTGTTTTTATTTAGGTGAGCGAAATTTAGTTATCGCTGACCTACAGAGGAATGCGGATATTGTCCTACCTTGGCTTTCGGTGATTTACAAAGAGTGCCTAAGGAAGGCTTATTTGCCAGCATGCTGGCACATGTGCAGGGTGATCTTTATCCCGAATGGGGGTAAGACATCCCACACTACACCAAGGGACTTTAGACCTATAAGTCTCACGTTGAAAGGGCAATTGATATATATTTGAGAATGACCATACCTAGGAACGTTCTCTCAGTCACAGCATGCCTATACGAAGGGAAAGTCTGTGGAAACTGCGCTACATTCTCTAGTGGGCTGCATAGAGAAATCCCTTGAACACAAGGAATTTACTATGGTAGCCTTCCTGGACATTGAAGGTGCTTTCAACTACGTCAATCCTGAGTCCATCATTGAAGGAATGTTGGCCGTAGGGATTGATATCGGTATCTGTAGGTTTGTCAGGAATCTGCTTAGATTCAGGGTTGTCAGGGCCTCGATTGGAGATGCAACTGAATACAGAGCAGTCAATCGGGGTACTCCACAGGGGGTGTTTTATCACCCCTTCTGTGGAATCTGACTATTAATTCGCTTCTACAGACTTTGGAGCGTAAACTAATCAAGACGGTCGCATATGCCGATGATGTTGCGGTGGCGATCTCTGGTAAACACTTAGATACCATATCTCAGTGTATGGAGTCCGCACTGGCAATCCTAAGCAAATGGAGCACCAGAAGTGGGCTCAGTATGAATCCGGCCAAGACTGAGCTGGTACTCTTCACAAGGAGGTACAAGATCGACAGCTTCACACATCCGAAGCTGAACGGTACTCCCTTGAAAATATCCGATAGCGCCAAGTACTTGGGTGTAATCCTAGATAGCAAACTATCATGGAACCAAAACATCCGAGCGAAGGCGGATAAGGCTCTAGTGGCCATTTATACATGCAAAAGGGCAGTTGGGCTCAACTGGGGTGTAAACCTCAGAGGGATTAACTGGATCTATTAAACCGATACTCTTTTATGGAGTACTGGTGTGGTGGGAAGCGATGGAAAGAGACACTAATCGTAAGATCTTTGAAAAGATTTTTCGTCTTGCGGCGAGGCTGATGACAGGCTCGCTCAAATCGACTCCAACTGGAGAACTCTTCACCCTGCTGAATTGGCTCCCAATGAACATTCTGGCCAAACAATTGGCTCTATTTTCTGCGGTCAGGTTGCACACTGCGTGCCCATGGTCACGGTTTGACTACGGGCATGCCAGGATTCTGAATGAATACCGAGGCAACATGATCCATGACAACATTGACTATTGTATACCAAGACCTTTCTTTGGCGGACTTTTCCAGTCTCTTGTCGTGGACAGGGAACAGGTTTCTAGACTTTCATTTCCCGCAGATTGCGTTAGAGTCTTCACTGATGGATCTAAGAGGGGAACCAACGTAGGCGGAGGTTTCTACGTGGAGAACTTTAACTTAAGAACTTCATTTAGGCTTCAGGACGTCTGAGGTATTATAGGATATCGAGCAATATTTATATCTTTACTGATAGCAAGGCGGCCATCTCTGCTATTAATGGTGTGTACAGCACATCCATAGCTGTGGTCGAATGCCGACTATCTTTAAATGAGATAGCGAGACATTCGAGGTTGACACTTGTTTGGGTACCGGGACATTCCGACTGTCCTGGCAATCTCATCGCTGATGGAATTGCCAGGGAAGGGACAGAGATGGATGACTCTATGATCTGTCACTTCACAGGCATTCCTCTATCGCATTGCAAGTTCTTGGTTCAGTGTGAATCATATAGACTCGCTCAATTAAGGTGGGATAACGTGACCAACTGTCGTGTGGCAAGGGCCACACGGCCCCGCTATGACCCACGCAGAACACGCGACCTTCTGAAATTCAACAAGATACGAATTCGTCAACTTGTGAATGTCTTAACTGGACATTGTAACTTTGGGACCCATGCGAGAAGGATGGGTCTAGAATACAATGACTTCTGTAGAAGTTGTAATGATGAAGAGGAGGAAGAAACAGTACTCCATCTTCTATGTCAGTGTCCTGCCCTGGGCGGCTTAAGGGCAGCGGCGCTGCGCTCCAGCTTCCTGCCGGACTTGGACATCCTAGCGAGTCTGGAGCTGACTAGAATATCGGCCTTCCTAAGGTCCACGGCTTAATGCGGCAGAGGACGACTCGTAATTTGATTTAGCCAATCAAATTTAGGCTAATGAAACAGGTACTGATAATTGAATGTACAGTTTAAATTAAAAAAAATATTCTAAGTTAGTCTTAGTTCAACACTTTCGAATACTTAAAAAAGCAATAATTAAATGAAACCTTATTTGTTTTATTTAAGAAAACAAGTAAGTAAAGAATACAACTGGTGCAGTCGGTAGGATCCCTTAAGAATTAAAAGGATCCAGTGAAATGTACCTAAATAAATAAAAATCCTGCGAATCCCAAATGACCCTCCAAGATTATCAAATAATAAGCAAAAATATAAAATAGTGCAGTGAACATTTACGACAATTAAACATCACTAAAAAACATCACAGGTAAAAAAACACTTAATAATTTTAAAGTAAATGTGAGTAATGTTTCCAATTATATTTTTTATATTAAAGCAATGAAGTGGATACTTGAACCTGCAGGTGTTAAAAAAATTTAAGACGTATTTTGGATAACGATGTCATTGTGGTCTACAACGTCGATGATGTTCAAGGGAAGAAGAGCTTTAAGAAACACAAAAAAAATTATCAGTACTTTCGAGTAAACAACACTTAATATTTTGACTAAATGTAAAAGCACTACATATCACATCTCTGTGATAGGCAAATGATCAAATTAGTTTTAATTAGCTTTCCAGGCAAATTTTTTTCAAAATTGGAACTGAAATTCGTCATTTTCAGCTAAAATATAAGCTAGAACAAATATTATTTCCGCAATTTAGTACGTATTTCAATATCAGCTATTTAAGGGTTAAACCATTGGCTGAATGTACAATACATATTTAAATCCATTATTAACCAACGACCAAAAACAAACTGCAGTGGTAGGTTTTGACTTTAACTTAAAAAAATAATAATAATATACATAATTTTTTTTAGGATCACGTAATTAAGACATGAAATACTTAACCACATATCGCATTTGTCATATCCACAAGACGGAAATGTCAATATTTCATTTTCAGAGAATCCTCTAGATATTAATTACTCCATAAGTAAACTCGTAAATACAGCAAATTTAAATTCAATAAATCAAAACTATCACATAAAAGAAGAACTACTAACTATACGTGAAAAACAAATGGAGCCGTTAGAAATTAAGGCTTTGCAGTGCTGAAAAAAATATGTCACAGCTTGCCGAAGTGGTACTTGCTGTACCTTCAACACAAGTTTCTGTGAAACTTTAACAATTATACAATCAGAATCAAGAATTAATATTTTCCAAATAAAGCTGAAAGTACAGGAGAAAAACGAGTTATTGAAAATATAAGTGCAAATTTGGGAGTAAATAATTCAAAGCTGGCAATATAATATTAATGCAAATTTTAATGTTTTTAGCCAATCAAATTTATACTAAAGCAACAGGTTGTAGCGTACACATACCCTACAAGAAAAGGATGACTGAAACTAACGCACACAAAACATTTTCACTAACCAATTGAAAACATTTTTTGCTAACAGCGTTACCATCTTTTGACTTTTCGTTCTAAATTCTTCGATTGTTTTTAGTTTATCAAATATGTACTTTTCGAATAAGTTTGTGTATGTACAGGTTTAAAAAAAGGTTGCAAAAAGATTTATATAATAAATCAATTAACATATATTAAATTTTGTTCTGATACTTCACGGGATTATGAGAATTTTAGGAGCATCAAATATTTATATATAGGAATTCAAAAAAGAAGTTTCACCGACAACGCTGGTTCTTACAGGCTGGAATACTGTATGCAAGAGTAAGACAACAAATGTGTTCAACCTGAATTTTCTGACGTTTAATATATGGGAATTACCGCAAATTAATTTTAAAATTGAATTTGTATAAAAGAGAGCTAAATACACAAAAAAGACATAAAAAAACTATAAAATATCGTTGTATAAATAAATATATATATATATATATATATATATATATATATATATATACATATATATATATATATATATATATATATATATATATGTATATATAATGTGGCTATATGTACTTGGCAGCACTGCCAATTAATCTATACCCAGCCGATATATTGGCAAGCGTTTTGTAAATTAAGATTGCAGCAAGCTTGCATAAATAAGAGTTTTGTGAATGTCGTTGGCAATTTGCTTGCTAATGCAAGTGTTTTGCGAACGTCGTTGGCTATTTGCTTTCAAATATAGGTGTTTCATAAATTTAAGCAAAACGTGTCATTCTCGCCTTTAAAAATTGTGCTAACAAGTTGTATTAATAAATTGTGTTAAATTGTTTTTAATGTTGTTAAATTAAGTGCGTTTGATACTTTTAATTATCATTTGCTATTAAAAAAGGTAATTATCTACTTATTTAATGTCTGTAGCAAAAAGGAAGAAAAGTGTTATGCGCAGCAGCACCGAAATTTTTGAGCATCTATGGAACGGTGCGACTGCAAGTTCTGTAAGTACCCAAAGTGAATTTGTGGAACAGGAGGTTGTGCCTGAAGCACAAAATAATTTAGATTCCATGTTGCCAAACGAAGATTATATTTCTGAACACGAGAATTATATTTCTGATGAAAGTGAGAACTCGTCGGATGGCCCCGTTATTGATTTCAATAAACGTTTAGCTGCATGGTTTGTAGAGAGCAATGTGTCCAATGTACACGCCAATAAATTACTGGACTTATTAAGCGACAAAATTGAAGGCCTACCAAAAGATATCAGAACGCTAAAACGTACGCCGACTGATGCCCCAACTGTCTCGTTAGCAGGTGGAGAATATGCCCATTATGGCTTGAGAGACTGTTTGACAGATTTTTTGCGAGAATATAAAGTGCATACAAATATTTTAGAATTGAACTTTAACATCGATGGGTTACCAATTTCGAAAAGTTCGCTGAAGAGCGTGTGGCCTATTTTAGTGAATGTAAATGGGACGGATTCAGTTTTAGTGGTTGCTATTTTTTGTGGACGGTCTCATCCCAATGATGTGAATGAGTTTCTGGCACAATTTGTCGATGAGTTGAACGATCTTCTCCAAAATGGATTCTCATTTGAAAACAAAACTTTTGTAATAAAATGTCGAGCATTTATTCTTGATGCACCAGCTAGGGCACTTATGCTTGGAGTCAAAGGACATGCTGGCTACAGTTGCTGCACAAAGTGCATTCAGAGGGGCGAACGGAAAAAGAATCGTATGATATTCCATTATCAAAACCATCCTTTGCGCACATATATAAATTTTCGGAAAAGAACTGATGTCAGCCATCACAATCAGCAAAGTTCTTTGGAGATTGAGAAACTTCCAATCGACATGATCCAAGTATTTGCTCTAGATTACATGCACGTGGTGTGTTTGGGTGTAATGAAGGCTTTGCTTGGATCCTGGATAAAAGTTAAAAATCGCAATTATTCTTTGCAACAAAATGATATTCGAAAACACAGAAACACAGAATTTCAATCCATTGCGCGTTACATACCAAGAGACTTTTGTAGGAAACCACGGGATTTAAAAGAGATAGACCGCTTCAAAGCAACGGAATTCCGTCAGTTCCTTTTGTATACCGGCCAGGTTGTGCTAAAGGACATATTGAGCGAAGAGAGGTACACTAATTTTTTCCAACTTAGTCTTGCAATGCGAATTCTCCTCAATGCTGAAGATTGTATACAAAATAACAAATGCGCAGAGGAGCTGATAAAGGATTTCTATCTCAGAGTCCCTGTTTTATATGATGATTTAATGTTAACATATAATTGCCACTGTTTGAGTCATTTGGCCAGAGATTCCATGCACTTTGGATCACTAGAGACAACCAGTGCTTTCAAGTTTGAAAATAAATTAGGAAAAATTAAGAAACTAGTGAAGAAAAATAATAATGTTCCGTCCCAAATTTACAACAGACTAGTTGAGCAGAGTGTGCATGGAAATCATCATACACATATTGATTCTAAAAAATCCACAGTACAAAGTGATGGCACTTACAAATTTGTTAAAACTAAAAACTTTTATTTATCATCTATTGCACCTGACAACTTTTATTTAGTACAAAAATTAATTTTCAAACTTATTTCCATATCAAAATCTGCTGATAACGAATTTGTACTTCACGGGCTAAGGGTACAAGACTTGCATAACTTATATGATAAGCCGCTTCAATCATCGCTTTTTAATATTTACCGTGTCGAAAATCTTAGTTTTAACGAAACACAAGATCACCATACGCTTGACGAAGTAACATCAAAAGTTATATGCTTCTACACGAGATCATCTTATATATTTGTGCCACTCATAGCAGATCATGTCGGAGAACAAATTCAATTACATCGTCGACCCCATTAATGATGATATCGCATCCTCGCAAACTATTTATGTGATGCAACCAAGTCCAAGCACAACAACAACTTCTTTGGATAGTGCAACGTCGTCTGGTAAGATATTTATTTTTAAAGGATACGTTTAACTTAACACCGTAACACTTCTCTCATATTTGTTTTATATTTTTTTCGGCAGCAATTCAATCATTAATTAGCGACGCATGTCAAAAGGCTGTTGAAAAGGTGGAGGAAAAAAATAAGCTAATATTGCTGCGCCTAACAGAAAATGTTGAGGGGATGCGCAAAGAAATCATTGAACTTAAAAAAGCGGTATCACATAATAACGCTACTATTATACCAATCAAGCCGTATGCTAATATTGAAGACTTCCTCAATTTTGAGAAAACTATATTGGAAGATATAGATAAATTTTCCTTGCTGGTAAGAATTTAAATTTGAAATGTCCGGTGACTGTATACTGATGTCGATTTTATTTCTATTTTTAGAAGGCAGATCTAAAAAGATTGTCAACATCCAATTTGAGAAAATTTGTTACGAAAGCGTGGCAGAAGATTATGACTGACAACGTTGCTGAGAGCTTTTCCTGGCGAGGAACTGCAGATAAGAAGTGCATTAGAGCCTTCACTGTCGCCACTGCCATTCGTCGTAAGTGAAATACGTTTAATAGGTTTCTAGTTACATTTTTATATTCATATTTAAATTCTATTGCAGAAACTTTCGCTGAAAATGGAGGCAAGGAAGAGGACTTTGTGTTTGCCTCTAAGTCATATTTCCAGTACGCAAAAAATCGTATTAAAATTAAAACAAAAAGAAATGTAAACTAAAATAATGTAATTATTTTCTAATTAATAATGATTTTTTAAATGAAACAACAATGAAGTTCCTATTTTTATATTTTAATTTAATATTTTTCTAATAAGAAAAAAAATTTATATTAAAAATGATTTTTTAAATGTATCAATAAAAAAACATATTCAAAACAAAGTAAATGTTTAAAACGCTTACTAATTTCATTAAAAATACGTGCTTTCTAAGGATTTTCAAAACGTGTTTTTTAAGTATTTAGAAAACGTGTAATTACGTTACTTAGAAAACATATTTTGCAATCGTCTTTTTAACGCTTATAAAGTTGTGTGCTTTTCGATTATAAAACCCTTGCTTTGATATCTTTTGTAAAGGTCACATCAGCGTTTTATCAGTATTTTGCTTACATTTGAACGCTTACAAAACGCTTATTTTTATATGTAAATGCTGGCTGGGTAGTTTTCAAAATGTTACAACCCTGGTGAACACTATATAGATAATATTCAAATTAACGGAAATGGAATACTCCAGAATATACAAGATCATTCAAGGCTGTGCCAATAAGAGTAAGCCACAACAACAACAAACATAGCAACATAAATGCTAAGAGATGTTATTCTTAATGATCTTGTATGCAAGTATTCGCTGCTAATAAAGCTAAACAGATTCACAAGTATACACAGCCATATACACGTAGAAGAAACAAAACCACACACTCATCCATACAACCACTCATACTCTGAAGGAAAATTGTGAGCTAGCTCATAATATGGTTGATAATTAGCTAACTCATTTGTGACTAGCCATAAGCTAGCTAAAATCTGATGCAGAAGTGATCTAGGTGTCGTTGCTCTTTGTAACATTATAATATTCAAAGCAAACGTATACGTGACGAATATTCCCCTATGAAAGGGTTGCCAATTTCTAAAGTAAATGTTTTTAAGGGGTTTTTTATCTTTGTAAACGATATGTTTTAAAAATTCTTTTCTGTAAGGTATTTAAAATATATTAATGAGTTTGTAATGTTTTATAATTTAGGTTCATTTATGTTACCTTATGAAAGTGTTACAATTATTCTCTAGTTGACCTGTAAGTCTTGCAACTATGGGAAATAATATAAACATTGGAATGTTTTCTTTCTTGTCAGGGAAACCCCTTTATGAATGAAATCCTAATAAAATATATTTGAGTTTTCCTAATTATTTTTTAGAAACAATAAATTTAGGCAAGTTCGGATTTTTTTTTTTTAATTGTGAAAAGATGCGTCTTATTTTTTAAGATAAATAGTCAGATTTCATGCCTTGTTATGAAAGTTATTTGTTAACTTATATCAATCCTATATATACATAAACAAATAATTTTTCCCGAGTCTCAAGTGAGACTTGGCAACCCCGGAATTGAAATTAACTTTGTTGGAAAAAAAATATACATACATACATACATATATTATTTTTCGAAAAATATCCTGATTTTTTATATTAAATTGATGTTTTTAATTAATTTGAATTTAGATGTATCTTTTTACATATTTCCAAAAGAAACTATAAAGGTCTAAAAAGACTTTGGAAACATTTATATATTTGTGCATGTTATATATGTATGTATGTATGTACATATGCCATCAAGAGATATATAGCATTTTTGCACATGAGAATAAAAATAATCTCCTTACACACAAAAAAGAGATAAAAGCAAGAAGAGAACTTGTTATTTCTTCAGTTGCGTTCTTTCATCAGTGGCTACAGGATTGAGCATACGAAAGTTGAGTAAAATAAAAAAAAAGATAACAATAAACGTTCCTGCCTGCATATACATTCATATCTAAGTATTTATAAATAATATTTTTAAAATGTCTTCAATTGTTAGAGGTGGAAGTAAACGGAACTTAAGAAGATTAATAAAGAAAGAAAAAAATATTTACATTAAATAATTAATGCAGGAAAATCGCGAAAGGAGAGAAGAAAAAAGTGCAACTTCGATTAGTAACGAAGATGACTTAGAAGATAGAAGTGCAGATACCGTAACTGCAGAATCCAGTTACGAAGAATTACAGTGCAAAGAAAAAACATTTAGTGAAAAGCTAGGTGTTTGGTATTTTAAATACCGACCAAGTCGAGAAAGCTTTGAAGAACTTTTAAGTATTTTAAGAGCAGAAAATTTAAGCGAACCAAAAAGTGCAAAATCCTTTGAAAATAAAAAAGAACACTTGAGTTTGAAAGAGGTTGTTCCTGGAATATATTGCCACATCGGTATTAAAAAACAGCTGAGCAGAATTTCGGAAACTCTTAAAAATTTAGACGAGATTGTGGTCGATATAAATATCGATGGCTTGCCGTTATTTAGGAGCTCGTCTACGCAATTATGGCCAATTTTAATGAAAGCCGTTAACATTTCCAATGTGTCAGTTTTCCCTGTTGGGATCTACGTCGGAAAAAAAAAGCCCCAGGACATAGGTTATTTTCTAAATGATTTAGTGGACGAATTGAAACAATTGTTTGAAGGGGGATTTGTAGTTCAAAATAAAAGAATCGACTTCCGTTTAAGAGCAATTATTTGCGATGCCCCTGCGAAGGCTTTTGTGTGCGGTATTGTCAGTTATACATCCTTTTACGGTTGCACCAAATGTTGGCACAGAGGTAAAAAAATAAACAATGTTAACACATTCTCTGTGGAATCCCATCAGCTGATTACAGACGCGGATTTCGCATGCAGGAGTTACTTAAAGCACCATCAGAAACAGTTTCGTGAAAATAAAACTCCGTTCGAAAAAATTGACATAAAAATGGTTAGCCAAGTACGTTTAGATCCGATGCACCTAGTTGATCTTGGCGTAACGAGAAAAATTCTTATTCGATTAGTTAACAATAAAGCTAATTTTAAAGTTGATAAGGAAAATAAAGCACAAATATCACAGCATTTGATAAGCTTACAAAAATTTGTCCCTAAGGAATTCGCTCGTTGCCCTAGGGATCTAGATGAGATATTTAATTGGAAGGCATCCGAGTTTCGTCAGTTTTTGTTATATACCGGTGTGGTTGTTCTTAAAGGCCGAGTTCATGACGATTTCTTTTATGAATTTCTTTTACTCCATTGCGCTTATAGACTTCTTTCTTGTCCAGGAACATGTTTCAGAAACGTAGACAATGCCCAAAAAATGTTAGAGTTGTTTGTTGAAAACTTTCCTATAGTTTTTGGAGAAGAGAGCGTCACATATAACGTCCATGGACTTTTACATCTTAGTGGGTGTGTAAAAGAGTTCGGACACTGTAGTAACTTTTCAGCATATGCTTTCGAAAATTACCTACAAATTTTGAAAAAATATGTCAAAAAGCCTTCAAAAATCTTGCAAAAAATTTGCAGTAGGATTCAACACGAAGACATGGTTTTAGCAGACCGCAAAACGAAATTCACTGAAAAAAATGGGAAAATTATCAGCTTGTCAAACAAGGATTTTCTATTTACTACGAAGTTTCCAAATAACCTTTGCGTAGTAAATCCTTATATACCTACTTTAATTACAGGTTTTTCAAGCGTAGATCCAGGTTATATAATAGGCAGACATTTTAGGAAAGTTGAAAGATTGTTTATTGAACCATTTGATTCTTTATCAATTTTAGGTACGTGTGTAGTTCCCAAAGAAGACTTAGAGGATTCCAAAATGTTTGAGTTAAAAGATATAGAATGTAAATTGGCAGGATTGCCGCAAGAAGAAAAATTAGCTTTATTTCCAATTTTGCATGGATGTTCCTAAACAAGAGAGATATACTCTATATATATTGTTACGTTTTTAGACCTTTTCGTAAAAACGGTTTTATTATTTATCCTTCAAGGATTCGTTTTATTGCATCAAATTAAAACACGGACAAATTAATTTAGAACAATAATACCTCAACATGTCCAGACGCACACCAGGGAAGCCAACCACCAGATCTGTAAGACAGAAGGAGTCAGATCTCTCTTCATCTCAACAATTCAACCCAGATGGACCCCTTGATCCGAAGAAATGGTTTGACGAAGCCCAATCGCACCCGGGAGAGATGTTAGAAAATGTGGAACGAACTTTTGCGAAGGACGGCCCGAATCCTGAGTCCGAACTCTGTTCAACGGACCTAGGGTTCATCAACCCTAATTTGCCAACAGGGATCACTGGAGACCCCATCGAATGCATGGCCACAGGTACAGCTGCACTGACTTTGATTGATCGACCAACCACGTCCAAAAGAGCTCGCGAAGTCAATGTATACAAGACAGCCGAGACTCATCAATATGTTACCGCCGATTTGATGGAGAACCGTTTTATTAACGGACAATCTTATGATTCGGATGATTTCTTAATGATATTTAAAAAACTTGCGGCTAATATGGGACCGTTAGCGGATAAGTACCTAAAAATTTCCGAAGCTGAAGGAGAATGGCTCATCACTCTGAAGGATCCACACGCCTCTCCGGAGCAGAAGAAGGCCAAACACACCGAATGTATCCCACTTCTGACACCAATTGTTACGTTTTTAGACCTTTTCGTAAAAACGGTTTTATTATTTATCCTTCAAGGATTCGTTTTATTGCATCAAATTAAAACACGGACAAATTAATTTAGAACAATAATACCTCAACATGTCCAGACGCACACCAGGGAAGCCAACCACCAGATCTGTAAGACAGAAGGAGTCAGATCTCTCTTCATCTCAACAATTCAACCCAGATGGACCCCTTGATCCGAAGAAATGGTTTGACGAAGCCCAATCGCACCCGGGAGAGATGTTAGAAAATGTGGAACGAACTTTTGCGAAGGACGGCCCGAATCCTGAGTCCGAACTCTGTTCAACGGACCTAGGGTTCATCAACCCTAATTTGCCAACAGGGATCACTGGAGACCCCATCGAATGCATGGCCACAGGTACAGCTGCACTAACTTTGATTGATCGACCAACCACGTCCAAAAGAGCTCGCGAAGTCAATGTATACAAGACAGCCGAGACTCATCAATATGTTACCGCCGATTTGATGGAGAACCGTTTTATTAACGGACAATCTTATGATTCGGATGATTTCTTAATGATATTTAAAAAACTTGCGGCTAATATGGGACCGTTAGCGGATAAGTACCTAAAAATTTCCGAAGCTGAAGGAGAATGGCTCATCACTCTGAAGGATCCACACGCCTCTCCGGAGCAGAAGAAGGCCAAACACACCGAATGTATCCCACTTCTGACACCAATTGTTACGTTTTTAGACCTTTTCGTAAAAACGGTTTTATTATTTATCCTTCAAGGATTCGTTTTATTGCATCAAATTAAAACACGGACAAATTAATTTAGAACAATAATACCTCAACATGTCCAGACGCACACCAGGGAAGCCAACCACCAGATCTGTAAGACAGAAGGAGTCAGATCTCTCTTCATCTCAACAATTCAACCCAGATGGACCCCTTGATCCGAAGAAATGGTTTGACGAAGCCCAATCGCACCCGGGAGAGATGTTAGAAAATGTGGAACGAACTTTTGCGAAGGACGGCCCGAATCCTGAGTCCGAACTCTGTTCAACGGACCTAGGGTTCATCAACCCTAATTTGCCAACAGGGATCACTGGAGACCCCATCGAATGCATGGCCACAGGTACAGCTGCACTGACTTTGATTGATCGACCAACCACGTCCAAAAGAGCTCGCGAAGTCAATGTATACAAGACAGCCGAGACTCATCAATATGTTACCGCCGATTTGATGGAGAACCGTTTTATTAACGGACAATCTTATGATTCGGATGATTTCTTAATGATATTTAAAAAACTTGCGGCTAATATGGGACCGTTAGCGGATAAGTACCTAAAAATTTCCGAAGCTGAAGGAGAATGGCTCATCACTCTGAAGGATCCACACGCCTCTCCGGAGCAGAAGAAGGCCAAACACACCGAATGTATCCCACTTCTGACACCAATTGTTACGTTTTTAGACCTTTTCGTAAAAACGGTTTTATTATTTATCCTTCAAGGATTCGTTTTATTGCATCAAATTAAAACACGGACAAATTAATTTAGAACAATAATACCTCAACATGTCCAGACGCACACCAGGGAAGCCAACCACCAGATCTGTAAGACAGAAGGAGTCAGATCTCTCTTCATCTCAACAATTCAACCCAGATGGACCCCTTGATCCGAAGAAATGGTTTGACGAAGCCCAATCGCACCCGGGAGAGATGTTAGAAAATGTGGAACGAACTTTTGCGAAGGACGGCCCGAATCCTGAGTCCGAACTCTGTTCAACGGACCTAGGGTTCATCAACCCTAATTTGCCAACAGGGATCACTGGAGACCCCATCGAATGCATGGCCACAGGTACAGCTGCACTGACTTTGATTGATCGACCAACCACGTCCAAAAGAGCTCGCGAAGTCAATGTATACAAGACAGCCGAGACTCATCAATATGTTACCGCCGATTTGATGGAGAACCGTTTTATTAACGGACAATCTTATGATTCGGATGATTTCTTAATGATATTTAAAAAACTTGCGGCTAATATGGGACCGTTAGCGGATAAGTACCTAAAAATTTCCGAAGCTGAAGGAGAATGGCTCATCACTCTGAAGGATCCACACGCCTCTCCGGAGCAGAAGAAGGCCAAACACACCGAATGTATCCCACTTCTGACACCAATTGTTACGTTTTTAGACCTTTTCGTAAAAACGGTTTTATTATTTATCCTTCAAGGATTCGTTTTATTGCATCAAATTAAAACACGGACAAATTAATTTAGAACAATAATACCTCAACATGTCCAGACGCACACCAGGGAAGCCAACCACCAGATCTGTAAGACAGAAGGAGTCAGATCTCTCTTCATCTCAACAATTCAACCCAGATGGACCCCTTGATTTGAAGAAATGGTTTGACGAAGCCCAATCGCACCCGGGAGAGATGTTAGAAAATGTGGAACGAACTTTTGCGAAGGACGGCCCGAATCCTGAGTCCGAACTCTGTTCAACGGACCTAGGGTTCATCAACCCTAATTTGCCAACAGGGATCACTGGAGACCCCATCGAATGCATGGCCACAGGTACAGCTGCACTGACTTTGATTGATCGACCAACCACGTCCAAAAGAGCTCGCGAAGTCAATGTATACAAGACAGCCGAGACTCATCAATATGTTACCGCCGATTTGATGGAGAACCGTTTTATTAACGGACAATCTTATGATTCGGATGATTTCTTAATGATATTTAAAAAACTTGCGGCTAATATGGGACCGTTAGCGGATAAGTACCTAAAAATTTCCGAAGCTGAAGGAGAATGGCTCATCACTCTGAAGGATCCACACGCCTCTCCGGAGCAGAAGAAGGCCAAACACACCGAATGTATCCCACTTCTGACACCAATTGTTACGTTTTTAGACCTTTTCGTAAAAACGGTTTTATTATTTATCCTTCAAGGATTCGTTTTATTGCATCAAATTAAAACACGGACAAATTAATTTAGAACAATAATACCTCAACATGTCCAGACGCACACCAGGGAAGCCAACCACCAGATCTGTAAGACAGAAGGAGTCAGATCTCTCTTCATCTCAACAATTCAACCCAGATGGACCCCTTGATCCGAAGAAATGGTTTGACGAAGCCCAATCGCACCCGGGAGAGATGTTAGAAAATGTGGAACGAACTTTTGCGAAGGACGGCCCGAATCCTGAGTCCGAACTCTGTTCAACGGACCTAGGGTTCATCAACCCTAATTTGCCAACAGGGATCACTGGAGACCCCATCGAATGCATGGCCACAGGTACAGCTGCACTGACTTTGATTGATCGACCAACCACGTCCAAAAGAGCTCGCGAAGTCAATGTATACAAGACAGCCGAGACTCATCAATATGTTACCGCCGATTTGATGGAGAACCGTTTTATTAACGGACAATCTTATGATTCGGATGATTTCTTAATGATATTTAAAAAACTTGCGGCTAATATGGGACCGTTAGCGGATAAGTACCTAAAAATTTCCGAAGCTGAAGGAGAATGGCTCATCACTCTGAAGGATCCACACGCCTCTCCGGAGCAGAAGAAGGCCAAACACACCGAATGTATCCCACTTCTGACACCAATTGTTACGTTTTTAGACCTTTTCGTAAAAACGGTTTTATTATTTATCCTTCAAGGATTCGTTTTATTGCATCAAATTAAAACACGGACAAATTAATTTAGAACAATAATACCTCAACATGTCCAGACGCACACCAGGGAAGCCAACCACCAGATCTGTAAGACAGAAGGAGTCAGATCTCTCTTCATCTCAACAATTCAACCCAGATGGACCCCTTGATCCGAAGAAATGGTTTGACGAAGCCCAATCGCACCCGGGAGAGATGTTAGAAAATGTGGAACGAACTTTTGCGAAGGACGGCCCGAATCCTGAGTCCGAACTCTGTTCAACGGACCTAGGGTTCATCAACCCTAATTTGCCAACAGGGATCACTGGAGACCCCATCGAATGCATGGCCACAGGTACAGCTGCACTGACTTTGATTGATCGACCAACCACGTCCAAAAGAGCTCGCGAAGTCAATGTATACAAGACAGCCGAGACTCATCAATATGTTACCGCCGATTTGATGGAGAACCGTTTTATTAACGGACAATCTTATGATTCGGATGATTTCTTAATGATATTTAAAAAACTTGCGGCTAATATGGGACCGTTAGCGGATAAGTACCTAAAAATTTCCGAAGCTGAAGGAGAATGGCTCATCACTCTGAAGGATCCACACGCCTCTCCGGAGCAGAAGAAGGCCAAACACACCGAATGTATCCCACTTCTGACACCAATTGTTACGTTTTTAGACCTTTTCGTAAAAACGGTTTTATTATTTATCCTTCAAGGATTCGTTTTATTGCATCAAATTAAAACACGGACAAATTAATTTAGAACAATAATACCTCAACATGTCCAGACGCACACCAGGGAAGCCAACCACCAGATCTGTAAGACAGAAGGAGTCAGATCTCTCTTCATCTCAACAATTCAACCCAGATGGACCCCTTGATCCGAAGAAATGGTTTGACGAAGCCCAATCGCACCCGGGAGAGATGTTAGAAAATGTGGAACGAACTTTTGCGAAGGACGGCCCGAATCCTGAGTCCGAACTCTGTTCAACGGACCTAGGGTTCATCAACCCTAATTTGCCAACAGGGATCACTGGAGACCCCATCGAATGCATGGCCACAGGTACAGCTGCACTGACTTTGATTGATCGACCAACCACGTCCAAAAGAGCTCGCGAAGTCAATGTATACAAGACAGCCGAGACTCATCAATATGTTACCGCCGATTTGATGGAGAACCGTTTTATTAACGGACAATCTTATGATTCGGATGATTTCTTAATGATATTTAAAAAACTTGCGGCTAATATGGGACCGTTAGCGGATAAGTACCTAAAAATTTCCGAAGCTGAAGGAGAATGGCTCATCACTCTGAAGGATCCACACGCCTCTCCGGAGCAGAAGAAGGCCAAACACACCGAATGTATCCCACTTCTGACACCAATTGTTACGTTTTTAGACCTTTTCGTAAAAACGGTTTTATTATTTATCCTTCAAGGATTCGTTTTATTGCATCAAATTAAAACACGGACAAATTAATTTAGAACAATAATACCTCAACATGTCCAGACGCACACCAGGGAAGCCAACCACCAGATCTGTAAGACAGAAGGAGTCAGATCTCTCTTCATCTCAACAATTCAACCCAGATGGACCCCTTGATTTGAAGAAATGGTTTGACGAAGCCCAATCGCACCCGGGAGAGATGTTAGAAAATGTGGAACGAACTTTTGCGAAGGACGGCCCGAATCCTGAGTCCGAACTCTGTTCAACGGACCTAGGGTTCATCAACCCTAATTTGCCAACAGGGATCACTGGAGACCCCATCGAATGCATGGCCACAGGTACAGCTGCACTGACTTTGATTGATCGACCAACCACGTCCAAAAGAGCTCGCGAAGTCAATGTATACAAGACAGCCGAGACTCATCAATATGTTACCGCCGATTTGATGGAGAACCGTTTTATTAACGGACAATCTTATGATTCGGATGATTTCTTAATGATATTTAAAAAACTTGCGGCTAATATGGGACCGTTAGCGGATAAGTACCTAAAAATTTCCGAAGCTGAAGGAGAATGGCTCATCACTCTGAAGGATCCACACGCCTCTCCGGAGCAGAAGAAGGCCAAACACACCGAATGTATCCCACTTCTGACACCAATTGTTACGTTTTTAGACCTTTTCGTAAAAACGGTTTTATTATTTATCCTTCAAGGATTCGTTTTATTGCATCAAATTAAAACACGGACAAATTAATTTAGAACAATAATACCTCAACATGTCCAGACGCACACCAGGGAAGCCAACCACCAGATCTGTAAGACAGAAGGAGTCAGATCTCTCTTCATTTCAACAATTCAACCCAGATGGACCCCTTGATCCGAAGAAATGGTTTGACGAAGCCCAATCGCACCCGGGAGAGATGTTAGAAAATGTGGAACGAACTTTTGCGAAGGACGGCCCGAATCCTGAGTCCGAACTCTGTTCAACGGACCTAGGGTTCATCAACCCTAATTTGCCAACAGGGATCACTGGAGACCCCATCGAATGCATGGCCACAGGTACAGCTGCACTGACTTTGATTGATCGACCAACCACGTCCAAAAGAGCTCGCGAAGTCAATGTATACAAGACAGCCGAGACTCATCAATATGTTACCGCCGATTTGATGGAGAACCGTTTTATTAACGGACAATCTTATGATTCGGATGATTTCTTAATGATATTTAAAAAACTTGCGGCTAATATGGGACCGTTAGCGGATAAGTACCTAAAAATTTCCGAAGCTGAAGGAGAATGGCTCATCACTCTGAAGGATCCACACGCCTCTCCGGAGCAGAAGAAGGCCAAACACACCGAATGTATCCCACTTCTGACACCAATTGTTACGTTTTTAGACCTTTTCGTAAAAACGGTTTTATTATTTATCCTTCAAGGATTCGTTTTATTGCATCAAATTAAAACACGGACAAATTAATTTAGAATACTAATACCTCAACATGTCCAGACGCACACCAGGGAAGCCAACCACCAGATCTGTAAGACAGAAGGAGTCAGATCTCTCTTCATCTCAACAATTCAACCCAGATGGACCCCTTGATCCGAAGAAATGGTTTGACGAAGCCCAATCGCACCCGGGAGAGATGTTAGAAAATGTGGAACGAACTTTTGCGAAGGACGGCCCGAATCCTGAGTCCGAACTCTGTTCAACGGACCTAGGGTTCATCAACCCTAATTTGCCAACAGGGATCACTGGAGACCCCATCGAATGCATGGCCACAGGTACAGCTGCACTGACTTTGATTGATCGACCATTGATCAATGTATACAAGACAGCCGAGACTCATCAATATGTTACCGCCGATTTGATGGAGAACCGTTTTATTAACGGACAATCTTATGATTCGGATGATTTCTTAATGATATTTAAAAAACTTGCGGCTAATATGGGACCGTTAGCGGATAAGTACCTAAAAATTTCCGAAGCTGAAGGAGAATGGCTCATCACTCTGAAGGATCCACACGCCTCTCCGGAGCAGAAGAAGGCCAAACACACCGAATGTATCCCACTTCTGACACCAATTGTTACGTTTTTAGACCTTTTCGTAAAAAACGGTTTTATTATTTATCCTTCAAGGATTCGTTTTATTGCATCAAATTAAAACACGGACAAATTAATTTAGAACAATAATACCTCAACATGTCCAGACGCACACCAGGGAAGCCAACCACCAGATCTGTAAGACAGAAGGAGTCAGATCTCTCTTCATCTCAACAATTCAACCCAGATGGACCCCTTGATCCGAAGAAATGGTTTGACGAAGCCCAATCGCACCCGGGAGAGATGTTAGAAAATGTGGAACGAACTTTTGCGAAGGACGGCCCGAATCCTGAGTCCGAACTCTGTTCAACGGACCTAGGGTTCATCAACCCTAATTTGCCAACAGGGATCACTGGAGACCCCATCGAATGCATGGCCACAGGTACAGCTGCACTGACTTTGATTGATCGACCAACCACGTCCAAAAGAGCTCGCGAAGTCAATGTATACAAGACAGCCGAGACTCATCAATATGTTACCGCCGATTTGATGGAGAACCGTTTTATTAACGGACAATCTTATGATTCGGATGATTTCTTAATGATATTTAAAAAACTTGCGGCTAATATGGGACCGTTAGCGGATAAGTACCTAAAAATTTCCGAAGCTGAAGGAGAATGGCTCATCACTCTGAAGGATCCACACGCCTCTCCGGAGCAGAAGAAGGCCAAACACACCGAATGTATCCCACTTCTGACACCAATTGTTACGTTTTTAGACCTTTTCGTAAAAACGGTTTTATTATTTATCCTTCAAGGATTCGTTTTATTGCATCAAATTAAAACACGGACAAATTAATTTAGAACAATAATACCTCAACATGTCCAGACGCACACCAGGGAAGCCAACCACCAGATCTGTAAGACAGAAGGAGTCAGATCTCTCTTCATCTCAACAATTCAACCCAGATGGACCCCTTGATTTGAAGAAATGGTTTGACGAAGCCCAATCGCACCCGGGAGAGATGTTAGAAAATGTGGAACGAACTTTTGCGAAGGACGGCCCGAATCCTGAGTCCGAACTCTGTTCAACGGACCTAGGGTTCATCAACCCTAATTTGCCAACAGGGATCACTGGAGACCCCATCGAATGCATGGCCACAGGTACAGCTGCACTGACTTTGATTGATCGACCAACCACGTCCAAAAGAGCTCGCGAAGTCAATGTATACAAGACAGCCGAGACTCATCAATATGTTACCGCCGATTTGATGGAGAACCGTTTTATTAACGGACAATCTTATGATTCGGATGATTTCTTAATGATATTTAAAAAACTTGCGGCTAATATGGGACCGTTAGCGGATAAGTACCTAAAAATTTCCGAAGCTGAAGGAGAATGGCTCATCACTCTGAAGGATCCACACGCCTCTCCGGAGCAGAAGAAGGCCAAACACACCGAATGTATCCCACTTCTGACACCAATTGTTACGTTTTTAGACCTTTTCGTAAAAACGGTTTTATTATTTATCCTTCAAGGATTCGTTTTATTGCATCAAATTAAAACACGGACAAATTAATTTAGAACAATAATACCTCAACATGTCCAGACGCACACCAGGGAAGCCAACCACCAGATCTGTAAGACAGAAGGAGTCAGATCTCTCTTCATCTCAACAATTCAACCCAGATGGACCCCTTGATTTGAAGAAATGGTTTGACGAAGCCCAATCGCACCCGGGAGAGATGTTAGAAAATGTGGAACGAACTTTTGCGAAGGACGGCCCGAATCCTGAGTCCGAACTCTGTTCAACGGACCTAGGGTTCATCAACCCTAATTTGCCAACAGGGATCACTGGAGACCCCATCGAATGCATGGCCACAGGTACAGCTGCACTGACTTTGATTGATCGACCAACCACGTCCAAAAGAGCTCGCGAAGTCAATGTATACAAGACAGCCGAGACTCATCAATATGTTACCGCCGATTTGATGGAGAACCGTTTTATTAACGGACAATCTTATGATTCGGATGATTTCTTAATGATATTTAAAAAACTTGCGGCTAATATGGGACCGTTAGCGGATAAGTACCTAAAAATTTCCGAAGCTGAAGGAGAATGGCTCATCACTCTGAAGGATCCACACGCCTCTCCGGAGCAGAAGAAGGCCAAACACACCGAATGTATCCCACTTCTGACACCAATTGTTACGTTTTTAGACCTTTTCGTAAAAACGGTTTTATTATTTATCCTTCAAGGATTCGTTTTATTGCATCAAATTAAAACACGGACAAATTAATTTAGAACAATAATACCTCAACATGTCCAGACGCACACCAGGGAAGCCAACCACCAGATCTGTAAGACAGAAGGAGTCAGATCTCTCTTCATCTCAACAATTCAACCCAGATGGACCCCTTGATTTGAAGAAATGGTTTGACGAAGCCCAATCGCACCCGGGAGAGATGTTAGAAAATGTGGAACGAACTTTTGCGAAGGACGGCCCGAATCCTGAGTCCGAACTCTGTTCAACGGACCTAGGGTTCATCAACCCTAATTTGCCAACAGGGATCACTGGAGACCCCATCGAATGCATGGCCACAGGTACAGCTGCACTGACTTTGATTGATCGACCAACCACGTCCAAAAGAGCTCGCGAAGTCAATGTATACAAGACAGCCGAGACTCATCAATATGTTACCGCCGATTTGATGGAGAACCGTTTTATTAACGGACAATCTTATGATTCGGATGATTTCTTAATGATATTTAAAAAACTTGCGGCTAATATGGGACCGTTAGCGGATAAGTACCTAAAAATTTCCGAAGCTGAAGGAGAATGGCTCATCACTCTGAAGGATCCACACGCCTCTCCGGAGCAGAAGAAGGCCAAACACACCGAATGTATCCCACTTCTGACACCAATTGTTACGTTTTTAGACCTTTTCGTAAAAACGGTTTTATTATTTATCCTTCAAGGATTCGTTTTATTGCATCAAATTAAAACACGGACAAATTAATTTAGAACAATAATACCTCAACATGTCCAGACGCACACCAGGGAAGCCAACCACCAGATCTGTAAGACAGAAGGAGTCAGATCTCTCTTCATCTCAACAATTCAACCCAGATGGACCCCTTGATCCGAAGAAATGGTTTGACGAAGCCTAATCGCACCCGGGAGAGATGTTAGAAAACGTGGAACGAACTTTTGCGAAGGACGGCCCGAATCCTGAGTCCGAACTCTGTTCAACGGACCTAGGGTTCATCAACCCTAATTTGCCAACAGGGATCACTGGAGACCCCATCGAATGCATGGCCACAGGTACAGCTGCACTGACTTTGATTGATCGACCAACCACGTCCAAAAGAGCTCGCGAAGTCAATGTATACAAGACAGCCGAGACTCATCAATATGTTACCGCCGATTTGATGGAGAACCGTTTTATTAACGGACAATCTTATGATTCGGATGATTTCTTAATGATATTTAAAAAACTTGCGGCTAATATGGGACCGTTAGCGGATAAGTACCTAAAAATTTCCGAAGCTGAAGGAGAATGGCTCATCACTCTGAAGGATCCACACGCCTCTCCGGAGCAGAAGAAGGCCAAACACACCGAATGTATCCCACTTCTGACACCAATTGTTACGTTTTTAGACCTTTTCGTAAAAACGGTTTTATTATTTATCCTTCAAGGATTCGTTTTATTGCATCAAATTAAAACACGGACAAATTAATTTAGAACAATAATACCTCAACATGTCCAGACGCACACCAGGGAAGCCAACCACCAGATCTGTAAGACAGAAGGAGTCAGATCTCTCTTCATCTCAACAATTCAACCCAGATGGACCCCTTGATTTGAAGAAATGGTTTGACGAAGCTCAATCGCACCCGGGAGAGATGTTAGAAAATGTGGAACGAACTTTTGCGAAGGACGGCCCGAATCCTGAGTCCGAACTCTGTTCAACGGACCTAGGGTTCATCAACCCTAATTTGCCAACAGGGATCACTGGAGACCCCATCGAATGCATGGCCACAGGTACAGCTGCACTGACTTTGATTGATCGACCAACCACGTCCAAAAGAGCTCGCGAAGTCAATGTATACAAGACAGCCGAGACTCATCAATATGTTACCGCCGATTTGATGGAGAACCGTTTTATTAACGGACAATCTTATGATTCGGATGATTTCTTAATGATATTTAAAAAACTTGCGGCTAATATGGGACCGTTAGCGGATAAGTACCTAAAAATTTCCGAAGCTGAAGGAGAATGGCTCATCACTCTGAAGGATCCACACGCCTCTCCGGAGCAGAAGAAGGCCAAACACACCGAATGTATCCCACTTCTGACACCAATTGTTACGTTTTTAGACCTTTTCGTAAAAACGGTTTTATTATTTATCCTTCAAGGATTCGTTTTATTGCATCAAATTAAAACACGGACAAATTAATTTAGAACAATAATACCTCAACATGTCCAGACGCACACCAGGGAAGCCAACCACCAGATCTGTAAGACAGAAGGAGTCAGATCTCTCTTCATCTCAACAATTCAACCCAGATGGACCCCTTGATCCGAAGAAATGGTTTGACGAAGCCCAATCGCACCCGGGAGAGATGTTAGAAAATGTGGAACGAACTTTTGCGAAGGACGGCCCGAATCCTGAGTCCGAACTCTGTTCAACGGACCTAGGGTTCATCAACCCTAATTTGCCAACAGGGATCACTGGAGACCCCATCGAATGCATGGCCACAGGTACAGCTGCACTGACTTTGATTGATCGACCAACCACGTCCAAAAGAGCTCGCGAAGTCAATGTATACAAGACAGCCGAGACTCATCAATATGTTACCGCCGATTTGATGGAGAACCGTTTTATTAACGGACAATCTTATGATTCGGATGATTTCTTAATGATATTTAAAAAACTTGCGGCTAATATGGGACCGTTAGCGGATAAGTACCTAAAAATTTCCGAAGCTGAAGGAGAATGGCTCATCACTCTGAAGGATCCACACGCCTCTCCGGAGCAGAAGAAGGCCAAACACACCGAATGTATCCCACTTCTGACACCAATTGTTACGTTTTTAGACCTTTTCGTAAAAACGGTTTTATTATTTATCCTTCAAGGATTCGTTTTATTGCATCAAATTAAAACACGGACAAATTAATTTAGAACAATAATACCTCAACATGTCCAGACGCACACCAGGGAAGCCAACCACCAGATCTGTAAGACAGAAGGAGTCAGATCTCTCTTCATCTCAACAATTCAACCCAGATGGACCCCTTGATCCGAAGAAATGGTTTGACGAAGCCCAATCGCACCCGGGAGAGATGTTAGAAAATGTGGAACGAACTTTTGCGAAGGACGGCCCGAATCCTGAGTCCGAACTCTGTTCAACGGACCTAGGGTTCATCAACCCTAATTTGCCAACAGGGATCACTGGAGACCCCATCGAATGCATGGCCACAGGTACAGCTGCACTGACTTTGATTGATCGACCAACCACGTCCAAAAGAGCTCGCGAAGTCAATGTATACAAGACAGCCGAGACTCATCAATATGTTACCGCCGATTTGATGGAGAACCGTTTTATTAACGGACAATCTTATGATTCGGATGATTTCTTAATGATATTTAAAAAACTTGCGGCTAATATGGGACCGTTAGCGGATAAGTACCTAAAAATTTCCGAAGCTGAAGGAGAATGGCTCATCACTCTGAAGGATCCACACGCCTCTCCGGAGCAGAAGAAGGCCAAACACACCGAATGTATCCCACTTCTGACACCAATTGTTACGTTTTTAGACCTTTTCGTAAAAACGGTTTTATTATTTATCCTTCAAGGATTCGTTTTATTGCATCAAATTAAAACACGGACAAATTAATTTAGAACAATAATACCTCAACATGTCCAGACGCACACCAGGGAAGCCAACCACCAGATCTGTAAGACAGAAGGAGTCAGATCTCTCTTCATCTCAACAATTCAACCCAGATGGACCCCTTGATCCGAAGAAATGGTTTGACGAAGCCCAATCGCACCCGGGAGAGATGTTAGAAAATGTGGAACGAACTTTTGCGAAGGACGGCCCGAATCCTGAGTCCGAACTCTGTTCAACGGACCTAGGGTTCATCAACCCTAATTTGCCAACAGGGATCACTGGAGACCCCATCGAATGCATGGCCACAGGTACAGCTGCACTGACTTTGATTGATCGACCAACCACGTCCAAAAGAGCTCGCGAAGTCAATGTATACAAGACAGCCGAGACTCATCAATATGTTACCGCCGATTTGATGGAGAACCGTTTTATTAACGGACAATCTTATGATTCGGATGATTTCTTAATGATATTTAAAAAACTTGCGGCTAATATGGGACCGTTAGCGGATAAGTACCTAAAAATTTCCGAAGCTGAAGGAGAATGGCTCATCACTCTGAAGGATCCACACGCCTCTCCGGAGCAGAAGAAGGCCAAACACACCGAATGTATCCCACTTCTGACACCAATTGTTACGTTTTTAGACCTTTTCGTAAAAACGGTTTTATTATTTATCCTTCAAGGATTCGTTTTATTGCATCAAATTAAAACACGGACAAATTAATTTAGAATAATAATACCTCAACATGTCCAGACGCACACCAGGGAAGCCAACCACCAGATCTGTAAGACAGAAGGAGTCAGATCTCTCTTCATCTCAACAATTCAACCCAGATGGACCCCTTGATCCGAAGAAATGGTTTGACGAAGCCCAATCGCACCCGGGAGAGATGTTAGAAAATGTGGAACGAACTTTTGCGAAGGACGGCCCGAATCCTGAGTCCGAACTCTGTTCAACGGACCTAGGGTTCATCAACCCTAATTTGCCAACAGGGATCACTGGAGACCCCATCGAATGCATGGCCACAGGTACAGCTGCACTGACTTTGATTGATCGACCAACCACGTCCAAAAGAGCTCGCGAAGTCAATGTATACAAGACAGCCGAGACTCATCAATATGTTACCGCCGATTTGATGGAGAACCGTTTTATTAACGGACAATCTTATGATTCGGATGATTTCTTAATGATATTTAAAAAACTTGCGGCTAATATGGGACCGTTAGCGGATAAGTACCTAAAAATTTCCGAAGCTGAAGGAGAATGGCTCATCACTCTGAAGGATCCACACGCCTCTCCGGAGCAGAAGAAGGCCAAACACACCGAATGTATCCCACTTCTGACACCAATTGTTACGTTTTTAGACCTTTTCGTAAAAAACGGTTTTATTATTTATCCTTCAAGGATTCGTTTTATTGCATCAAATTAAAACACGGACAAATTAATTTAGAACAATAATACCTCAACATGTCCAGACGCACACCAGGGAAGCCAACCACCAGATCTGTAAGACAGAAGGAGTCAGATCTCTCTTCATCTCAACAATTCAACCCAGATGGACCCCTTGATCCGAAGAAATGGTTTGACGAAGCCCAATCGCACCCGGGAGAGATGTTAGAAAATGTGGAACGAACTTTTGCGAAGGACGGCCCGAATCCTGAGTCCGAACTCTGTTCAACGGACCTAGGGTTCATCAACCCTAATTTGCCAACAGGGATCACTGGAGACCCCATCGAATGCATGGCCACAGGTACAGCTGCACTGACTTTGATTGATCGACCAACCACGTCCAAAAGAGCTCGCGAAGTCAATGTATACAAGACAGCCGAGACTCATCAATATGTTACCGCCGATTTGATGGAGAACCGTTTTATTAACGGACAATCTTATGATTCGGATGATTTCTTAATGATATTTAAAAAACTTGCGGCTAATATGGGACCGTTAGCGGATAAGTACCTAAAAATTTCCGAAGCTGAAGGAGAATGGCTCATCACTCTGAAGGATCCACACGCCTCTCCGGAGCAGAAGAAGGCCAAACACACCGAATGTATCCCACTTCTGACACCAATTGTTACGTTTTTAGACCTTTTCGTAAAAACGGTTTTATTATTTATCCTTCAAGGATTCGTTTTATTGCATCAAATTAAAACACGGACAAATTAATTTAGAACAATAATACCTCAACATGTCCAGACGCACACCAGGGAAGCCAACCACCAGATCTGTAAGACAGAAGGAGTCAGATCTCTCTTCATCTCAACAATTCAACCCAGATGGACCCCTTGATCCGAAGAAATGGTTTGACGAAGCCCAATCGCACCCGGGAGAGATGTTAGAAAATGTGGAACGAACTTTTGCGAAGGACGGCCCGAATCCTGAGTCCGAACTCTGTTCAACGGACCTAGGGTTCATCAACCCTAATTTGCCAACAGGGATCACTGGAGACCCCATCGAATGCATGGCCACAGGTACAGCTGCACTGACTTTGATTGATCGACCAACCACGTCCAAAAGAGCTCGCGAAGTCAATGTATACAAGACAGCCGAGACTCATCAATATGTTACCGCCGATTTGATGGAGAACCGTTTTATTAACGGACAATCTTATGATTCGGATGATTTCTTAATGATATTTAAAAAACTTGCGGCTAATATGGGACCGTTAGCGGATAAGTACCTAAAAATTTCCGAAGCTGAAGGAGAATGGCTCATCACTCTGAAGGATCCACACGCCTCTCCGGAGCAGAAGAAGGCCAAACACACCGAATGTATCCCACTTCTGACACCAATTGTTACGTTTTTAGACCTTTTCGTAAAAACGGTTTTATTATTTATCCTTCAAGGATTCGTTTTATTGCATCAAATTAAAACACGGACAAATTAATTTAGAACAATAATACCTCAACATGTCCAGACGCACACCAGGGAAGCCAACCACCAGATCTGTAAGACAGAAGGAGTCAGATCTCTCTTCATCTCAACAATTCAACCCAGATGGACCCCTTGATCCGAAGAAATGGTTTGACGAAGCCCAATCGCACCCGGGAGAGATGTTAGAAAATGTGGAACGAACTTTTGCGAAGGACGGCCCGAATCCTGAGTCCGAACTCTGTTCAACGGACCTAGGGTTCATCAACCCTAATTTGCCAACAGGGATCACTGGAGACCCCATCGAATGCATGGCCACAGGTACAGCTGCACTGACTTTGATTGATCGACCAACCACGTCCAAAAGAGCTCGCGAAGTCAATGTATACAAGACAGCCGAGACTCATCAATATGTTACCGCCGATTTGATGGAGAACCGTTTTATTAACGGACAATCTTATGATTCGGATGATTTCTTAATGATATTTAAAAAACTTGCGGCTAATATGGGACCGTTAGCGGATAAGTACCTAAAAATTTCCGAAGCTGAAGGAGAATGGCTCATCACTCTGAAGGATCCACACGCCTCTCCGGAGCAGAAGAAGGCCAAACACACCGAATGTATCCCACTTCTGACACCAATTGTTACGTTTTTAGACCTTTTCGTAAAAAACGGTTTTATTATTTATCCTTCAAGGATTCGTTTTATTGCATCAAATTAAAACACGGACAAATTAATTTAGAACAATAATACCTCAACATGTCCAGACGCACACCAGGGAAGCCAACCACCAGATATGTAAGACAGAAGGAGTCAGATCTCTCTTCATCTCAACAATTCAACCCAGATGGACCCCTTGATCCGAAGAAATGGTTTGACGAAGCCCAATCGCACCCGGGAGAGATGTTAGAAAATGTGGAACGAACTTTTGCGAAGGACGGCCCGAATCCTGAGTCCGAACTCTGTTCAACGGACCTAGGGTTCATCAACCCTAATTTGCCAACAGGGATCACTGGAGACCCCATCGAATGCATGGCCACAGGTACAGCTGCACTGACTTTGATTGATCGACCAACCACGTCCAAAAGAGCTCGCGAAGTCAATGTATACAAGACAGCCGAGACTCATCAATATGTTACCGCCGATTTGATGGAGAACCGTTTTATTAACGGACAATCTTATGATTCGGATGATTTCTTAATGATATTTAAAAAACTTGCGGCTAATATGGGACCGTTAGCGGATAAGTACCTAAAAATTTCCGAAGCTGAAGGAGAATGGCTCATCACTCTGAAGGATCCACACGCCTCTCCGGAGCAGAAGAAGGCCAAACACACCGAATGTATCCCACTTCTGACACCAATTGTTACGTTTTTAGACCTTTTCGTAAAACCGGTTTTATTATTTATCCTTCAAGGATTCGTTTTATTGCATCAAATTAAAACACGGACAAATTAATTTAGAATTATAATGCGGCAACAATTTATTTATTACTTTATTTACACGAGTACTTGTACTACTCAACACTTAGCGATGTTAACACGTCTATGTCTGATATCACACTGATCATTGCTGAGTTCTGGCAGCGCCTTTATATAGCAAAAATGACGTCGTCTGGCAACCTCGCGAAAGTTCTGGGTATGGTGGTTGTATTTTACTTGGCATGTGTGTGTTTGTATGACAATGCTGACTTGTTTGATTTGCTTATGGTAACTATGTGTGTTTGAATGTATGAGTGTTCTGTGTGTTTTGCCTATGGTAACTATGAGTGGTTGTATGAATGAGTGTGTGGTTTTGTTTCTTCTACGTGTATATGGCTGTGTATACTTGTGAATCTATTTAGTTTTATTAGCAGCGAATACTTGCATACAAGATCATTAAGAACAACATCTCTTAGCATTGATGTTGGTATGTTTGTTGTTGTTGTGGTTTACTCTTATTGGCACAGCCTTGAATGATCTTGTATATTCTGGAGTATTCCATTTCCGTTAATTTGAATATAGTGTTTGTAACATTTTGACAAATATAGATAATATTGCCAGTGCTGCCAAGTACATATAGCCACATTGTCGTTTTATTTAAATCTATTTCTAATCTTTGTAACAATATATATATATATATATACATATATATATATATATATATATATATATATATATACAAGAGAGATATACTCTATATATATATATATATATATATATATATATATATATATATATATATGTATATATATATATATATATATATATATATATATATATGCATATATATATACATATATATATATATATATATATATATATACATATAAATATATATATATATATATATATATATATATACATATATATATATATATATATATATATATATATACATATATATATATATATATATATATATATATATATATATACATATATATATATATATATATATATATATATACATATATATATATACAGTATAAACTCGGTAATCGCAACCCTCGATACACGCAATTCCTCGATTTTTGCAACACTATAAAACATAGTATTGTAACCTTTATAAGTGCAACTACCCAAAAAAGTTGACCTCTATAACTGCAACTTACATTTAAATATGTTTTGTTTCAGTTCTTTCTTTTGTGTTTCTCTTCTTTTAGATTTTTTTTCTTATATTCACAAACTGATCGTTATTATACCGCTATTCTGTCGAGTTTGTTTGCTAGTTTTGTGTATGTATTACGAGTAATTGTAAGCAAATAACTTTCATTATCAGTTTATTCCGCGACAGGCCGGTAGTGTTTTATGTGTTAAAGCCATGGTGGTCACAAAAAAATTGATAAAACTAACAATTAAAGAAAAAAGAGAAATTTTGGATAAACTAGAAAGTGGCACATCAACAAAAGTTCTTTGTAATGATTATAAAGTTCATAAGTCGACAATAACGAGAATAAAAAAGAAAAAAGCTGATATTCTTAAATATGCCAGAAGTATGGAAGCTGGGCCAGGAAAACGGCAAACCTTAAAATCTTGTGAATACCCAAAAATGGAAAAGGCTCTCTATAAATGGTTCTTGAAACAAAGAAGTGAAAATGTGCCTATATCCATCGATATTATCAAAGCAAAAGCTCGCAAGTTCCATGAGAAAATAAAAGAAAGCACAGGATCTTTTCATGCAAGTAATGGTTGGGTATCTAATTTCAAAAAGCGATATGGCGTCCGCCACTTGAAAATTTGTGGAGAGAAGCTTTCGAATAAGACAGCGTCCGTTGACCCATTTTTAATACAGTTTGGAAATAAAATCAAGGAGCTGAATCTTTCTGCAGAACAAATTTATAATGCCGATGAGTCCGGCTTGTTTTTTAGGCAGATGCCAGATAAAACACTGGTGAGCTTCAAGGAATCATCTGCTCCTGGTCGGAAAATTAGTAAAGAGAGAATAACATTTCTCGCTTGCACAAATGCATCGGGTACGCACAAAGTTAAACTCTTTGTCATTGGAAAATCAAAAAATCCCAGAGCATTCAAAAATTTTGAAAAAATTCCCGTAGTCTACAAGGCAAACAAGAACGCGTGGATGACGTTTTTGTTTTTTGAAGACTGGTTCCATCATACATTTGTTCCTGAGGTGAGAAATAAGAAATGTATGTACAATTGCATTTTTATTTTAAATTTTTTTATTGTTTTGGTTATAGGTACGCGAATTTCTAGAATCCAAGGGAATTCCCAAGAAAGCCCTATTGCTATAACGCTCCGTGTCATCCTAAAGACAATGAGATGAAAAGTGATGATGGAATGATAACCGTCATGTGTCTTCCACCTAACTGTACTGCAATTATCCAACCAGTGGACCAAAACGTTATTAACTTAACAAAGGTTTATTACAAAAAAAGTCTTTTGGCGCATTTAATAGGGAATAAAACCGCTCATCTGGAAGAAAAATAAAGGAATTCAACTTAAGACATGCTATCTGTCTTTTAGCTAGTTCATGGCAAAAAGTGTCAGCAAGCTCCATAAGGAAGTGCTGGAATATGTTAATGAGACCAGAGTTTGAGTGGGATGAAGAGGACGATATTCCCCTCAGCATTAGAAAAAGGGAAATTGAAAATGCACGCACAATTCTTGCATCAATGCTCCAAGAACTTGCACCAAATGACTCCTTCACAAATGAAGAGCTTAATGAATGGATGCACGAAAGTGATGCTTATCAAGAAGTGGAGAAAGAAGCCGTCGAAATTGAAAGTTCAGATGATAGCGAAGCGGATGTTATTGCACCTCCTAAAATAAAAGGATCAGTTGGTATGCAATCTTTTAACACATGTATTCAGTGGGCTGAGGAAAACGATATTCCAATAAAAGATATTATATTTCTGAAGGAGCTTCGTGAGACGGCTATTATAAAAAATATTAATAAGAAAAAAGTGCAGACAACAATAACCGATATGTTTACAAAATAAATATTATATTTTAATTTTAATATTTTAATAAAAAATTATTATATTAATAAAAAATAAGCATTCTGTTTCATAAAAAGGTTTTCATTTATCACTTTTCTTGTTATATATTTTTCCTCGCTGGGTGCAACAACCTCAATAAGTGCAATTACCTTGATTTCTATTAGTTGCGGTTACTGAGTTCGTACTGTATATATATATATATATATATATATATATATATACAGATAGATATATATATATATATATATATATATATATATATATATATACATATATATATACATATATATATATATATATATATATATATATATATATATATATATATATACACATATATATACACATATATATATATATATATATATATATATATATATACATACATACATATATATATATATATATATATATATACATACAATATATAATTTCTAGACAATAGCGATATAACACATATCTGTATAATGGAAAATAACAACAATAACAAAAATATTAAGCGCCACATATTGGGTGGAAATTTTAGATCGACTTGTAAGTTTCTGAATTATGTACATTATTATATTCAAATAATAAAACATTTAATATTACAGATACAACAAGCGCTTGTAATTGTTCAAAGGATGCAAAATTGACAGGTATGTACATGAGATATGTATGTATATAACGAAATAATTTTTTTACTTATTTATTTACACCAATACCTCGTTTTGCGACGTTTCGTTTTGCGACATTTCGCATTGCGTCGAAAATAAATTTTGCATCATTTCAGATTGCGACGAAAAAAATTTCACATTGCGACGTACATACATATAAAGAAAATCGACGCTTAAAGGAATTTTTGAAAGAAAAAAATACCTACAAAGAACCAATGGTTCTATATGCCGTTTTGTTTGTTGTTATTCACACTAACATCTATATATGTACATACATACAAAAAACGTTTGATATCTATGTCCAAACAAGGGAATCCCCTATTTTGATGTTCGTTAACATTTCAATGTGAGTAATTTACGTTTTGTTTTCAGTTTGATGAAAGCTCTTGTAACGACAAGTGTTATTTTTGTAGGTAGTGAAAAAAAATTTATAACAAAACCAAATTTTTTATTTTGGAATCTGTTTGCGTAAGTTGAAATTATTTTTTGTAGCTTCAACTGGTCATGTTAATTCTTTTATTCGGTAGGATAGTAATCATGAGTGGAAAAGTGGAAAAAAAGAAACCGAGAAAGTCAATAACGCTGGAAACTAAATTAAACATTTTAAGACGTTTTGAAGCAGGAGAGCGACCTATTAATATAGCTAAAGCACTTGGACTAGCAGAATCAACCGTAAAAACAATGAGATCGTGACGGCAGTAAAATTAAAGAAATCGCAGCAGCTGCTTCTGTCTCAGATGCGAAAAGAAATAACACGCGCAAGAGACTTTCTATTAGTGAAAATGGAATCCTTACTTTCTATATGGATTGAAAAACAAAACCATGACCAAGTTCCACTAACTAAGAGCATAATTCAAGAAAAAGCTAAAAAATTGTATGAAGATATTGAAAAAAAAACCATGCTCTAATAATTTGGAACACGACGGCATCGCTGAGGAAAGGCAACCAAAGTTTTTAGCGAGTCAAGGCTGGTTTGAAAGATTTAAAGCAGGATACAACCTTCATAATTTAAAACTAAAAGGTAAAGCAGCTAGTGCAGATAGTGTTGCAGCTGCAAAATTCCCAGATGTTTTAAAAGCCATTATCCATATCGAAGGACTTACTTCTCAGCAAGTTTTCAACGTTGACGAGACGGGATTGTTTTGGAAAAGGCTCCCGAGCAGAACATATATTTCTAAAGCAGAAAATTCTGCTCCAGGACGTAAGCCAATCAAAAATAGGCTCACTCTTCTGCTGGGCGGAAACGCTGAAGGAGATTTCAAATTCAAACCATTTCTTATTCATACTGCAGAAAATCCTAGAGCAATGAAAGGCGTAAATAAAAAAAATCTACCCATACATTGGCGATCCAATAAGAAAGCGTGGATGACGTCTGAAATGTTTAAAAACTGGATTTGTGAATGTGCTATTCCTGAAATAAAATTCTATTGCTCTAAAAAAAACTTGGATTTTAAGGCTTCGATCATCGTTGATAATGCCCCCAGTCATCCTATTTACATTGATTATTTGTCAGACAATCTGAAATTTTTATTTATGCCACCAAACACCACTTCACTCATCCAACCAATGGATCAAGGGGTAATTTCAGTGTTTAAAAGCTATTATCTTAGAAGAACATTCAAACAGCTTATAATCGCTATTGATGATTCTGAAAAGAATAGCACTACTATTCCAGAATTTTGGAAAACATTTAATGTACTGGATGCAATAAACAACATTTCAGAATCATGGAATGAAGTTACACCCTCTTGTATGAATGGTGTATGGCGGAAAATATGGCCAGAATGCATTCATAAAAACCTTGACTCTAGTCATATTTCAGATATTGTTGACACATCTGCAGTTTGTACTGAAATTGTAAATCTGGCAAAGGAAAATGAATTTGAGGGAATGGACGAAGATGGTGTGAAAGAGATTATTACAGCACAGAATGAAGATATCAGCAATAGTAATTTAATAGATTTGGATATTGAATTGGCGTATAAAGAGAATCCAACAGAAAATTTAATTGAAACTCCTGAACCAAAAATTCTAACATCAAAACAAATTAGCAAAGCAATGTCCCTACTTGACGAAGCAGCTTCTATTTTTATACAAAATGACCCTGACGAAGAAAGAAGTTCAAAAGTGGCACGATCCTTAACTGATTGCGTAAGTTCATACAAGGAGATTTACTTGCAACAAAAGAGGAAAACCATCCAGCAAACTTTGGAAAAATATTTGCAGCCAGTATCATCTACATCCACACATCCTGCATCATCCAATCATTAAAAATCTAGATTATTTAAAAATTTTTTTTAGTCTTAATGAATTTTTGTTTTTTGAATTGTTATGTTTTTTAATTTTAATGAATTTGTTTTTTTTTTAATTTAAAAAAAAACTTGATATATGTTAATTTTTATTTTATTTTTAATAATTCCTTTAATTTTTTAAGTTTTCATTTCTTATAATATTAAATAAATTTATAAAAAACTAAAAATTACTTTGTTTTTAGTAAAATAATCGATTTGATTTAGAATTGGAACGTATCTTTAATATTTCAGTGCAATTCCATACAAAAGGGTTACTCGAATGGCGACGTTTTGATTGCGACGAATTTTTTGGGAACCAATTATCGTCGCAAAGCGAGGTATTAGTGTATATTAATGCAGAGTCCATTAAGGAGCTAAAAGATGCAATCGCTGGATTATCAGGTATCTATACACAACAAAATTTTTACGAAATATATTAATGTGCAAATTATATTTTTTTTACAATATTAGATACCGTTGTTAAGCAGAACACCGCGATAATGGAAGTTCTTGCCGCAAAAAAAGTAATTACCGAAAAGTTATTAGGAAATGAAAATATACACAGGAAATTTAGAAATTTCTTCCCTATTGAGACCATTGATGATTTGGCAGAAATGAACAATAAAATTAATGATGAAAATTATTCCACTTATGTAAGTATTTTACCATTTCAAATACAGTAATTACATAATCTAACAAATAATTTCAGTTACGTTGTATGACATCATTGATGAAAGGTCAAACATCTAAAACTCTGACAGAAGTTCTATCCACTGTAGTGATCTGTAATATGGTAACTCCTGTAACCATTACCATTAATATGGCAACTCCAAGGGTTCGTTCTTGACAGCTGGAATGCAGCCCTACCTTGATTGCATTTCCGTTTTTATCCTTCTTATAAAATTGTAACTCGAACTGATAACACGTTTTGTAAGTAAATAAAGGAAAATACAGATACTCCATTATAACATCAGGTGTGGGTAGGGTTGCCAGACGGGCTGGACTTGGCTGGATTGTCCAGCTTTTTCAATGCTAATAATGTTGTCCAGTGTCCAGGTAAAATAAAATTTATCCAGCTAAACAGAAAATTTTCGAGAAAAAAATATTAAACAAAATAGTTTTAATCTATAAATGTCTTTATTGGTACATTTAACAGAATTACTTTTGAAAAAGTGTCGTTATATTAAATTTGTCTACATTACCATCTCTTTTGCATACAGCCAACACAGGCGGTACATTTTTTACAATACAATTTCAAAATGTATCATCTCTAATAGTTTCCCTATTGTATCATCACTAATAATAATCACCAGCACTTAAACAGCTGATCCCATAATACATTTTGTTGGAAGAAGTAAAATGTACTGAGTGTTCTTTTATTTACTTTTTAAATAAGATTTAAATTGTTTAGAGCAACTTATTAAAATGGATAGCGATGAAGAAGCTGGTCCATCAAAAAGAAGACTTACAACATTCTGCGAAGTATGGAAAGTAATCCCAGAATATGCAAAGTGGATACGAAAAAAAGATAATTACACGGTAGAGTGTAAATTGTGTCAAACTGATATTTTAATAAAATATGAAGGAAGCCGGTCGCTAAATAAACATATAAAAACCAAAAAGCATATCAAAATGGAGATGTCGCAGAAAATCTCCCAAACAATTTCCAAGTTTGTAGTTCCAGTAGAGACGAAAATTGAAACACAAATCGCCAGGGCAGAGTTAGTATGTGTTTACCATAACGTTTTGCACGGACTAAGCTACAATAGTCTCGATTGTCAAATTAAGTTGAGTTCTGTTTTATATTGTGATAGCAAAATCGCCAACAAGATAACCTGTGGAAGAACAAAAGCAGCAGCAATTTCCAGAAATGTTTTGGCTCCATTCTCACAACAAGTAACTGTAGATGCTTTAAAAAAGAACTATTATTTTTCTGTAAGTAGCGATGCTTCCAATATTGGTAATGTTAAGACTTAAGATCCCTATGAAACTTCTAAGGATATTTTTTCAAATATAATAAGAATAAGTAATGAATGTGATTTAGAAATACAGCAAATATCATCATATAGTGCAGATAATGCTGCAGTGAACTACGGTATTCACAACTCGGTTTACCAAAAACTGAAAGATACTTCTGATCAAATCGTAAAAGCAAATTGTAATTGTCATATTCTTAACAATTGCGTTAAAAGAGCACTAAATGCTTTATCTGTTGATGTAGAGAGCATTATTATAAAAATATTCAATGAGTTCAGTTCATCGGCAATGACCACTGAGAAATTAAAAGAATGTTTTGCGTTTGCTGGTATAGAATATAAGGAACTTTTGAGGCATATTGCAACTAGGTGGCTCTCCCTACTGCCAGCTGTAGATCGTCTTATTTTTTGCTGGCCTGCTGTAAAAATTTTTTTTTTAAAAAAGGACAAAATAAGTGCCAAAAAGTTTTATGGGAATTTATTTCATATGGAACTTCTGCAAATGATATCAATGATGAAAATGAATGCAAAACTGAAGGCTTATCGGAAGCATATTTATATTTTATACACAACATAATGCAGGAATTCCATACCACAATTTTGGCTCTTGAAAGTGACTCTTGCACAGTTTTAGAGATGCACGATATAATGAGCCGACTCATGAATAATCTTCAATGTAGATTAAATGACAAATTTTTTGGCAGCAAGGTAATTACTATTTTAAAAAATCTTTCTAATAATGAACAACAAATGTTTATTAAAGAAGCTGAAGATTTTTTAAAAACAGCTATCAGTTATTTAGAAAATCGTTACGATTTTGGAGATGACTCTTTTTTTAAAAAAGTTGCATTCTTAAATTTAAAAAAAAAATCTATTTTCTTGGGAAGATTTGCAAGAACTCCCAAAAGTTCTAAAAATAGATGAAGCGATAGATAACGATAAATTATACTCGGACTTTTGCAGTTTACGTAAAGTATATGAACAATTGCCAAAAGATTTGTCAAACGACAAAATATGGGCCAACTTTTTTTATAAAAGTGATGAAAATGAGTTCGAAAACTTAAGAAAAGTAGTATGCTTCGTATTTTCTATACCCGTAAGCAACGCCTTTTGTGAAAGGGTTTTTAGTATACTAAATAATCTCTACACAAAAGAAAGAAACCGAATGGCATTCGACATAATTAAAGCGGAAATATTAATTCGCTTAAATTTAGAGAAATCTTGTAAAGATTTTTAACAATTTTTACAGACACCCAAAGGTACAGAATTGGCGAACTCTGTAAGTTCAAATTCGAAATACATGTGGCAGAAAAAGTGATTTTTTAATTTATGATACAAAATAATTTGCAGTTTTGGTATACTTTAGTAACTTAAACTAGATTAAGTTGTTATTTGTTCTGTTAATTTTTGTTCGTTTTTGTTTTTTTTTTTAAGGAGTTAGTGAAGTCAGAAACATTTTTGCAGGCAGGTTTACTGCAGAAAAATCGTTAATATCAGCAAAGAAAAATATAAAATTTAACAGCGAACCCTGCAAAAAATGTAGCCGACTTTAGTTACTTTTTAGTGTATTAAGATTTTTGTTATTTTGTTTTGTTTTTAGTATTAAATTTTAATTCCAACAGATTTAAAAGACTGAATGGAATAATTTTAAATTTTATTTATTTATTTTTTAATAAACGATTTTAAATCTCATATATTTAAAAGACTGAATTGATTTTTTTTAAGTTTAACTTAATTTAATAATTTATGTTCCTAACAATGTGCAAAACTATTACCTTAAATAAAAGTTTTTTAAACAAAATATGGCAACGTTGTTTCCTTTAAAAAAAAATTTAAATGTCCAGCTTTTTTTGGAAAATCCAGCTTTTTTGAACCTGATGTCCAGCTTTCAGCTATTTTGGATCTGGCAACCCTAGGTGTGGGGTACGCCTTAAGGAATTTTAATAAAAATAACAGGATTTAAAAAAAAAAAAAACTAAACAAGATTTAAGCATGGATTTGAGACCAAGTCGTCAGATGCTCACTGATGCCTTAGAAGCTGCTGGCATAAATTTTCCTCCCTCGGCTACATTAAGCCAACTGCGCAGCTTATATGAAGCTACATTAGAGCAGGAAAACGGGAAAAGAACGAGAACTCAGAAAGTACCTGAAGGTTCCGAAAATAATCTTGCTGTCCCAAAGACCCCAGCCGCAACAACAAACGCAGAGGAACAAAATATTCATAAAGAATTGACGCTAAAAGACATTGAAGAGCTGCAATTTCAATTGCAGGTACATCAATTCGACCCAAATCAATTTGAAGTCCCTGACGATACTGAAGCCTCAGCGATGGTACCCGCAGCCACATCCGATGTTTTTCCTGCTGCTTCACCAAACCCCGCTGTAACAATCACCGCTGTTCCACCAAACTCTGCTGCACCTGCCGTCCACACAACTGCCGTAACTGCCGCTCAACTAAACTCCGCTGTAACCACCGTCCCATCATTTCCTGCCGTCAAGACAACACCTGCTGCATCCGCTGCTACACAAAACCCAGCCGCAACCGGAACTATACCCAAACTCTCGGTGCCTGCTGCTGCACAAGAAGCTGGAGCTGCTGCTTCCACGGCGGAGGAAATAAAAACGCTTCAACTTCGGCTGCAGATGTTGCAACTTCAACAACAAATACGTGCCTTAGAAGATGGGCTGTCATATCAGTCGCCTAGTCGTAGACTAGACTTATTGGAATTAGATGCTGCCGTTCCTCCGTTTAATGGTGACGACAATATGGACATAGGTAGGCGGATTGCACAATTCGAGGACTACGCAGGCACATTGTCTGACAAGGATAAGTGCGTAGCAATACGCCGACGTTTGGAGGGGACGGCGAAACAGTATGTTTCAAATTTAGGCCTGTTGCAATACGATGATTTAAGAGAATGTTTACTGAAAATGTTCACACGCACTATATCCCGTCAAGAGGTCTAACAGGACTCTGAATAATGACGAATCATGCCTCAGCTATGTGGTCAATATGCCAGCAATTGCATCTAAAGCGGACATATCAGAGCAGGAAGTGGTGGACTTTATAATTGATGGCGTGCCTCATAACGACGGTGCAGTTCATTTGTTGTATGGAGCCAGCAATATGGATGACCTTATACGACGCCTAGACAGGTACGAATGCCGCCGACAGCAGCGTAGTGTGAAAGTTAAGACATTGAGCCGACGAAAAGCCCTGCCGCCTTCCGAAGAAACTGATGCCAAACAAACTGAAGCCGATGTCCGCTGCTACAACTGTTCGCAGTTCGGACATTACCAAAGCAAGTGCCCAAAGCCCAGACGCCCGCCGAATTCATGTTTGGTGTGTGCCGAGGTGGGACATTTCCACCAGAATTGTCCAAAAAAGAAGACCGCAGCTGTTGGTGCCATAAATGAGAAGGATGTGGATGCATTCCAACTGGTAAGTGTTGCCTTCAGAAAACCAAACAAGCGCACAGATGTAATTAGCATTTCTTCTTTATTTGATACGGGCAGCCCAATTAGTTGTATAAGTGAATCATTTGTGCCGTTTGCAGTGTCCCATGAAAGAAAATTAACATCATTTCGTGGCGTTGGAAATAAAATAATTACTATGATCGGCTGTATTAAATGTGACGTAACTTTACAAAATAAAAAAATATCATGCGATTTATTTGTGTTGCCAGATTGTGAGGCCATAGTTCCCCTTTTAATCGGGCGAGATGTCTTATATAAATTTAATATTCACTTATGCAGTAAAAAAATTACATACGATAAAAATGAATTGTTAATGATAAATTCAATAAATCAAAGAATTGATAAAAAAATACATCTTGCGCTTGTATGTCTAAAAATTTTAAAAGATCCTAAGCTTCCACCAGTAGTAGATAATTTGTTTAATACAATGCCGTTTGCAATGTGTAATAAGGATGAAATGTTAGATTGCCTTAAGGGGGTTATTCCAACCGAAAAGGAAAATGTTAACGATCACAACAAAAGTGCTTTGGAAAATAAAATAAATGATAGTGAAAATATTATGGATTTGGAAATTATTGAAGAAAACGAGGGTTGTGAAGAGATTATGGATGTGCTTTGTAGTGTGGGGGATGTTAGGACTGTGGACATTAATAACGAACTAGATAGAAAAAATTTTCATGCAATTAAATCTACGTTGGATAGTCAATATTTTGACAAATTATTTTCTGAAACGGATCCGCTAGATTACTGTATGGAGATTAGACTAACAAATGATGTGCCAGTTTATAGTTGTCCTAGGTGTTTGTCATACCGCGAGCGGTCCGAAGTTAAATTAAAACTAGATGAGATTTTGAGTAAGGGTATTATACGTCCTAGTGACTCGCCCTACGCTTCTCCAATTGTGTTAGTGAGGAGAAAGAACGGAGAACTAAGGATGTGCGTTGACTATAGGGCGCTGAATAAAATTACACTAAAGGATAACTATCCCCTGCCTATTATAGAAGATTGCTTGGATTATTTAGGCAATAAAAATTTTTTTTCGACCTTAGATTTAGAAAATAGCTTCCACCAGGTACCGATGCATGAGGATTCAATCAAATACACGGCTTTCGTCACTCCCCTGGGGCAATATGAATATTGTTATATGCCTTTCGGCCTTAAAAATGCTGGTGCGGTTTTTCAACGTTTTATCAATAAGGTGTTGAGGGATTTTATTGAAGCGGGTAAGATTGTAGTGTACTTGGATGACATTAGCATCGCAACAGAGACTATTGAAGAACATTTACAAATATTGTCGGACGTTTTGGGAGTTTTAAGTAAGGTGGGACTGAGACTTAATGTAGGTAAGTGCAAATTTGCATATCGAGAATTAAATTATTTGGGATATCATGTGAATGAAAATGGCATCAGACCCAACGATGACCATATCCGATCCATAAGTGAATATCCTATGCCAACGAACTCTGAAGGAGTGGAGCGATGCTTAGGGCTGTTTTCGTATTTCCGAAAATTCGTGCCAAATTTTGCTAGGCTGGCAAGACCACTAACTACGTTAAAAAAATCTGTGGAATTCACTTGGACAAATGAATGTAAAGATGCTTTTCTTGATTTAAAAAACCGATTGATAAATGCCCCGGTTCTGGCTATATACGACCAGCAACGCGAAACAGAGTTGCATACTGATGCAAGTTCTAAATGCTACGGTTCGGTTTTCTTACAGAGACAAGACGATGGTAAATTTCACCCTGTGGCTTACTATTCGAAGTGTACTTCCCCAGCGGAGTCCAGATATCATAGTTTTGAACTGGAAACACTGGCAATAATATATGCTTTGAGGAGATTCCGCATATATCTGGAGGGTATTCCATTTACTATAGTGACCGATTGCAACTCTCTCACGCTAACTTTAAGCAAAAAATTAATAAACCTCAGAATTGCCAGATGGGCATTAGAGTTAGAAAATTTTAATTATAGCATTAGGCATAGAAGACGAGAACTAATGACTCACGTTGACGCCCTCAGTCGAGAGCCAATTATAGCAATTATTGAAGAAAACGAAGTCGACATGAACATTCAAATTACACAATCCAGAGATCCGAAAATACAAGAAATTAAGAATGAACTGGAGCAAGGGGATAGAAATGATTTTACTTTAGAAAACGGTTTAGTATTTAGGTTGGGTAACAAAAGACAGCGGCAATTATATGTACCCGAAGAATTAGAAGACAATATAATGAGGATGACTCACGAAAAATATGGACACATGGGAATAGGGAAATGTTTAGACAGAATAGGCAAACACTATTGGTTCCCAAATATGAAAGATAAGTTGAATAAATTCACAAGAAATTGCCTAAAGTGTATTTACTATTCTGGCCCGCATAGGACAAACGAAAGAAATTTATATAGTATTGAAAAGAAGGCCATACCGTTTGATACCCTACATATTGATCATTTTGGCCCGTTACCAGCAATTAGATCGAAACGTAAACATATATTAGTAATAGTGGACGCATTTACAAAGCTCACCAGGCTTTATGCTGTCAACTCACCTGGAACAAAAGAAGCGTGTTGCGCTTTGCGAAAATATTTCAGAGATTATAGTCGACCAAGGCGAATTATTAGTGACCGGGGTACCTACTTTACCTCTGATGAATTTAGTAGATTTGTTAGTGAAAGAAATATAACACATGTAAAAACGTCAGTTGCGTCACCCCAATCGAATGGACAGGTTGAAAGAATAAATAGGGATTTAAGAGGTATGCTAGCTAAACTGTCTGAATCAGTGGAATATTCTGATTGGACAGCAAGCTAGCCCAAGTAGAATTCGCTATTAACAATTCACTCCATTGCTCTACCAAGCAATCACCAGCCATGTTACTCTTTGGAGTCGAACAACGGGGTGAAGCTATTGATGAACTGACAGAATATTTGCAAGACTCATATGGTGAGGACAATAGAGATTTGAAAATAATGAGAAAAGATGCATCGGAAGCCATTAGAAAGTTTCAGGAAAATAATTTAAAGTATTTCCACAATCATCACAACCCAGCAAAATCTTTCGAACTTGGGGACTTGGTAGTTTTGAAAAATGTTGCAACAACCCCAGGGATTAATAAAAAACTATTACCAAAATACCGTGGCCCATATGTCATTCAAAAGTACTTAGGAAATGATCGCTACGAAATAGTGGACGTGGAAAATTGTCAGGTAACTCAATTACCTTACAAAGGTGTGATAGATTCAAGTCGCTTAAAGAAATGGGTGGAAGTAAAGGACACAAAAGATACAAAAGATACTGAAGGCAACACAAGTGAATACGAAGATTACGAATTTTTGGAGGACGGGCTTTTAGAAGATCCGTCGCAATCGAGGTCGATTGCTTAGTCAGGTCGGCCGACATTGTAGTGATCTGTAATATGGTAACTCCTGTAACCATTACCATTAATATGGCAACTCCAAGGGTTCGTTCTTGACAGCTGGAATGCAGCCCTACCTTGATTGCATTTCCGTTTTTATCCTTCTTATAAAATTGTAACTCGAACTGATAACACGTTGTAAGTAAATAAAGGAAAATACAGATACTCCATTATACCACAAAAGTAATTATAGCATCTAACGTAGACGGAATACACGACAAGTTACCATTTAAAAAATTTTACAGGTTTTTTGATGCTTTAAAAGGTGAGATAATTATCTGATTTAACTGATTATTTTAATTTTGAATAAATTTTTTATCATTAACTAGATGCAATTCGCAATAACGGTGCTGAAGATCCGGAAAAAGCATTAAGAAATGCAATGAAATTGATTAAAAAGCGGCATTTCAAACATTGTGTACTAAAAAAGAAAATAGTTTCCCATAAAAATATTAAGTAATATATTAATAGACTTAGATATATATATATATATATATATATATATATATATATATGTGTGGCAACCTGTCACCATTTATTTGTTTCGTTAACTTCTTTTAGATAATCGTTACTTCTTTTGTAACTCTTATAGAAAACCGCTTTTACTTATTACATTTACTTTATATTCTCTTCTCATTCTTTTTGTATCTCTCGATTTGTGTACACACGATCTCGGCACTCGCTTAATACTTTTTAATTTCATATTAATTTTAGTTTTTAATAAGTTCCTTAAATTAAATAAAACATACTGAATTAAATAAATACCACTAGATTCTTTTATTGGTAATTAATAAAATTACTAAATATATATATATATATATATATATATATATACAAAAATGAATTAATTTATTAAATTAATTTATTTAATTAATTTATTTATTTAATTTAATATAATATAATTAAAACTAGTTTTTCAAAAATATTAAAATGAAATAAAAATTATATTTTCATTATTATTTTTATAAATAACATATTGTTATACAAAGTTACAAAAAATTAAATTAAAACTTTTCTTTTTATAATATAATAACGATTTTTTAGTATTATAATCTAAATGAACTAGATATTATTTTTAAACAAACATAGTTAAATATAAGAGAAAAGAAATGAGTTACTTTTATTTATTTTATAAAAATTTTCTTGTATATATGTATGTATTTATTTAAATTAAACAAATTAAAATTAATGAATTGAAAACTATTTTTAGTTATGAAATAATAATATTATTTTAAATAAAATGCAATAGATAAAATAAAAAAAAATACATTTTAATAAACTAAAGCAATAGCTTAGCTATCCATAGGTATATTCACTTTATATCCGCCTTAAGTCAACTCATATGAGACTAGCAAATAATCAACCAGTTTAAAGCTAACTCGTGACGCACTCGTATTCGATCAATAATAAGCTAACTCAAAATGAGCTAGCTTGTGGTTAGTCAAGAATCGACTAACCATAAGCTAACTCAAAATGGGCTAGCCTGTGGTTAGTCGAAAACTGATGCAAAGCGACTGCACTCATTCCCTAGGATATTACATGTTAAAAGTGATGCAGCGTTAGTATAGAAAATGAGTCAGTCGTGAGTCACCCCTAGCTAATTTCTGGTCAACCATAAGTTAGCTTATGGTTAGCTCACATTCCTACAGGGTAGTTACCATAAGCAAACCAAACAAGTCAGCATTGTCATGTATACAAACTCACACATGTCAAGTAAAATACAACCACTATGCCCAGAACTTTCGCGAGGTTACCAGACGACGTCATTTTTACTATATAAAGGCGCTGCCAGAGCTCAGAGAGTCAGTGTGATTTCAAATATAGACGTGTTAACATCGCTAAGTGTTGAGTAGTACAAATACTCGTGTAAATAAAGTAATAAATAAAGTGTTGCCGCATTATATTTCTAAAATTAATTTGTTCGTGTTTTAATTTGATGCAATAAAACGAATCCTTGAAGGATAAGTAATAAAACCGTAACAATTGGTGCCAGAAGTGGAATTGCAAAAATAATTAAAAGGACATTAAAAAATTAAAATAAATAATACATAAAAACAAAAGCGACGCCAGTAGTAAAGGCGGAAGCAAGCTACCTCACGCGGACAATATCGAGGTGACATCTGCTGACAATATACCAGGGGCTTAGGCCGTCAGGTGTCATTGAAAAGGTTGCTTGCTGACCCTAAGCACGACAATTCTGTAAGACGTATGAATTGTTAATCGGAGAGCAGTATAAGACGGGAGACGTACGCGAACACGCGTTAAAACGTACGATCAAGAAACGCGGCTGCACCGTCGTATATCAATTGAGTGGCTCAATTTTTAGGTATACGTCATTTCCAGTAAGGCCATAGGTCCGAGGAAATAATACACAAATATTAAGTCGGATCTGTAGTACAGGGTAACTCCAGGAACCAGATCTCTCACCCGCCCGAGCCTTAACAATAAGGGGGTAATTCAAGGAGATGAGCAAACCAACCAAGCAAACCCAAACCACACAAACATTAAGTCGGATCTGTAGTACAGGGTAATTCCAGGAACCAGATCTCTTACCCGCCCGAGCCTTAATAATAAGGGGGTAATTCAAGGAGGTGAGCAAACCAATCAAACAAATCCTCAACACACACATAATTCCCAGCAAGACCACCAATCCGAGGGACTAACATTTAACAATTACCCGCCCGAGCCTTAATAACAAGGGGATAATTCAAGGAGATGAGCAAACCAATCAGACAAACTTATAACACACACATAACTCCCAACAAGACCATCAGCCCGAGGGAACAACATTTAGCAACCAAGTCGGATTTATAGTACAGGGTAAAACCAGGAATTAGATCTCTCTCCCGTCTGAGCCTTAACAACATTAAGGAGGTGAGCAAATAAAACAGTATTATATATCGCATTTATAGTTATTATTTTTTATATAACTCTAATAAAGTGTTTAAATCCAATATGGCTGAAATAAGTAGACGCTCCGCTACAAAAGTAGCAACAAAAACATTGGTAAAGAACCAACAGTGCTGTAAAAAACCTGTTAATAGGGTTCAAAAACCTAATAATAGGATGGTTAATGTTTCATCTTGTTACCGTGCCACATTTTTGCTTTTTGCATTCAACATCTGGTTTGAATGCTCTGAATCCTTCAACGATTCGGATGAAGGTTTCACTCGCGTCATGGGCCGCGAGCATGGACCGAGAAAGACAAAGGTGCCCAAGATCAAACAAACCCCCCGCTTCGATGTGCGTGCGTTTATTCGCAAATTGATATTAAATGGATGTCACGACCTGTTGCACGCTGCCAAAACTCAGCACAATGAACACTTCAGTGCCATATTGCAGTGGTTGAGCGCTAACAAAAACACCTTGGATCGGTGGCACTACCAGATACATGCAGTGGTGTTTGGCAAATGGCTTCAAAATTTCCAAAGGATTTTGGGAGAAACGAATTGAACAACGAATCCGAAAAAATGGCCGAAAAAATCGACCAGCATGAAAATTGGAAACAGCTGCGCAAGAATGCCTTTGTGAAACGACGACAAGAACGCGGTGCTGGCAAACGACAATTCAGACAGCGACGCCGTGATCAAAACGCAGGCTTCAACGGAAATGCATACAACTTTGGACTTTCGAACCTTTATAACGCTAATGGTTCTACTCCTTTGCAAAGATATGCGACCAATCGCATTGCCAAAGGTGAAAAAATAAGCTGTCAGCGACAATGGCTTCGTGCCAACTAGCTGCATGTGTCTGATGGTGTAGGCCTCCGTTGGTTGTTGGGAGGGCCTCTAAAAGTGGCAAAAATACCCAAGGCACCGAAACGGATTGAAGGTAGCGTCACCGCCATTCCACGAGCGAGGACGGTGCCTGAACCTAAGTTGAAGGTGCTTAAAAACTCCACGATTGCGACTAAAATCCGACCTGTACCGCGTAGTCATCGAACGATTCGAATTGACTTGGCTGATATGATACGTTGTGCCCCAGTCCCTTTGAAAACGATACCAAGGCGAAATACTCGTGCGAAAAAATTTGCCCTCACCATTGACAACAGGCAAGCCTTGCCAATCCGTCGAGAACAGTGAAGAGATAGCCCAGGAACTCCATATCAAGACGGAACTACCAAATACGGATTCAGGCACTGTGATCCAGATGACCCAGCGACACTGCTTTGAATGGTTTTGGCCAACCAAACATGCACACAAATCACACCAGACTGCGTTTCAAGCCATATACATGGCGGAGGAAAGAAAGTCAAAGGCATTGAGTGGTAAAATTGCTTCGGAGGAACAGGAAGGCAAAAACAGCGAAAATACAGGTTCAGAGTCTATAGAGATGATATATCAACGTAACACCCACTTACCGGACACGGAGTACGATAGCGACGTGAGTTGCTCCGAGTTTTCGTTTGCTCATAGTGACATAGCATGGATAGAACACGCAGGACCTTCATTAACACCTAGAGGCACGAAACAGGATCTTGATGAATTGATTGGATCTATGGATTCATCCGCTGAAGCTATAAGTAAGGTTAAAAATATCAACATTAGAAACACAAGGGTTGTAGCTGTTTCAGGAAATCTTGTGAGGTTACCAGACGACGTCATTTTTACTATATAAAGGCGCTGCCAGAGCTCAGAGAGTCAGTGTGATTTCAAATATAGACGTGTTAACATCGCTAAGTGTTGAGTAGTACAAATACTCGTGTAAATAAAGTAATAAATAAAGTGTTGCCGCATTATATTTCTAAATTTAATTTGTCCGTGTTTTAATTTGATGCAATAAAACGAATCCTTGAAGGATAAGTAATAAAACCGTTTTAACGAAAAGGTCTAAAAACGTAACAATATATATATATATATATATATATATATATATATATATATATATATAAAATATCGTTGTTTTTATAAGGAAACTAAAGAAAAGATAAATATGAAAAAAGGCAACTTCAGAACTGCCTTTCTGTAGAAAAAAGGACATTTGAGTCCAATGTAACAAAATATAAAAGAATAATTGCAAGTGAAAGTGAGAATCGTAGTGAAATTTCAAAAAATTTAGATTGTGTGCGTGGGTTAGGGGATAGTGTTAGTTCCGTAGAACTTCCATTCACATTTGCAGGTAGTTTTCTTAAACGTTATGTTGAGTGTAGTGAATTTTCAGCCAACGATAGTGTGTCAGGAGTTAAAGAAGCTCCTATTGTGGAAACGGCAAGTGTTGATAAGTGTGAAGAACTAAAATCGTGGGCTGTAAGAAATAATATAAGCCACACAGCCTTAGAAGATTTATTGCACACTTTAAAACGTGTAGGGGTGGAAGATTTGCCGTTATCTGCAAAAACTCTATTAAATACAAGTAGGAAAGAAATTAATATTTCTACCATTCCCACCGGGATATATTTATATATAGGTATACAGAAGTTTTTTCTCGGGAGCATTTGAATGCCTACACGCAAAAGAAGAAGTTTCAATAGACGTAGGCATTGATGGCTTGAAGGTATTTAAAAGCTCCAATAGAGTTTTGTGGCCTATTTTAGGATCAATTGTAGGTTTCGACAACATTAGTCCGTTTATGATAGGATGTTTTTCAGGAGTTAAGAAGCCACAAAATTTAGACAGTTTCTTGACAGACTTTTGTAGAGAAGTTGAATTTCTTCAAGCCAACGGCTTAAAAGTAGGCAATAGCGACAATAAAGTGCGCTTTAATGTTCGTCTATTTATTTGTGACTCCCCAGCCAGGGCATTCGTTACAGGTGTAGTGTCCCATAACAGTAAGAACGGTTGCCCAAAGTGTTGTCAGGAAGGATTATATAAGGAGAGAAGAGTATGTTTTTCAAAACAAGTTGGTCTTCCGAGAACGGATATAACATTTCGATCGAGATGTCATCCTTCTCATCACATAGCTGAATTCAAAGATAAAAAAGCATATTAGAAGAAACTGGATTTGGGATGGTATCTCAGTTTCCTTTAGATTCTATGCATTTAGTTGATTTAGGAGTTACCAAGAAATTACTAAAAATTTTAATTAGTAAAGCAAATATAGCAAATTTGAATAAAAAAAATTAACTTTGTCGCTAGGTATATTCCATCTGAATTTTGGCGCGTGTCTAGGAGTTTCGACGAAGTTCATAATTAGAAGTCTACAGAATTCAGGCAGTTTTTATTGTATACAGGAATTTTTATTCTCAGGGATTGCGTTAGTAGTGATCAATACTATCACTTTTTATTGTTACATAGTGCTATAAGACTTCTATGTAGTGAAGCTTCCTATGCCAAAGAGGCAGATATTGCCCAAAACGTTTCACAAGATTTTGTGAATTTTTTTCGGTACGTTATATGGTGATGAATTAGTAAGTTTCAATATTCATGGATTACTCCATTTATCAGGTAGCGTTAAAAAATTCGCTCCTTTAGATTCCTTTTCAGCATATAAAACTATATGCAATATATAAAAAAAAAATTGTAAAGAAACCGAACAAAATATTACAGCAAATATTTCTTAGGTTAGAAGAAAGACAGGGAGTTAAGACAGATTTCTGTAGTATTTCGCAAATTAATCAATTCAATATTGATCATAAAAAAGAAAAGGATAGTTACTGTTTTAGCAAAGCATTAGGGCCGCTTAAAATAATTAGTATGCAATCAAAAAAACTTTTATGTAAAGTTTTTAAAAAGACCGATAATTATTTTGAACAACCCTTTAGTTGTTTAGTGGCTTGGCATAGTCGTTGCAAGTAGCTTAAGTGATGAAACTACAGTAGTCAATAGGCAGGATATAGAATTCAAATACTCCTCAGGATAGTAATAAGTTTTTGCTCATACCCCTTTTACACCACCTTTTTCATGAATTTTCCCACTGATTTTCACATTTCAATTCAATTAATAAGAAAAATAATAATTATAATTATACTAATAACAACTCTTTACTATTTTTATAATAACAATAGTAATAAGAACAAAACTTAACGATAATACTTTCTTCTTTTACATGAGCGTTTCGCAAAATTTATTTGAGAATGACAGCCAAGAAGAAGTCCTGCCCAGATATAATTATAGGCTGCGTGAGCTGGAGAGTGGGACAACAGAGAAGGTGGCATCAACTGGTAAAAGTAAAGGTAATTTGTAATTAAATACTTTATGTTTAATATTCATTGATTACTAATTATCAATGAATAAATATCTTGGTCGAATTACTAGCCAGAATGAGTAAAATCGAAGAGAATGTAAGATATACTACTACATTAAAGAAAACTTCAAAATAGATTGTTTCTTTCAGCAAAACGACATCATGAACCAGCAAAGTATCTTGAGCCATGGGCAATCCGTAATTGTTGCAAACCAGCAACAAATTCCTACCAACATAGAAGAAATTGAAGCAACTGCAAATATAACTTCACATCTATCAAATATTTGATGAAATGAGCGTAACCACTAGTTTTACCCAAATTTTCTTTCATGTTTTTTTATGTTGGTTACGCTTTTTTCGCTAAACATTTTTATAACAAAAATATTTAATAGATTGTTTGTTGTTGGTTGGAACAGCTATGTCAAGGATCGTTATTTATCCTCCCAATCTTATCCAATAGGACGATATCCGGTCTGTTAGCTCGTATCGTCCGATCTGTAATCATTGGCCTATCCCAATACAGCTTACATCTGTTGTTCTCAAGTACAGGTGGTGGTTCGTAATTGTAGTACGGAAGTCTTTCTTTCACTAGGTTATTCTTCACCGCCAGGGCTTGGTGAATGATTTTTGCTACCTGGTTATGTCTTGCGGTATAATCATGACATGCTAGACTCATGCATCCACCAATGATATGATCAATAGTCTCCGAATTGCTCTGGCATCGGCGACATAAGTCATCCGGTAGTTAGGGCAATGGGAAGAAAAACAATAGCCTGTACTGGAACTGTTACACCAAAAAAGTTAACCACACCAGCCTGGGAACGTCGGCTAATAAACAAAATAACCAAGATTAGACAGGAAATAGGAAGACTGACAGCTTATGCCAACGGAATAAGGAGCTGGAAAATCCGAAAATTAGTGAGAATCATCATCAGCCCTATACGGATTGAGGAACTGACAGAAAATGAGTTAACGGAGATCAAGGATAGGAAAATTCAACAACTAGCAGCCTATTCTCAACGTCTAGCAAGGTATAAGGTGAGCCAATCGCGAAAACTGCAGAATTCTCTTTTTGAAAGAAACCAAAAGCAGTTCTATCATCAATTGAACCACCCTGGGGAAAACCAATTTAATTTCGAAACTCCACCGATGGAAGAAGTTATGCACTTCTGGAGTGAAATATGGAGCAAACCCAAAAGCATAAATCTTAATACGAAATGGTTAAAAAAAGAAATTGAGGATTGCATAGGTTACAGAGAGATGCAGAACACTGATATAACCACCGAAGAAGTCTCGAAAACAGTAAGAGAAAGCAGTAACTGGAAGGCACCTGGCCCCGACAAAATTCATAACATATGGTTGAAAAAGTTTACATCAACGCATTCACTACTTGCAACATTCTTCACAAAACTTCTAAAAGATCCTCACGAAACCCCACCGTTTTTCTTGATGGGAAATACATATCTTGTCTCAAAAGGAAATAATACCTTAGACCCGTCAAACTACCGACCAATTACATGTCTTTCGACAACATATAAACTTTTAACAAAGATCTTTGCTAACCGTATATATGATCACTGCGTTAAATATAACATCATAACGCAGGAACAGAAAGGATGTGTCAAAAACTCAATGGGCTACAAGGAACAACTAACAATTGATTCCGTTCTAGTTCATCAAGCAATACAGAACAGTCGTAACCCTAGTATGGGGTACATCGACTACAAGAAGGCGTTCGATTGTCTCCCACATACATTCCTATTAAAAATTCTTGAGACATACAAAATAGATTCAAGGATTGTAAATTTAATGATGGTAACAGTGGAAGCATGGAATGTGAAACTACACCAGGGGCAGAAGACCAGTTGGGTTGTACCCATTAAATGTGGAATTTTTCAAGGAGACGCTTTTTGCCCTCTTTGGTTCTGCCTCTGTATGAACCCCCTGAGTAGAATGCTAAGGGGTCTTAATATGGGTTTTAGGTTGAAGGCAGAAACAGAAAATGCTCTTATCAATCACCTTTTTTACGTAGATGATATAAAACTTTACACTAATAATAAGGAGAAAATGCGTCGAATGATTCGAATAGTTAAAGGATTTAGTGATGATATAGGAATGGAATTTGGTATTGAAAAATGCAAAATGATCCACATCCAGAGGGGAAAAGTAGTGGCCGACAGCGAAGGACTTCAGATAGACGAAACCAACATCATAGCCAATTTAGACCAAGAACAAAACTACAAATACCTTGGTTACTTACAACTGAAAGGAATTCAGGAGACAGAATTGAAGAAAATCCTGCGAGATAAGTTTCTTCAAAGACTGACAAAAGTACTTAAGTCTCACTTAAATGCTGGTAACAAGCGAAAGGCCATTAACACATGGGCTATTTCAGTATTTATGTATTCTTTCGGCGTGGTTAATTGGTCAAATACCAGCCTTGATGAGGTATCAACATTGTTAAGAACCACCCTTACCAAATTTCAATGTCACCACCCGAGAAGTGCAATAGAGAGAATCATCCTATCTCATGAAGATGGTGGAAGGGGTTTCCTGGACATACCGAGTCTGCATTTTTCTCAAATTACAAAAGCTGAGAGATTATTTTAGGAATCAAGCGGACACATCGACTTTTATTCGTATAGTGTGTCTAGCGGACAAGAAATATACCCCGCTGAACCTTAGATCGGGGGAGGTTACAATACCACCGAATGTTCTCTCTCGAGAACAGCGCATGAAAGTGTGGAAAGGCAAAAATTTGCACGGAATTCATCCATTTCAAATGTCCCAGAATTTTATCGACTACAGAGTTCAAACTTATGGGTCCGACGTGGCTCTCTCTTTGCGGAAACGGAGGGTTTCATAATTATTGTTATTATTATTGTTATTATTATTATCCCGTGAGGGGTTTGCTAGATCCCCCATCGGCGCCCTCCCATTCGGCGAATTGGAAACGTTCACCACGCCCTTTTTAAGGCGTGGGGGCACCAGGGAAATAAAATACCTGGGGGTGACCAAAATCTAGCGCGTCGACGGATCGGAAAGAAATACGGCACTACGATGAATGTAACTACTATTGGACAAAGGACGCTCGTAAGCGAATAAAGTGCGGCAGGATGATGCTACAAAGCAGACACCCCGTGCAAATATGTAGATGTATATATATATATGTATGTATGTATGTGTAAATGTGTATATATATGTGTATATGCGTATGTACATGTGTGTATATGTATATGTGTATGTATATGTATGTATATTTTAATTTATATGTTAAACTAAATGATAACGAACTGGAGATGACACGGAAACATGATTTAAACAACGAACTGGAATTAGATGAATTTGGGCCGACAGGTGGGGCATTCTGTTACCTTAATATACAGGGGTGAAACCCTGTAAAAACGGCCTTCAGGCAAATGTCACACCTGCCTTCCGTCCCGTTAAAACCTTGGCAAGGACTTGGAAAACGCTCTGTATTTCGTAGCCATTAAGTTGGCCGTGTAGGTTTAGTTGATACGATATCCTAATTAATGCTCGATCTGGCACTGAACATATGCTCCCATAAGGACTTATGTCAGCCCTCGCGAGCACCTCACTGCATGCAAAGGGACCCTCGAGATCATCAAAAGGGCGACTACACAAACGAGTACAGATAACGACTGCAAGGTGGGACCCTTTTAGCACAAAAATGTCAAATCTTGAAACACCAAAAAATAAAAAGCGTAGAGAAACTGATACGATCTTCACCAGCAGCACAAAAACTAGACGATCTCCCGTAAGTCGAATACCCTCTTCCATACGAGTCGAAGAGGGTAATCTTGATACTCCTCAAGAAAAAAGTACTAAGGGAATAAGCACGCCAGACCAACCCACAGTGAAATACAGCTCACCTAGACAGGAATTTATAGTGAAAATGCAGCTGTCTGAAGAAGAAGCCTTTGGGAAATTTAAAAAGGTACCCCAAAGAATGCGTCTGGCAATGACCAAACAAAGAAACATCAGCATGGATGTCCAAAATGGAGTGTCAGAGTTAGAGGAACTTATGGATGTAATTACAGACTACCGCAGAAACTGGAAAAATGCGGAAAGAGAAAGAGAAAAAAGTAGACCACAGCCAAGGCAAGAGGAAATCATCCGCAAGTCAGGCGTGAGCGGCATCAATACGACGCCATTACCTCCAACACCCCAAAATAAGCACAATGCTTCTAGCCCAGCAGAATCCAAACCTGGAAAGAAGCAAAAGAAGACAGCAGATGACAGGAACAAAGTATCAAAACTGCACAACAACACAGAAGATACTAATACCCCCAAAAGTGTAGAAAAGAAAAAGAGTAAAGAGCATAGAAAAAAGCCACAACAGAAGAAGCCTAGAGAGCGACCTGCAGCCATTATAATAAAGCCACAAGAAGGCCATAGCTATGCGGACGTACTAAGGAGTATCAGGCAAAATGTGAAACCGGAGGAGCAAGACGTAGCAGTACAATCCATACATGCTTGTAATGGGAAGAGGAGGTAAGAAAGACGAAGCAATGAAATGAATGCCGTCATATGTGTTGATATATAAATGCAGCTGAGCTGAGTTTTTCTATTTTTCATTTATAAATAAACTTTGTTATAAAAAAAATATAAACTTCAAAAATAAAATTTTTTTACAAGAAATATTCTGAAAAGATAGAAAACTGCACATCGTTTCTATTATATTTTCCAACACTGTATATATATATATATATATATATATATATATATGTATATATATACATATACATACATATACATACATATACATACATATGTATATATATGTATGCTATTATTATTAAATACTTATTTAAGTGAATTCTCCTTAGAAGAAAGAAATGCCTTTGGCAAAATAAATAGAGAACATTATGGCTGACTTCATAAATGCAGTTTGCATTGTAACATTGCAAAGAAAAATGTTTACAAGGCAAAGTAATATTGTATGGCAACACTGCTTTGTAAAATAATGCGGTGACATTTTAGTATATTTATGAACGCATAAATTGACAAAAGTTTTGTTCCTGGAGTAAAAGTTTTTAACTTTATGTGTATTTAAATGGATCTCCAGAAATCTTGTGCTATTCTTTTGAATACTGCCTTCGAATTGGATGGCAAAAGGAATAAAAACATTACTTTGATTAAAAATATTTTAAATAAAAGGAAGCGTCGCCGTGTTGCATTGTTGAGAAGACAAGACTCAAGACGAAGAATCCCTAAAAATTTGAATTTTTGTGAAACTATCGCAAATATGCAGGATGACGTATTTTTTTCTCATTTTCGGATGAAGAAAAGTACATTCGAGGTATTAAAATATCCAATTATATTACTTTAAAAAACTAATTAAACTTTTAAATGTAAGAAATTACAGAATGCGATAAAACCCTTTTGGAATCCATCTACACTTGGACGTATTGGAATACCATTACAAAAAGCTCTACAAATAACAATCTGGAAACTTAGCAACAACTGCTCTTTCAGAGATGTCAGTGATCGCTTTTGTGTGGCAAATGGTCTTGCATACAAGGTGTTTGTCAAAATAATAAAAATGATATGCCGCTTGAAGAAAGATGTCATAAAGTTCCCAAAAACTGCATCTGAGCAAAGGCAAATGAGTGAAGAGTTCTCAAACCTTCGACACAATCCTTTCCCCTTTGTATTAGGATGCATAGACGGAACACATATTCCGATTTCGCAGCCAATCAAAGACGAAATTAGTTATCGCAACAGAAAGGGAACTTACTCTATTATTGCCCAAGTAAAATAATATTTTTTCATCTGAGGATGTTTTTATTACCTATATGATTTTTTGCAGGCTATTGTAGACAGTCGTATGAGGTTTATAGATGTATTTATCGGATGCCCAGGTGCATGTCATGACTCAACAGTTTGGCAAATGAGCTTTATTAGAAAAGCTATAATAAACAAGGAAATAAATATTTCTTCCAATTGCCATTTGTTGGGCGATGGAGGGTATCCATTAGAGACGTTCCTTATGGTGCCTTACCGTGACAACGGATTTTTAACGCCAATGCAATCGAAATTTAACACAATTCTGAGTTCAACTCGAGTTGTTGTGGAACAGGCATTCGGTATATTAAAAAAGAAGTTTAGAATACTAAAGTACATTGAAGTTCAACGTGCACACATGCCAAAGTTAATAACGATGGCATACATGATCCTTCATAACATAATTATTGATAATGAAGGCAACATAGACGATGAAATAGTAGAAGAAGCAAACACTGAACCTCAAATCGAGGAAGCGACTTTGTCAGGACAAAGAGAGGCAAAAGCAAAAAGAGATGCATTAGCAACATTATTTTCGGCCTAATATCAAAAAATTTCGTTAAATTAAAAGATATACTTGTTATTTTACGTTTTAATGAAATCAATTCATAAAAAAAAACTTAAATAAAAACAAAAATTAACAGAAAATTCATTTTTCAAATTATCAGGTAAAAAGTACTTCAGTCTTAAATTAAAAATAGATAAAAGTTAATTTTTTTCTATAATTTTCTGGAATAAGGTACGAATTTGCTTCATCTCGGCTAATTTTTCTTTCTCCAGTGCTAGTTTTTCTGCCTCCAAGTCCAAAAGTTTTTTCATTGTTCTGGCATCAGCCTCAGATTCCTTGTTTAAGAAATCCAGGATATCGCACCGCTTTCTTTTTGTTGCACTTCTAGGAGCAGAAATATCTGGAGAAGATTCATCAACATTATGCATCGTGGGGGTATCAGATGTTGATGGCCCATCACTTAAGTCTTCCATTAATGTTTGAAAGGAACTTTCGATCATTTCACTAGGTACCAGAACGCTACTACGACTGCCGAAGACCTCATCCAACATTTCGAAAAATTCCCAGTTTGTAGCGGCCTCCCCAGATGTGTTGTTGCGCTTTTTTATTATTTTGTATGTTCCCATTATATTTACAAAACATCTTGCGGTTTCATCTTTAGTAAATGGAAAAGTGCTATCAATTTCCTTGATATCCCGCATTATTTGTTCCCAAATTGTGTTTCTTTTCCTTTTTTTTGCGGTGAAATCTGGCTCATGCCTCAAACGCACTTCTATGAGTAGCTTTTTTCTTTCGTGATTCCATTTTTTTTCACTATGTACAAAAAATTGTATGTTAAATCACATATTTATATTAAATTAAATTTAAATTACCACAAATCTGCCATTTCTACCACAAAATTTAATTATTTATCACAAAATTGTTTTGCCGCCATTAAAGAATGTACTTAAATGTTTACAAAGAATCACAAATAAAAACCATGCAAAAAATTGTCAAACAATGCGCATTGAAAAGTGTTGCCATGCAATTATGAACATTAGGCATTGCCAAAATTAATTTTACTGTTTTTATGAACATCATGCATTGCCAGGTTACATTGCAAACTGCATTTATGAAGTCAGCCTATATTTGGCTTTTTAATCTTTTAGTTCAGAAGTGGAATAAAACCTACCCCAATAAAGGAAAAATACTAAAGAGCATATACTAGTGCGCGTGTGTAAGGTTCTAGAGAGTTTCAACGTAGAAAAGAAAACGATAAAGGAAAAAAGCTAATTAATCTTCATTGTGAAACGTCATTATGAAGTTTGCGTGTGCGTAAATTTGATGAGTGCAAATAATCATCTCTCTGCTTGTTGAAACGTAACGAAAACGGCTCAATCGTGTGTGTGTAAAAAAAAAACGTAATACGAACGTTATGGAAACAAATATAATTTGGTAAACTAAAAGCAATTGTTTACAAATGAAACCACTGAGAATGTGTTAAGAAAAAACGAAACGTAAATACAGAAAAACGTTAAATAAAGTCAGTCGCAAATATTCTCTAATGTGAATTTGAGAAAACGAAACGAAAAGCAGAATAATATATGTATGTAAGTGTAAACGAAAGAACAGACGTTGAAGCCAAGAAGAAAAGTATAGACGTTAAAAAAAAACAACAGAAAAGAACGTTGAAATCTAAAGCAGACGTATATGAAAAAAAAGAGATCAAACGGGATCTTAACGGGAATAAAAAAAAAAACCAAAATAGGATATACAGAAGTCACGTAGACAATAACGAATATACATAAAGGTTGTTAGAAAAAAACAGAACGTACGCGATAGCGTCATAAAGTGTAAAATTGTTAGAATAAACGTTATAGCTTCTAGAAAACAATAGAGTGCAACTAAAACAAACAAACGAAAATGCCTTTCATAGCATCACTTAAGGTGCCCGATTTAAAACTACTTTTAAGCGAGCGTGACTTACCTACGACCGGTCATAAAGCCGAACTGGTTCAACGGCTTATCGAAGCGGTAGGTTCGGAAGAAATTGAAATGTCGGAGTCGCGAGTGGGTAACGGTACTCAAGCGCAAATTGATGATTTACGTGAGATGCTTGAGAATGTTATGGCACTTTTACAACAACAAATAAACACGAACGTAGAAACGTCTAACGCGTCGCGACCAAATATCCGCGAACAACAAACAATATCGCCATCGAATCAGAATGTCCGCCGAAACACTTACAGCGTAAAAGAGATTTCAGATACTCTTCCTGAATATGATCCTACGAAGGATTCTATTTTTAGTGTGGATCAATTCATCGATCGCGTTGAGAAGTCTAGGCGTGTGCACGAGTGGGACGAAGGGTGCTTGATGTTAGCAATTTACACTAAGTTAAAAGGTCCTGCGAAGTTGTGGCTTGATGCGTCAGCAGACTTGTACGTGAATTTGGGGGGAACTTGCAGCGGCTTTGAAGGACGAATTTGGAATTGTGCCTGACGAGGCTAACAGTCATTTTAAAATGTTTAGCACAACGCGAAAAGATGGTGAGCAAATTAATGAATATTGCTTCAGAATGACTGCTCTAGGTAGACGATATGGCTTGAGCGATTCAGCCATAATTAAGTATACTCGCGAGGGTTTGCGGCACCGTGATTTGCAGGTAGCAATTGCGGCAGTGCGGTTCAAAACGATGAAAGAAATGCGTGAGACTTTGGAGGATTAGAAAAGGAAGAAAGACTTAAACAATCAGCCTTATTACGGTTCTCGTATTCGAGCTTAAAATTTCTCGTTTTTACACTATTGTACTACGTTTCTCGATAACCATAAAAATACAATCCTTTTAACAATTCTTTTACAATTTGTTGTACTACGATTCTCGAAATCAAATGTCAGAAGTTAGAAAAATAGTCGTCCATTTTATTTCATTCGACAAAAAAGAAAAGAGAATTTTCAAGTTGTGAAAGCATCAAAAGAGTAAGTGTTATTGTTAATAAGATTTACGGGAATTACTTTTATTTAATGGAAATAATTTTAGATTGAAAATAACCACACGGAAGCAGTTTGAAAAAATGGTAGAGATTCTTGAAAAAAAGCCAGAATTGGCGCGATCGTACCACAATGGTGTGCACAAAGTGGATACAAAGGCAGAATGGGTACAAATATCAAATAAGCTAAACAGTTTCGGACCACCTCGTGCGGGGCCTGCAGGGATGAAAGTGTGGGCGGATTACAAAAGCAATTTAAAAAAGAAACTTCTTCATAACAAAACTGAATGGCGCGCAACTGGTGGAGGCTCAAACAACCAATATAAATTGACACCAGTAGCAGAAGCTGCTTCAGCTTTGTTGCAATTGAACAGCATTATTAGTCCCGATGGCGAGGAAATAGGCATCAGTTCTTCTAGAGAAATCGGAAATACTTCTTGTGTTGAAATTAATGAAAATGGTGAAATATTTGTCCCAGGTACGCCAAAAAATATTCGAAGAAAGCCTGCAAAAAATGTTTCCGCCAAACAAGATTTAATTGAGCAGCAGTTAAAGGTACAAACGGACTTGTATAATGAGGTGAAAGAATCTTTAAAGCAAATAGAAAGATAGGCTCGGAAACAACATAAAATGAAGGAGGAAAGTCTAAGCCTCTATAAAAGTGTGCTTAAAATCAAAAAAGAAAAATTCGAATTGTACAAGAAAGAAACTAAGAAAAGGGACGAATACAGAAGATTAATGCTACAATTTAGGACAGATGAAATCGATATTAAAAAACGAAGAGTTGAACTCGAGGAATACAAAAAGCGTTTTAAACATTAGGTTTACATTTTTTATTCATACGTTTACTAACTAAGTCCCCGTCCAGACTTACAATTTTTATTTCCTGTTCTGCAATTCGGCCTTTTCATCCTGAAGGTTTATTTTATTTCAAGTTTGGAAAAAAGCTAATTTCAAACACAAAGTCTAATGAAATTTAATAATAATTTTTTTATAACACTATTTTACAACTTTATGTACATATTTAAACCAAATGAAAGAAATGCGATTTTATATTTTAGTATATTCTATTATTCAATACATAAATTTAATGTATAATTTTCAAATGAAACGTGATTTGAGTTATTTTATAAACAACACAATTACATATATACCTAAGTTTTACCCAACACTATAAATACCTCACCAAGAGTTTCTCACACACCAAATTCACTACCAAAATACAGCCAACACCCAATTGTAATATGAATACCAATCATACAATAAACATTTAGTTCATATTTATTAAATCATATTCATGTTACAAACGATAAAGTAAACTTTAAGAATAAACACTGATTTTTAATGCAGCTCGTATTTCAAGTTTTGAGAGTGACTAAAAAGAGCATTGCAAAGAGTATGATCCACCGTTGATCTAAAAAGAAAAAGAGAAATTGTTAACCAATATTGTTTAAGAGAAACTTTTGTATAAATACTAAAACTTACTTGAATAAATCAGTTTTTTATCAACAGACTCATTACACAACTAACGTGTTCTTATTATTGGCGCAGTCGGTAGGATAGATAAAAAAGGAAACATCAAATAAAATTCCTTTTTAATAATCTATTCGAAAAAAAGGATCCTACTAAAAAGGACCACGACTATAATTGTAAAAAAAAAAATAAATTCTTGCGATTCTTACGAGACCCTCCAAGATTATAACCTAAACATAAATAAAAGTGAAATAAATAAAGATAAAATACAAATAAGATTTGGAAAAACTTTTAATTAATAAATAGTTAAAAATAAGTGAATAATAATTGCTATTGACACTTAGAAGGTCAAAAAAGCAACTGATTAAGAAAAATCAAAAAATTTTATTGACACCAGGTAACGAATTTGCCTGGGCAGCTTTAAAGAAAAAGTGGATAACAGAAGACTTAGAAGAAGGAAACTGTTTGAGGATAACAGAATGGCTCTACAACAAGAATTTGACCTCGAGCAGCAGTTTCAACAACAAGCACAACAGAATGAGATACAACAACAGCAATTACAACAGCGAGTAAGTAGGGAAATTGATCCCCTGAAGTTTCTGCAGTTGACCCAGGACTATGACGGAAGAAAGGAAGAACTTTACCCATTTCTGGAAGGTATCAATGCCGTGATACCATTAATGGAACAGTATACACCAGAGGCACAGAGATTGTTTTTATCCCTGATTAAGGGTAAGATAAAAGGTAGGGCTAGATTAGTATTAGAAATTCACCCTGATCTAACAAGATGGGAGGAAATAAAAAACTTACTTGAATTAAATTTCGGAGGTTTAACTTCCGCTGAACAACTTTACGAAGAATTAAGAAATGCTCAATACAGAGGTGATGTCCTCCAATATTATAATTTTATACAAACAAAATTGTCTATGTTAAATCAAAGACATAGAATTGATGGTAATGAAGCCGAAATAGAGCACAATAATGGCACTGCTTTGAAAATATTTATAAATAAGCTACCAATAAACTTACGAACAATATTATGTGCGTTAAAACCAAATTCTTTAGAAATAGCCTTACACGAGTTGGGTCAAGCCAATTTATTAACTGAAAAAAATAAAGGGAATGAAAGTAGTTTTAAGACATATATTCCAAAAAAATAAATAAATCAAGGCCAAACTATTAATAATAATAATCATTTCAATAACGGCCTTCCAAACAACTCCAATTATCAAGGACAGAATAATTACTCAAGACATAACAATTATTCCAGACAGAATAACTATCAAAGACCGAACAATTTCTCCGGACCGAACAACTACCCAAGACAGAATGATTACACCAGACAGAACAATTACTCTAGACCAGTACCTATGGACATAAGTGGACAAACGAGACAGAACCATTTTTTAAGTAACCAATCAACCTCTCAAAATTTTCCATCTATGGCCTCACAAGTGGAGGACGATCCGAGTTCAAATTGCCCTATGTTTTGTTCAAAAAGAACAATCGAATAACAAGAATCTTAATAGATACAGGATCCACCGAGAATTTGATTCAAAAGGATCACTGTCCTAAACATTTAATTCATACTTTAAAAACACCTTTACAAATTAAAACAGCATCTGGTCATTTGATAATAAAGGAAGAAGCCAGAATTACAAAAAATGCTCTTCAAATTGGTTTAAAAGAAGATGTAATTTTTAAAATATTTGATTTTCATCCGGTTTTTAATGGGATCTTTGGATCAAAATTGTTGAGAGACAACAATTCTATTGTAAATTATGAGCAGAAAAGTATAGTCATTAACAATCAAGAACTACCTTTATATTTTGAAGGTCAAAATGAGAATGAACATGAAATGATAGCTGGGCGCGAAATGAGGAATATAGAGAAACTGCCTGAGGTGCATCATTTGGATGAATTGGGAACAATTGAACAATTAAGAGTAGCACATTTGAACAAGGAGGAAGAAATTGAAGTTAAAAAACTTATAAATGAATTTTCAGATGTGTTTTATAAAAAAGGAGATGATTTATCATTCACAAATGAAATCAAGCATAGAATCCCCACAAATAATGATAAGCCCATTTATACAAAATCTTATAGATATCCCGAAATACATAGGGAAGAAGTAAAAAAACAAATTACAGAAATGCTAAGTCAGGGCATAATTGCTCCAAGTAATTCACCTTATAACTCCCCAATTTGGGTGGTCCCAAAAAAAAAGAGGATAAATTGGGAAACAAAGAATGGAGAATGGTTATAGATTATAGAAAGCTAAATGCCGCAACTAGAGAGGATAAATATCCAATACCGCTTATTGATGATGTTTTGGATAGATTGGGTAGGGCCAATTACTTCTCTACACTAGACTTGACAAAAGGATTTTATCAAATCGAGGTCGATGAAAACGACCAAGAAAAAACAGCTTTTTCTACCAACGATGGTCATTACGAATTCAAACGTATGCCATTTGGACTAAAGAATGCCCCAGCATCATTCCAAAGGATGATGAATAATGTTCTAAAAGCGTACGTTAATAAAATATGTGTCATCTATATGGATGATATACTAATATTCAGTACCTCCCTTCAATAACATGTGGATAATTTAGTAAAAATATTTCAAACGCTGAGAAAAGCTAATTTAAAGGTGTCACTAAACAAGAGTGAATTTTTGAAATCAGAGACAAATTTTCTTGGACACATAGTTACAACGGACGGAATAAAAGCGGACCCAAAAAAGATACAATGTATAAACAATTTTCCTATACCAAAGACAATAAAGAAACTTCAAGCATTTTTGGGATTGAGCGGATATTATAGAAAGTTTATCCCGGATTATGCTAAAATAGCTAAACCACTAACCTTAAGACTTAAAAAGAATGGAAAAATCAACGAAAATGATGCCGATTATAGAGAGTCTTTTGAAAAATTGAGGAAGATACTAACCTCAGACATGGTATTAAAGTATCCTAATTTTATGAAGGAATTTGTACTTACCACGGATGCCAGCAACTTTGCATTAGGTGCCGTGTTGTCTCAGGATAATGGTCCTATAGCTTTCTCCTCACGAACGCTAAATAAACATGAGATTAACTATAGCGTAATAGAAAAAGAATTACTTGCTATCGTTTGGGCCTGTGGCCAATATAGACATTATCTGTATGGTAGGAAATTTAAACTGCATACAGACCATAAACCACTTATATGGTTAGCAAGTTTGAAGGAACCAAATTCAAAAATGATTCGGTGGAAGATCAAACTCAACGAATATGAGTTTGACATAGCTCATGTACAGGGTAAAGAAAATAAGGTGGCCGATGCATTGTCAAGAATAACTGTAGAAAATATGGAAATAGAAACTCCAAGGAAAGCGGAGTTAAATATCTTTGGGTGTGATACGTGTCAAAAGGTTTACAAGAGAAAAGAGGTTTTAAATCAACACATAAAGCAAAAACATGGCATAGACATTTTTCAATGTCAGCTCTGCAATGGTAAATTTGAAAGCAAGGTGGGTTTGAAAAGGCATTTTTTGAGGAGACATGAGAACGAAAAATTAAATTTTAAAATTATAAACAGAGAAGCCGTTCAACTTAAAAACGTGGAAACTAAAATAAGGAAAAGACGAAATTCTGCTGTACCAACGGTACATAGCGCTCAAAATGATGGACTAGATCACATTCCGGTGACAGAAAGTCCTTTGCAGTTTGCAAATAAACAAATATTAATTGAAAAACAAGAAGAAGATTCATTTGAAGAAAAAATCCAATTCAATAAAAAATTGTATAGGTTCGGAATCAATACAGGCAACTACGAAATAATATTAAAAAAAATACTTAAAATAATTAACAATGAAGAAAATGTAGTAATATACTGTGATATAGAAGAACTGTATGCTATGATTCAAAGCCAGGTAATAAAATTAAAAAACCTTAAAAGATTCAAAATATATAGAACATATACGCTATTGGAAAATGTAGAAGAACCAAGATTGTTGGAAATCATAATGAAGCATCATAAATATGAAAATAACCATCCTGGCATTGATAAAACATATTTGGAATTAAAAAGAAAAGAAATAGCAAAAGTAATAAATAATTGCGAAATTTGCAATTACAAAATCGAAAGAAATCCTATAAATCTTCCATTTGAAAAAACGGAAACCCCTAGCGCACCGCATAAAATCTACCATACTGATATATGGTTTTTAGACACAAAAAATGCATATATAACAATAATCGATAAGTTTTCTAAGTATGCTCTTGTTCAAAGGATTGAAGAACGAACCCCATTGAATTTGATAAAATATTTTACAATTCTTTTTAACTTGATGAAGACCCCAGAGAAATTAATTATGGATAATGAACCTGGATTTAATTCAGCACTCTTTAAAGATTTTTTAGAAAAAAAATAAAGTAAATTATCATTTTACTACCCCCTACCGACATACAGGAAACTCAGATATAGAAAGATTTCATAGCAATCTTAATGAAAACATAAGAATCCTTAAGAAGAGAGAAGAAATATCTGACATAGTTTATAACTTGGATTTGCCTACTCAAGCAAATTTTATTTATAATAACACACTCCATTTGACAACGGGTAGAAAACCAATAGAAACTCATTTTCAAAGTAATCCCAAATGAAAAAATTAACAAAACTATTGAGATGAGAAAAGAAAAGAATATAGCGTACCTTAATAGAAAAAGAAAAGATCACCCAGTAAATGAAAAATTCAAAAAGGATTATAGAGCTCATAAGACAGACACTAGACATGAAAGGGTAATAGTAGTAGGGAACTGTATGTGCTGCGACCATTAAAAATATTAAATTTCAGCAATTAAATTTGAAATTTTTCAATTTTAATTGCCAAAATTCTCAAATTTCCCAAAATTCTCAAATTTCATTTTGTGTTTTTTTTACTTTTTTGCTTGCAATGCTTGAGTCTGGAGGAATAATTTGATTATTCTGATCTTGAAGACGTCGTGAAAAAAAAAAATTACTATTGCATAAATATTGAAACTGATGTTTTGTTTATTTTATACATGACGATCATCGATGGATTTTATTTGGGGATCTGGATGGTGGTGCGATTTCTGTATTTTGTAGAATATGAATATTTATGCTATGTTTAAGTGTGTGTGTTTTTTGTGTTCTGAGTGGCGGTTGGAATGTCTGGCTGTCAGACAGTCTGTGTGTGTGACGATTGGTGAGTCTGTATGACAGTCCGCTTTCTTGCTTTCCTGGTCAGTATAAAATGTGATAAGGTGTACATATTCATGCGTACATAAATATCTACAAATTTATTTCATTTACGCATATACATACAAACAAATAATAAGCGTTTATTCTTTGTGCCCAAATATTCCCTTGACCATTTGAATGAATGAACCATTGTTTAAACATATGCATTGTTTTAATTTTTATTAAAATGTAATATTTATCAAATTAGGTATATATTTTTTATTTATACCTCAATTTAAATTTGCCTCTACTACATCCGCTGCCTCTAACAACAATTGATCGTCTCCATACATTGCAAGAAAAAGAGGTATATCTATTTTTGGTAGTATTTCAACACTCAATATTTCTATTTGAGGTTTGATTGCTACCTCTCTTCGATGGTCTGTTGTGGGTGGCTGCGAAGACACCGCTAAAAAGTGATCCTCATCGCCTGTTAGCATCTCATCGTATTCTGCATTCGAAGGATTTGATGTTTCAGGTGCAGATGTTGGCTGCGAAGACACCGCTAACAAAAGTTCCTCATCTCCTTCAAGATGTTTCTCGAACTCTTCCTGTCTGGCTTTTCTTAAATACTCCTTCAAATGGTGACGCTGAAGTCTCCGATATAATGGTGTGTACCAGAAGGGCTTCATTGTACAAATAAAAGCTCAACTTCAAAATTTGATAATTTTGCTTTGAAAACTTGTGAAGCTACAAAAATTTTGTAGTTTATCAGATACCACAATGTTTTGTCCACGTAGCAGTTTCTTTTGCTACATAATTTTGTGACGTATCTGCATGCATAAGCATGCCTCCGTATTCTGTGTATATCACATATCATAATGCTTGTTTATGTAAATATTGTCCACTTAGCAGTTTCATTCCCGTAAACATTTTGTATCGTAGAGGCATGCATAAGCATGTCCCTGTACTCTATATATATCAAATTCCGTTCAAAACTTTGTAACGTATCTGCATGCACAAGCATGTCTCTGTACTCTGTAGATATCACTTATCAACATTTTTGTTTACATAAATATTGTCTACGTAGCAGTTTCATTCCCTTAAACATTTTGTATTGTAGAGGCATGCATAAGCATGCCTCGGCAATCTGTGTATATCAGATACCACAATGTTTTGTCCACGTAGCAGTTTCTTTTGCTACAAAATTTTGGAACGTCTCTACATGCATAAGCATGCCTCCGTATTCTGTGTATATCACATATCATAATGCTTGTTTATGTAAATATTGTCTACGTAGCAGTTTCATTCTCCTAAATATTTTCTAACGCATTTGCATGCATAAGCATGCCTCGGCATTCTGTGTATATCAGATACCACAATGTTTTGTCCACGTAGCAGTTTCTTTTCTAATTTTTTAATCTTAACCGTTTCTATCACCAGATACGCTACTTTTGCAAAGTAACGCAAAGCTACTTTGTTGGAATGAAGCGTACTATACCAAAACAAAATTTTCACGGATTTATATTGATCTAAATTTTTTAAGATACAATTCAGTACATTTTTGTATCTAAAAGTAACAAGTCGTGACTATTAAAAAATTCCTTGTGTGTTATTAATAAATCTAAGACAGAAAATAAATACATATTCTCAAAAAACATATTATTTGTATATCAAAAAATAAGAGTGTGTTATATAATTTAAGCAAAGACAGAATTTAAATATATATATATATATATATATATATATATATAAAAATCCTTGTAATATTACTTGTTATTCAAGCAATCAATATATTTTTTAATAAAAAAGTACACTATAAACAAAATAATTTTTATAAGTGTAAATAAAAATATAAAAAAAAAATGAGTTCATCAATTTTCAAGTGCAATATCTGTAATAAGGTATATAAATACCAAAAATCTTATTTAGAACATTGCAAAGGTCATGTTCAACCACAACAAGTGCAACAGTCGATTCAACCCCCAACATCTGCGTACAACCCCATAGCAACATATCAACAAATCGCACAGTCCATACAACCCTCAACATATGCATACAACTCAATGGTCCAAAACAATTTGCAGTATCAGTATCCGGCGCAGTATCAGTACCCAGTGCAGTATCAGTATCCAGTGCAGTATCAGTATCCAGTGCAGGTACCAGCGTATCCTTTATATCCGTATCCAGTGTCAACCAACCAATTCACAGCACCTATGGAGATTCCATATCCCATTGAATATAGCGTACCTATACAGTTGCAGCAAAATAATATGCCTAATTATTACCCAAGCTATTTGCCCGTAGATAATCCTTCTCAAGACATGGATATAAGTCAAGTTATTCCACATGATCAGGCAAATACACAAAATAATGAAGTAGAAATGGATATCTCAAATTCTGCGGATGATCTACTGTCTCAAGCTCCAAATGAATGCAAATATTATATAATAAATAGTGCTTTTAAAAATAATATTACAACATTTGGAGTTCCAGTAAATAAAGATTGTATTCTATTTGAAGATGTTATTGTGGATAATAAACATATCATCAAAGAAAGACTTGAAAATAGTCTTGCCGTACACAACATTATTAAATTTAATATTACTCTTATTGGAGAGTATATTAAAATTATAAGCGATGATATGGAATTGTGTACTATTTCTCACCGGGCAAAGATGGATCTTCTGTGCATTGGAGATGATGTTGAGGAAATTATGGCAAAGCAATTTCAAGAAATCCACAACAAAATGTCTGAATTTCAAGAACGGGATTCAGGATGGACTTTAATTAGAATTGTTCGCCTCGAAATCGCTATAAATAAGTCATCTTTGGTGAGAGGATCGAACTGGATAAGTACGCCGGAGAACTTAAAAAGTAAAAAGGCATGTATAAATGTTGAAAATAATGACATTTATTGTTTTAAATGGGCAATAATATCTGCACTGGATACATCTGATATTAAAAGACCTCAACGTTGCTGCTCATACAACATTGCAGACATCAGCGCTGATATCATATGTTTGCAAAACGGAATTGAGATTGACTTCAAAAATTTAAAGTTTCCGTTGGCGTTAAAGAGTATCAGGATATTTGAAGAAAGCAATCCAAATATTAGCGTCAATGTGTTCGGATACAATGATGAAAGCAATGAGATTGTTGGACCATTCTATAACACCAAGAATGAAAAAGCTAAACATATTAATTTGTTATTATTAGAAAATGCTGAAGGATATCAGCATTATATTCTTATAACAAATATATCAAAGTAAGTAATAAAACATACATTTATTTACGTAAATATATTAATATATATTCTTATAACTTTTTTCTTTCCACAGACTTTTAAAATCTCAGACTACCAAGCACTGCAAAAAACTTGTCTTCTGTAACAGCTGCCTCCAATACACCCACAATGAGAGGACGTTAGAGCGACATAAAGAAGAATGTGGGCAAATTGTTGCGGAGCTGCCGTCTGAGGAAAATGCCGTGTTGCAGTTTAAAGACCACCAACGACAAATGGATGTACCATTTGTTGTGTATGCAGACTTTGAATGCATACTGGAGGAGGTTAATATTAGAGTAAGTGACAAAAGTAGGTATCGCAAAAAGCACATTCCTTGTGCTTTTAGTTATTATATTAAATGTAAGCATAATGATAGTTTAGATAAGTTTAAATTATATACGGGGAGGGATGCAGCAGAAAAGTTTGTAGAAAATTTGATTGAAGATTGTGAAGATATTTATAATGAATATCTAGTAAATAAAAGGGAAGTGGATGCTTTAACTCCTTTCGAAAATTTTAATTTTCGAAATGCGATAGATTGTCATATTTGTCATAAATATCTAGGCAATGATAGAGTGCGAGATCACTGCCACATAAGTGGTAAATTTAGAGGAGCAGCTCATAATAGATGCAATTTAAAATTTCAAATTCCAAAATTTATACCAATCTATTTCCACAATTATTCATCTTATGACGCGCATCTTTTTGTTAAAGAGTTGGGTAAAAAATCTGACAATATAAAAGTCCTTCCGCTCAACAAAGAATTATACATATCACTATCTAGATTTTCAAAAATGACCGACAACTACAACCTTGAACTTAGATTTTTAGACACAATTCGCTTTATGCCTGAAAGCTTAGAATCTTTAGCTAATAATCTTTCAGAACAAGACTTTCACATCATTAAAAGACAATTTAAAACAAAAAAAGAGTTTGATCTAGTGAGAAGAAAAGGTGTCTTTCCCTATGATTTTCTTAATTCTTTTGAAAAATTGAATGTTGGTGAACTTCCAGCAAGGGAAAATTTCTTCAACCATCTCAATAATAAGGAGTGCTCGATTGAAGACTATGAGCATGCAAAAGAAGTTTGGAATGCTTTCGGCTGCAAAACCTTGCAAGATTACATGGAAGTATATTTAAAAACGGATGTTCTCTTACTTGCAGATATATTTGAAAGTTTTAGAAAGGTTTGCAAGAACATCTACCACTTAGATCCATGTCAATATTACACTGCACCAGGACTATCGTGGGATGCTATGCTAAAGTACACAAATATAGAACTAGAGCTTTTGACGGACATAGATATGTACAATTTCTTCAAGAAAGGAATACGTGGTGGACTTGTACAATGCAGTAACCGATATTCAAAGGCTAACAACAAATATCTACCTGATTTCGATAGAGAAAAGCCCTCAGAATTTATTGTGTACTTAGACGCAAATAACCTCTACGGTTGGGCTATGTCTGAGTATTTACCTTATGGTGGATTCAGATGGCTGTCAGCTGAAGAGCTAAATCTGGATCCTAAAACCATAGGTGATAATTCAAGTGATGGATATGTCTATGAAGTTACTTTAGACTGTCCTTCTCATTTGCATGACTCTCACAATGACCTACCTTTCTGTCCAGAAAATAAGAAAATTTTGCAAACAAAGCACATTAAATTAGTTGCAGATTTTTCAACAAAACAAACATATGTCATACATTATAGAGTTCTTAAGCAATGTTTACAGTATGGTCTAGTTCTAAAGAAAGTGCATCGAATTCTCACCTATAAGCAATCAACCTGGTTGAAAAGTTATATAGACTTGAATACCAAACATAGGGCTACTGCAAAAAATACTTTTGAAAAAAATTTTTTCAAATTGTTAAATAATGCAGTATACGGTAAAACTATGGAGAATGTGGAAAAGAGAAAAGATGTACGAATAGTTACGAACTGGAAAAGGACAAACTGTAATCATTTAGGAGCTCAAGATTGGATATCTAAACCTAATTTTCATAGTTTGTCAATATTTTCTGAGAATATGGTAGCGATTCAAATGAATAGAGTGAAAACCTATTACAATAAGCCTATATATTTAGGATTTTGTGTATTAGAGCTTTCCAAATGGAAAATGTATGATTTCCATTATGGGTACATGCAACCCAAATTCAAGTCAAACTTATCACTGAATTATATGGACACTGACTCTTTCATTTACACAGTAAAAACAGAAGACTTTTATGCTGACATAAAAACTGACCTCGACCATAAGTTTGATACATCAGATTACCCAAAAGACAATGTATATGGATTTCCTCTGGTAAACAAAAAGGTATTGGGTATGATGAAGGATGAAAATTGTGGAAAGGTAATGAAGGAATTTGTAGGATTGCGGTCAAAAATGTACTCTTTTAGTGTGCAACATCAAAGTGATATTAAAAAATCGAAAGGAGTAAAGAAGTGCATTCTTAATAATTATAGTATAGCTTCATATAGAAATTGCTTATTCAATAAGTCGACTGTGTATGATGATATGCTAACATTTAAATCAAAAATTCATCAAATTTATACAAATGAAATAAATAAAGTAGTATTAAATTATGCAGACGATAAAAGAAAAATAAGAAGTGATAAGATGAGTACATATGCATGGTATCATTTTCGAATCGAGGAAACTAATCCTGATTATGAACTTGACATGCTACTGTGGGAAATTTCAAGACTAGAAGAGGAAGAAGCAGTGCTATAACTGTATCCCTATTTTTAAGTAATAATTTTTATATTTATTTAAGTAGTTAAATCTATTAATAAGTAAAAAAATTGTTGTATTGTTAAGAGAAATAAACAAAAAAAATTGTACAAATATATTTAAAATGAAAAAACATTCAGAATTTGTTTTATTTTGTTTGGTGATTTATTATTTAGTTTCATCGAAGTATTGCATAATATGAATTAATTAAATGATTTATCATCATTTTTCTTAAGTAAAATACGGAGCACCGGCAGGTATCTGGCCCCTCCTCACAATCTGGATGGCTCCATGGACAACACTTAAAGTGACCATCGTCCTTGTCCTCATCTTCCATTATACCAAAATCATCATTTTCATTCAACATATCGAGGAACATTTTCACCATTTCCATGTGTTCGTATATTACACATCTCTCAAAATCAACTAAGAATTGTGCGAGCTTGTTTCTAATGTCACTCATGATTTTATGAAATATTTTATAGTATTACTAAAATTTACTTCCGATCTTTTTGACTGTAAGTTCTCTACTAATAATTGTTTTCAACGAACCAGTACTAAGGTGTATGTTATGAAATTAAAAAAAAAAAAAAAACGATGTCAGCGTTTTTAGTCCAGAAAATAATTTAAAATTCGACTGAAAAAAATGAATACGTATATATGACATCTCTCTATCCTTTTCCAACTACTTAGTTTTAAATACTTATATATATATATATATATATATATATATATATATTTAATTTTTCCTCACTTCGTCTTTTGTCAAAAATAAAACAAAAAATCATTGTATAATGATTTTCTGTTAAGCTTCTTACAGTCTAGAAAGCTAAAATCGAGATTAGTTTGCAATAAAAGTTCAAAGCTATAAGTTGTGAAAAATTTCTACCGCAATGGATCTAGTGGAAAAATTTAATTCGTACAATACAAAATCCTTAATCCATATAAAGGATCTGGATGAATTATCCAAACACATTATCGTACGTGCAAAGCGAGTAACAACAAAGTATGGGGAAACAGTTCAACTTGAGCTGGAAAACCATATAATGTTTCTCCCCAACCGATACAATGCATTGACCAATGCAGAATTAGAAGATCTTTCGAATAATAAATATCGACTACAAAGAAAAGGAGAGCGAAACCTGATCTTAGAAAGCGAGATGAACGAGTTTTTAATACCAAACTCCCAGTACCCCGTTTGGCAGTAAAAAATATGTTATGTTCATATATTTTGTAATTAACAAGAAAAAAAATAATAATAATAAAAAAGAAAATGTTTTTAAATATGTATATTTATAAATATATATGATTGCGTTTTATTTGATATCTTTGGTTATATCATAAAGAAATTTCAAACATAAGTGACCGCAATTATATGTATTAAAGTTTTGATATTGATTGTAGTTGTATTGAATATTTCTACCTAAATATTTGATTAATTCTAGAGGAGGTTGTAAATTTCCAAAGCTGTCGAAATATTGTTTTTCATTCTTATTTCTATAGTATGCTACCCAATGAGTACCTGGGCCTGTTGATAAATCCAAATTGATTATTCCACACTCTACAGTCTTTGGTCGTTTTGGTAGTGAATCCAACATATAAACTCCTCTAAAGTGTGGAATATATTTTGAAAATTTTCTTAGATCAAATTCTGATAATGGTCTATTGGGTAGCATTTCTAATAGTTTTTTGAATGATCTTTACAAACAAGTCCATAACCGTTTTTATATGGTTTAAGGTACAGTCCTTCTCCCACAGCAATAGACTCCATTGCCTTATTGTGTCTGGTGGCTTCCTCAAGTTGTTTTTTTGCATTCTTTGTTGCATTTACAGCTTTAGCTATAGAGGCACCTCCAGTTGCTAGACTACCAAGTGCACCTAGAGCAGTTAGAATCGGTATTATGGGCAAAACACCACCAATTTTTGGAACATTTATAATACGCGGTATTATAACACGAGCTTTTTTCCCCTTAAGAGATTTACTGATAGCTTTACGAGCAATCTTAATGGCTGAATTAATATCTTGTGGTTTTTCCTTCTTCAATATCTTTGTTGCTGATTTAATTGTTTTATGAAACAGATTTTTGTCATTTATACGAATTCGTGGTGATGGTATTTTCACTGTATTTCTTTTCTTTGCTTCAACACCCATACCAAGTTTAGTTTTTGCTTTCATTGCGTTGGTGACTATATATGAAAATGTTTTTTCTGCAAGATCACTATCTTTTGAAAGAACTCTTTCCCAAGCCGTATTTTCAAGAATTTTGTCAGCTTGATGTCTGCTGTTTAAGTCTTTATTTTTCGAGTAAGCAATATCGTGATTTTTGCAAGCAGCATCCAATAAGTTAATTCCTTTATCTCCTCTATCTAAACGCTTTTGTAGTCTTGTGCCAGGTCCACAATACTGGTGTCCAGGAAGATGTAATTCAAAAGGTAGAGAATTTATTGCTTTATTTAGTAAACCTTCTCCAACGATAGTTTGTTTGTGACTAAAACTTTTGTCATAAAGTACAACCATATTAATTTAATCTACAATAAAAGATATTGTTCGCAAGTTAGTTATTAAAATGCGCTTCATAAAACAACATAAAAATATTTTAGTTCGTAATGCTGATATTTGTTCAAATGACAGTAAAAAAATAAGACATAGTTCCTTGTTACCAAATTCTATTCGAGCATTAATAGTTGGTCCTTCAAATTGTGGAAAAACTAACATAATGATTAGTTTGCTGGAAAGTCCTAATGGTCTCAAGTTTGAAAATATTTACTTGTACTCAAAATCTTTATATCAACCTAAATATGAATACCTAAAGAAATTAATTTCACCAATTAAAGGAATGGGATACTACACATTTGCAGAAAACGAGGACGTTGTTCCTCCTAGTGAAGCTAAAAGCAATTCAATTATGATTTTTGATGATGTTGCATGTGAAAAGCAAAACAATATACGTGCATATTTTTGTATGGGTCGTCATAAGAACGTAGACTCATTTTACTTGTGTCAGACTTACACGCGGATTCCAAAACATTTGATAAGAGATAATGCTAATGTAATTATTATGTTTAAACAAGATGCGACAAATATGAAACATGTATATGATGATCACGTTGCCAGCGACATGAACTTTGAAATGTTTCAACGAATTTGTAGAGAATGTTGGAAGGAAAAATACGGATTTTTGGTGATAAGTAAAGATAATGAACTAAACAATGGTCGTTATAGAAAGTCATTTGATTACTTCATCATAATATAATTTACTGTTCATCAAATGCACCCTGCAGTATTTAATCTGACTTCAAACTTAATACATGTGATTATTGTAACTGATCAGATAAGCAGATCTGATACCTGATAAACTGACCTGATACCTGTTAAACTGACCTGATAAACTGATCTGATACCTGTTAAACTGACCTGATAAGCTGGTCTGATACCTGATAAACTGACCTGATAGCTGTTAAACTGACCTGATAACCTGATCTGCTTCCTATTGAACTGACCTGATAGCTAAAATTAATGAACAAATTCTTAAAGACTTGGTGGCAACAAGAAATATCTTGAAGAAAAAGCTTCGTAGTATAAAAACTGGTGAAATAGATACACATCAGCAATTAACAGATACATTCAAGCCTATCACAGAACCTTTAAAAGAATTTATCAATAGCTCTAAATACATTGGTAGACCAGTTAAGAAAGAACCGAGTGATAAGGAAACTGGAATTGATGACAATGAAAGTTTTCATCCTCAGAACTCAACAATAAAATTGGAAACGAGTACGCCCAAGAAACTAAGTGAAGAAAAAATTTTTAAGCAATCTAATAGTAAAAGTAGCAGTAATTATGATGAAGATGACTTTTACTCACAAAATTCGAATAATGAAGAAAGTTATTCTGACTTATCACTATTGCAATCGAGAAACGAACTAGATACTAACTATGGTCCACATAAAGATAATAATAACGAATGGAGATTTGGTAATAGCACCATCGAGTTAAATCAAGATAAGATACAGGTTGGGGGACAAATATGGGCGCTCACGCCAGGACTTTTTTCTTTAATGTTTCATAAAGCACCAAAAAACTATGATAAATTCGAGCTTGAAATCTATAAAAAAATATTACTTGCTACCAATGCCCACAGGAGAGGCTATAAGTCTGATGGTCAAATCAAAGGGAGCATAGCCCATAAGTACAAACATATTATTGGAAAACTTTTCAAAGGAGACAATCATACAGGCTCATCAGATGTAACAAAAAGTAATTATTCAGGAAGGGGTTTGATGCAGTTTAACCCTCATAATCCAAACTATATATACTGGGATGATCCAAACGAGTTGGTAGATCGACTTAGACTACTGCTTGCATCACAGTCTGCAGGCCATACTAATCACAACAACGAAATTGTCTCAATTATTGAAGAACTACGTGAAGCTAATATAATTGTATAAACTATATACATACATAGATTTTTATATAAAACATGTCCGTTGATAAATTTGGGCATTATATTAACGATAGAAGTGAAGTAATTTCAACCAAAAATGCGCCTAAGTTGTTGGGCTTCTTTATGGATACGAACAAAAACATTGATGTCCAATACAAGAGAATCAAAAATGTTGCAAATGCTGTGGAGGAAAACGATGTTATCAGTAAATTGTTTCTGCAAACTGAACTCAAAAAACAGCAGCAAGAAGTAGCTTTCCAGTTAGAAAATCTTAATGCTCATTTGCAGGATATCAATAAGAAAATGGATGGTAATAAATCACTTTTTGATATGGAAATTGAAGAGCTACGAGAAAAAATTTATAGAATAGAAAATTACATGTTCGTATCAATAGGTGCAAGTGCATCAAGTAGATCACAACACACTTAAAACAGCGACTGGAAAAATAAGATGTCTTCAAAGAGAAATGTTGTAAATGAATTGCATAAGCAGGCTCGAAAACGTTTTGTACGTCGTAGAGTTGTGATGAAAGGAATAGATGATCTTTGGCAAGCTGATTTAGTTGAAATGGGAAATTATTCCTTAGACAATAGAAATTATCGATTTTTCCTAACTGTAATTGATACATTCTCAAAATTTGCTTGGGCAGTACCTTTGAGCAGAAAGAATGCATTCGAAACAACTCAGGCAATGGAGAATATTTTCAAATTGGGACGAATACCGAAAAACTTGCAAACAGACGATGGTAAAGAATTTTTCAATAAACATTTCAGTCAGTTGATGAATAAATACAATATTAATCACTACTCAACATATAGCACTATGAAAGCCTCAATAGTAGAACGATTCAATAGAACATTAAAAGGAATGATGTGGAAGGAATTTAGCTTAAATGGTTCATATAATTGGATTGATATGTATAGAGATTTACTTGATGCATACAATAGAAAAATTCATCGCACCATTAAAATGTCACCGATTAAAGTAAATTCAACAAATGAAAAACAGCTTTTAAACACAGTATACAGTCATTTAAAGATGTATAAAATGTCAAAATTTAATGCAGGAGATCATGTACGCATAAGCAAATATAAAAACATTTTTGAAAAAGGTTATACTCCGAATTGGACAACAGAAATCTTTACAATTAAAAGAGTACAAAATACATATCCTACAACATATATATTAGAAGACTATCGCGGAAATCCTATTAAAGGTGGATTCTATGAAGAAGAACTTTCAAAAACCAGATATCCGAATACATACCTAGTTGAAAAGGTTCTCAAAACTAAAGGACATAAGGTGTTTGTCAAGTGGCTGGGCTTTGGTAATGAGCACAATTCTTGGATAAGCAAAGATGAGATATTGTAAATGGAAGAATACAATAAATAAACAACAACAAAAACAACAACAATGGCATCAATGTTTAATTTAGTTTAGAATAAGTAAATAAACAATAAATACGAAACTGCTTCTTATAAATCATACTGTGTGTTTAACCTCATTTATTTACAATCAAACAGTCACAATGTCAATAACATTGACTCTGAGCTCCAATTCATCAGAGCTATCTGCTAATTATTTTCCTCCTATTGATTTAAACGGAACCTATGAATGTGCTCTAACTGATTTTCATTCATACAACAGTATCCCGAATGTGGATGTCTACAACAATATATTTTATATCGGTGAACTTGTAATTGAAATACCGATCGGATCTTATGAATTAAATGATATAGTTGACTATATAGAAGAACAATACAAACGATATAGACCAGAAAACAAAATTTTGATTGAAGCTAATAACAATACAATGCAAGTCAAAGTCAGCAGCTCTAAGGAACCAATATATTTTAATAAAGAAAATACAATAGGTAGACTTTTAGGATTCAATAGCAGAATATTAACGCCAAACAAAGAACATTACTCTGATCTTCCAGTGAATATCTTTAAGGTGAATCTCTTGAGGATTGAAAGCAGTATTGTGGTTAATACTTATATGAATAATTCTAAAGCTCATACACTACATGAATTTCCGATTAATGTACCGGCTGGATATAAAATAGTTGAGATTCCCAAAAATCTTATTTATTTGCCAGTAAACTCCAGAGAGATAAGTTCACTAGCTCTTCGCGTGGTTGATCAAAACGGCGACTTAATTAATTTCAGAGGTGAGGAAATTACAATACGAATACATTTAAGGACAACTAAATAATGATAATATACAACACGAGTATATCGAAGAATACTACAGCAACATCTAATTCTCAAACGTTACAATCTAAGCAACAATTGAAAAGATCTGTTCGTCAAAAATCGCTTACAGCAGCAAACAAGAGTTTTCTCAAGTCACTGAACTTTAAATTGAAAACAAAATGAGTTCAATAATAGACGTTTTAGATAAACCAATATCTGACGAAAATATTATCAAAAAGGATTATCACACATACATACCATACCTTCAGTCTTTTAACAACAACGATGAAATAAGAATTTCAATACAAAACCAAGATCTATATGTGTTACCCAGTGAAAGCTATATATATGTGGAAGGACTTGTTGTAGACGAAAAAACATCGAAATCTACACCCAACTTTCAGTTGAAAAATAATTTTGTTGCATATCTCTTTGATGAAATCCGCTATGAACTGAATGGTATTGAAATTGATCATACAAGATATTTGGGAGCCACCAGTACCATAAAAAATTTGGTTTCTTTATCACCTACGGAAAGCGTTGTGTTGCAAAATGCTGGATGGAATAAACTTGATAAAATAGATCTTCAAAATGGAAATTTTAATTTCTATGTACCACTCAAACTTCTTTTAGGATTCGCTGAAGACTACAATAAAGTTTTATTAAATGGTAAACATGAATTGATACTCTTGCGTAATAAGAACGATGAAGATCTTGTACACTCGAATGTTTCCACCGAGAAAGCAAAACTTACAATTTCACTAATATCATGGAGAATTCCACATGTTCAATTATCTGATCATAGTAAATTGAATATGATCAAAATACTTAATAATGGTGCTGCTATACCAATGGCATTCCGTAGTTGGGATTGTGTTATGAATCCACACCTTAATACGGGGACCAATTACATATGGAATGTGAAACTGACCGCTAATAAAGAACGCTCTCATTTTGTGTTGATTGCCTTTCAACAAGAAAACAAGTTTGTTCATTGTGATCTTACTAACTTAAAAGTACATTTGAACTCAACCTCTTACCCATATGACGATCTTAATATAAAATTCAAAAATGAGCGCTATGCGATTCTATATGATATGTATCTAAGATTCCAACAAAGCTACTACATGAAACAACCCCAACCTCTTCTAACAGGTCAAGAGTTTAAAAATAACGCTCCAATTATTGTAGTTGATGTCAGTCACCAAAACGAAACGCTCAATACCGGACCAATCGACATAAAAATTGAATTTGAAACAGCAACAAATATTCCAGCAAAAACATCAGCTTACTGCGTTCTTATTCATGACCGCGTAATAGAATACATACCAATAAAAGGTCAAGTCCGGAAGCTCTTATAAATTAAATAACATGGATGGTGATATTGTTTTTGTAGACTTGCAAGGTTTCAAAACTAATTCAAATGACTTCATCGCAAAAGAACTAGCTGTAGTTTTCAGCAACAAGGAATGGTTCAATTTCATCATAAAACCTCCTTTTGATTTCGCATGTTTATCAGCCAAAAAACAGAGAGAAGCAGTTTGGTTAACAAAAAACTATCATCATATTAACTGGAATGATGGATCAGTCTCATTTCAAAGCGTTTGCAAGTTTTTAAAATCGAATATAAGAAATTCACGAATATATGTTAAGGGGGGAGAGAAGAAAAAATGGCTGGAAAAAATTATTCATCAAACAGTTTATAACATTGAAGACATTGGCTGCATTAATTTCAAACAAATGGAAACTAAGCATTCCATATATCTCTATTGTAGCTATCACGACTATGGTGTTTGTGCCTTAAGGAATGCAATTTTACTTAAAAATGAAAGTGTTAACAAACTTTTAAATAAATGCTTATAAAAATTAAAATAAATGTCTTCTTATTTCAAACAAAAAACCTACATACATATTTATTTTTTTCAGAGAACACACAAACAAACATACACAATGGTTCATTCATTCATTCAAATGGTCAAGGGAATATTTGGGCACAAAGAATAAACGCTTATTATTTGTTTGTATGTATATGTGTAAATCACATTTTATACTGACCAGGAAAGCAAGAAAGCGGACTGTCATACAGACTCACCAATCGTCACACACACAGACTGTCTGACAGCCAGACATTCCAACCGCCACTCAGAACACAAAAAACACACACACTTAAACATAGCATAAATATTCATATTCTACAAAATACAGAAATCGCACCACCATCCAGATCCCCAAATAAAATCCATCGATGATCGTCATGTATAAAATAAACAAAACATCAGTTTCAATATTTATGCAATAGTAATTTTTTTTTCACGACGTCTTCAAGATCAGAATAATCAAATTATTCCTCCAGACTCAAGCATTGCAAGCAAAAAAGTAAAAAAAAAACACTGAATTGCTGGACGACAAATCTTAAGTAAACACACCAAATTTTAATAAGCAAAAAAATAAAAGAAAAAATCTCACTCCAGCAAGAAGGAACGAACCACAAAAATTAAGGGCATCCATATATAACTACTACACTTTTTAAATAGTGTGATTCCTAAAAATGCTTCAAAATTTTTTTATTCACCAGGCGTACACAGTGTAAATGGACAGACAGAAATTCCCACGCTCACATACCGACGGACATGTATTCTCAAGGTCACATATGGACAGACACAAATTCCCACGCTCACATACCGACGGACATGTATTCTCAACGTCACATATGGACAGACACAAATTCCCACGCTCACATACCGACGGACATGTATTCTCAAGGTCACATATGGACAGACACAAATTCCCACGCTCACATACCGACGGACATGTATTCTCAACGTCACATATGGACAGACACAAATTCCCACGCTCACATACCGACGGACATGTATTCTCAAGGTCACATATGGACAGACACAAATTCCCACGCTCACATACCGACGGACATGTATTCTCAAGGTCACATATGGACAGACACAAATTCCCACGCCTACCCCAACATTTTATTTAAAAAAAAAAAAAACAATGTGAACGCCCCTACTAAACCGTGGGAAAAAATACACACACACAAAATGAAATTTGAGAATTTTGTGAAATTTGAGAATTTTGGCAATTAAAATTGAAAAATTTCAAATTTAATTGCTGAAATTTAATATTTTTAATGGTCACAGCACATACAGTTCCCTACTACTGGTAATATTGGAAAAGATTACTGATAAAAGATATAAAAATAAAAACCAAAATGTTTACAAGGATCAATTGATAAAGTCGAAAAATACTTTCAGGTCGTTGGATGTTTTGCTTGATCCTGATGACATGTGCGATTTGCACGACACATGCTCAGAAAATTGACGTGATTGACCTGACACACGGAAACGGGTTTTCTACAGTACTTTTGGGACAACGAAGACTTATAGAGGGCTATACAAATATCTTGCACATTTTTAATGTCACAAGGTATGAAGATTTTATAGAAGACATTGAAAAAAATATGACTGACATCAAGGACGAATACCTGAAACACCGGATACAACACTTAAAGTTAGAACTGAAAATGTTGATTCCTACAAGACAAAAACGAGGACTCATTGACATAATAATACATATATATATATATATATATATATATATATATATATACATATATATATATATATATATATATATATATATATATACATATATATATATATATATATATATATATATATATATATACATATATATATATATATATAATATATATATATATATACATATATATATATATATATATATATATATATATACATACAATATATAATTTCTAGACAATAGCGATATAACACATATCTGTATAATGGAAAATAACAACAATAACAAAAATATTAAGCGCCACATATTGGGTGGAAATTTTAGATCGACTTGTAAGTTTCTGAATTATGTACATTATTATATTCAAATAATAAAACATTTAATATTACAGATACAACAAGCGCTTGTAATTGTTCAAAGGATGCAAAATTGACAGGTATGTACATGAGATATGTATGTATATAACGAAATAATTTTTTTACTTATTTATTTACACCAATACCTCGTTTTGCGACGTTTCGTTTTGCGACATTTCGCATTGCGTCGAAAAAAAATTTTGCATCATTTCAGATTGCGACGAAAAAAATTTCACATTGCGACGTACATACATATAAAGAAAATCGACGCTTAAAGGAATTTTTGAAAGAAAAAAATACCTACAAAGAACCAATGGTTCTATATGCCGTTTTGTTTGTTGTTTCACACTAACATCTATATATGTACATACATACAAAAAACGTTTGATATCTATGTCCAAACAAGGGAATCCCCTATTTTGATGTTCGTTAACATTTCAATGTGAGTAATTTACGTTTTGTTTTCAGTTTGATGAAAGCTCTTGTAACGACAAGTGTTATTTTTGTAGGTAGTGAAAAAAAATTTATAACAAAACCAAATTTTTTATTTTGGAATCTGTTTGCGTAAGTTGAAATTATTTTTTGTAGCTTCAACTGGTCATGTTAATTCTTTTATTCGGTAGGATAGTAATCATGAGTGGAAAAGTGGAAAAAAAGAAACCGAGAAAGTCAATAACGCTGGAAACTAAATTAAACATTTTAAGACGTTTTGAAGCAGGAGAGCGACCTATTAATATAGCTAAAGCACTTGGACTAGCAGAACCAACCGTAAAAACAATGAGATCGTGACGGCAGTAAAATTAAAGAAATCGCAGCAGCTGCTTCTGTCTCAGATGCGAAAAAAAATAACACGCGCAAGAGACTTTCTATTAGTGAAAATGGAATCCTTACTTTCTATATGGATTGAAAAACAAAACCATGACCAAGTTCCACTAACTAAGAGCATAATTCAAGAAAAAGCTAAAAAATTGTATGAAGATATTGAAAAAAAACCATGCTCTAATAATTTGGAACACGACGGCATCGCTGAGGAAAGGCAACCAAAGTTTTTAGCGAGTCAAGGCTGGTTTGAAAGATTTAAAGCAGGATACAACCTTCATAATTTAAAACTAAAAGGTGAAGCAGCTAGTGCAGATAGTGTTACAGCTGCAAAATTCCCAGATGTTTTAAAAGCCATTATCCATATCGAAGGACTTACTTCTCAGCAAGTTTTCAACGTTGACGAGACGGGATTGTTTTGGAAAAGGCTCCCGAGCAGAACATATATTTCTAAAGCAGAAAATTCTGCTCCAGGACGTAAGCCAATCAAAAATAGGCTCACTCTTCTGCTGGGCGGAAACGCTGAAGGAGATTTCAAATTCAAACCATTTCTTATTCATACTGCAGAAAATCCTAGAGCAATGAAAGGCGTTAATAAAAAAAATCTACCCATACATTGGCGATCCAATAAGAAAGCGTGGATGACGTCTGAAATGTTTAAAAACTGGATTTGTGAATGTGCTATTCCTGAAATAAAATTCTATTGCTCTAAAAAAAACTTGGATTTTAAGGCTTCGATCATCGTTGATAATGCCCCCAGTCATCCTATTTACATTGATTATTTGTCAGACAATCTGAAATTTTTATTTATGCCACCAAACACCACTTCACTCATCCAACCAATGGATCAAGGGGTAATTTCAGTGTTTAAAAGCTATTATCTTAGAAGAACATTCAAACAGCTTATAATCGCTATTGATGATTCTGAAAAGAATAGCACTACTATTCCAGAATTTTGGAAAACATTTAATGTACTGGATGCAATCAATAACATTTCAGAATCATGGAATGAAGTTACACCCTTTTGTATGAATGGTGTATGGCGGAAAATATGGCCAGAATGCATTCATAAAAACCTTGACTCTAGTCATATTTCAGATCTTGTTGACACATCTGCAGTTTGTACTGAAATTGTAAATCTGGCAAAGGAAAATGAATTTGAGGGAATGGACGAAGATGGTGTGAAAGAGATTATTACAGCACAGAATGAAGATATCAGCAATAGTAATTTAATAGATTTGGATATTGAATTGGCGTATAAAGAGAATCCAACAGAAAATTTAATTGAAACTCCTGAACCAAAAATTCTAACATCAAAACAAATTAGCAAAGCAATGTCCCTACTTGACGAAGCAGCTTCTATTTTTATACAAAATGACCCTGACGAAGAAAGAAGTTCAAAAGTGGCACGATCCTTAACTGATTGCGTAAGTTCATACAAGGAGATTTACTTGCAACAAAAGAGGAAAACCATCCAGCAAACTTTGAAAAAATATTTGCAGCCAGTATCATCTACATCCACACATCCTGCATCATCCAATCATTAAAAATCTAGATTATTTAAAAATTTTTTTTAGTCTTAATGAATTTTTGTTTTTTGAATTGTTATGTTTTTTAATTTTAATGAATTTGTTTTTTTTTTAATTTAAAAAAAAACTTGATATATGTTAATTTTTATTTTATTTTTAATAATTCCTTTAATTTTTTAAGTTTTCATTTCTTATAATATTAAATAAATTTATAAAAAACTAAAAATTACTTTGTTTTTAGTAAAATAATCGATTTGATTTAGAATTGGAACGTATCTTTAATATTTCAGTGCAATTCCATACAAAAGGGTTACTCGAATGGCGACGTTTTGATTGCGACGAATTTTTTGGGAACCAATTATCGTCGCAAAGCGAGGTATTAGTGTATATTAATGCAGAGTCCATTAAGGAGCTAAAAGATGCAATCGCTGGATTATCAGGTATCTATACACAACAAAATTTTTACGAAATATATTAATGTGCAAATTATATTTTTTTTACAATATTAGATACCGTTGTTAAGCAGAACACCGCGATAATGGAAGTTCTTGCCGCAAAAAAAGTAATTACCGAAAAGTTATTAGGAAATGAAAATATACACAGGAAATTTAGAAATTTCTTCCCTATTGAGACCATTGATGATTTGGCAGAAATGAACAATAAAATTAATGATGAAAATTATTCCACTTATGTAAGTATTTTACCATTTCAAATACAGTAATTACATAATCTAACAAATAATTTCAGTTACGTTGTATGACATCATTGATGAAAGGTCAAACATCTAAAACTCTGACAGAAGTTCTATCCACTGTAGTGATCTGTAATATGGTAACTCCTGTAACCATTACCATTAATATGGCAACTCCAAGGGTTCGTTCTTGACAGCTGGAATGCAGCCCTACCTTGATTGCATTTCCGTTTTTATCCTTCTTATAAAATTGTAACTCGAACTGATAACACGTTTTGTAAGTAAATAAAGGAAAATACAGATACTCCATTATAACATCAGGTGTGGGTAGGGTTGCCAGACGGGCTGGACTTGGCTGGATTGTCCAGCTTTTTCAATGCTAATAATGTTGTCCAGTGTCCAGGTAAAATAAAATTTATCCAGCTAAACAGAAAATTTTCGAGAAAAAAAATATTAAACAAAATAGTTTTAATCTATAAATGTCTTTATTGGTACATTTAACAGAATTACTTTTGAAAAAGTGTCGTTATATTAAATTTGTCTACATTACCATCTCTTTTGCATACAGCCAACACAGGCGGTACATTTTTTACAATACAATTTCAAAATGTATCATCTCTAATAGTTTCCCTATTGTATCATCACTAATAATAATCACCAGCACTTAAACAGCTGATCCCATAATACATTTTGTTGGAAGAAGTAAAATGTACTGAGTGTTCTTTTATTTACTTTTTAAATAAGATTTAAATTGTTTAGAGCAACTTATTAAAATGGATAGCGATGAAGAAGCTGGTCCATCAAAAAGAAGACTTACAACATTCTGCGAAGTATGGAAAGTAATCCCAGAATATGCAAAGTGGATACGAAAAAAAGATAATTACACGGTAGAGTGTAAATTGTGTCAAACTGATATTTTAATAAAATATGAAGGAAGCCGGTCGCTAAATAAACATATAAAAACCAAAAAGCATATCAAAATGGAGATGTCGCAGAAAATCTCCCAAACAATTTCCAAGTTTGTAGTTCCAGTAGAGACGAAAATTGAAACACAAATCGCCAGGGCAGAGTTAGTATGTGTTTACCATAACGTTTTGCACGGACTAAGCTACAATAGTCTCGATTGTCAAATTAAGTTGAGTTCTGTTTTATATTGTGATAGCAAAATCGCCAACAAGATAACCTGTGGAAGAACAAAAGCAGCAGCAATTTCCAGAAATGTTTTGGCTCCATTCTCACAACAAGTAACTGTAGATGCTTTAAAAAAGAACTATTATTTTTCTGTAAGTAGCGATGCTTCCAATATTGGTAATGTTAAGACTTAAGATCCCTATGAAACTTCTAAGGATATTTTTTCAAATATAATAAGAATAAGTAATGAATGTGATTTAGAAATACAGCAAATATCATCATATAGTGCAGATAATGCTGCAGTGAACTACGGTATTCACAACTCGGTTTACCAAAAACTGAAAGATACTTCTGATCAAATCGTAAAAGCAAATTGTAATTGTCATATTCTTAACAATTGCGTTAAAAGAGCACTAAATGCTTTATCTGTTGATGTAGAGAGCATTATTATAAAAATATTCAATGAGTTCAGTTCATCGGCAATGACCACTGAGAAATTAAAAGAATGTTTTGCGTTTGCTGGTATAGAATATAAGGAACTTTTGAGGCATATTGCAACTAGGTGGCTCTCCCTACTGCCAGCTGTAGATCGTCTTATTTTTTGCTGGCCTGCTGTAAAAATTTTTTTTTTAAAAAAGGACAAAATAAGTGCCAAAAAGTTTTATGGGAATTTATTTCATATGGAACTTCTGCAAATGATATCAATGATGAAGATGAATGCAAAACTGAAGGCTTATCGGAAGCATATTTATATTTTATACACAACATAATGCAGGAATTCCATACCACAATTTTGGCTCTTGAAAGTGACTCTTGCACAGTTTTAGAGATGCACGATATAATGAGCCGACTCATGAATAATCTTCAATGTAGATTAAATGACAAATTTTTTGGCAGCAAGGTAATTACTATTTTAAAAAATCTTTCTAATAATGAACAACAAATGTTTATTAAAGAAGTTGAAGATTTTTTAAAAACAGCTATCAGTTATTTAGAAAATCGTTACGATTTTGGAGATGACTCTTTTTTTAAAAAAGTTGCATTCTTAAATTTAAAAAAAAAATCTATTTTCTTGGGAAGATTTGCAAGAACTCCCAAAAGTTCTAAAAATAGATGAAGCGATAGATAACGATAAATTATACTCGGACTTTTGCAGTTTACGTAAAGTATATGAACAATTGCCAAAAGATTTGTCAAACGACAAAATATGGGCCAACTTTTTTTATAAAAGTGATGAAAATGAGTTCGAAAACTTAAGAAAAGTAGTATGCTTCGTATTTTCTATACCCGTAAGCAACGCCTTTTGTGAAAGGGTTTTTAGTATACTAAATAATCTCTACACAAAAGAAAGAAACCGAATGGCATTCGACATAATTAAAGCGGAAATATTAATTCGCTTAAATTTAGAGAAATCTTGTAAAGATTTTTAACAATTTTTACAGACACCCAAAGGTACAGAATTGGCGAATTCTGTAAGTTCAAATTCGAAATACATGTGGCAGAAAAAGTGATTTTTTAATTTATGATACAAAATAATTTGCAGTTTTGGTATACTTTAGTAACTTAAACTAGATTAAGTTGTTATTTGTTCTGTTAATTTTTGTTCGTTTTTGTTTTTTTTTTAAGGAGTTAGTGAAGTCAGAAACATTTTTGCAGGCAGGTTTACTGCAGAAAAATCGTTAATATCAGCAAAGAAAAATATAAAATTTAACAGCGAACCCTGCAAAAAATGTAGCCGACTTTAGTTACTTTTTAGTGTATTAAGATTTTTGTTATTTTGTTTTGTTTTTAGTATTAAATTTTAATTCCAACAGATTTAAAAGACTGAATTGAATAATTTTAAATTTTATTTATTTATTTTTTAATAAACGATTTTAAATCTCATATATTTAAAAGACTGAATTGATTTTTTTTAAGTTTAACTTAATTTAATAATTTATGTTCCTAACAATGCACTGTAGGTTAAACGGCTACCAAAACTGTGCTAAAGTCCAATTTTTCAGGTGCAAATATTGCACTTTTCTTAATGTCATTTTGTAACCAATACTTCAAATTAACTAAGTAAGCTTTTTGTTTTTGGTTAATATTAAATTCCGTTTGACAACACGCAGTCGAAGTCATTGCAATGCAATCACTTAATAAATTTTGTTGAAAAGCCTGTATTGCTTTTAAAGATTCAATTGCTTGTTTAAATAATTTCGCGAGTTATAAAGAAGAAAGTGAAAATGGAGAACAATAAATTAAGTAAGTTTTAATGTTTTTTGTTAAAAAAGGTGATAAATTTGTTTGACTTGCTTGAAATAAAGCCACGTTTTTAACATAACCTTAAAAGTACTGCGATTGTTTTCAAACTGTAACTTCGTGGAAGCTTTTAAAATTTCGGCGAAGATCGGCGGATTGAATGCAATCATAAATGAATATATTGAAATGTTATAAAGCAATTCCCATTTACATTTAATAGCCATTTTTAGCCGTTTTCGAATAATTCCATATTTTTTAGGTTATTGCGTTTTAAAAAAAGCTGAGTTGTTTGAAATTTGGTTTAACGAAAATTCAAGGCAAGACAAGCAGGATAAACTTGTGAATTTTATAGTCGACAAAATTGGTAAAAATGAAATTTCCGATGACTGCACCAAATGTATTAAGGAAAAAGTGCGCCTTTTCTGTAAAAACATATCAGAAATGTGGGCGAAATATGGCAAAAGTATTGGGAAGGACAAAAAGGCTGAAAAGTTTCGAAGTGAGTATGTCACTTGGCTCAACGCTGAAATAAGCTTCGAAAATGAAATTAAATCTGGCAAAGTGACTTTTTCTGCTCTTGGACGTCCTCAACTTGCATTTTGCGAAAAGTCTGAGTACGGAAAGAGGAAAGCAGCAGCAGACCTTTCAAGCGGAACAAATAATGAAACTGAGCTATTAGTTCGTGCGGCAGCAACGTCAGCTCGAAAACAAGGAAATGCAGACTTAGCGGTGCTTCTTAAAGGATCACTAGCAAGCCCTACAAGGCCTTCAAAAGTAAAAAAATTGTGCACTGAAGTCCATCAAAAACCTGTTGTATTTTCTGCGGAGGAAGCATTAGCTTTTTTGCTCGAAAATAATTTTACAAAAGAACAATATAATTCAATACGTCGAGAAAGCAAATTAAGGAACTGCGACATTTATCCCCATTACAACGAAGTTGCTGCTGCAAAATTGATGTGCCGACCTGATGGAATAATAGCAAGCGAGACAACAGCAAGAGTACCCTTGGAATCGCTTCTATCACATACTACTAAAAGAATTGTTGAAATGCAGAAGGAGGTCTTTGAATATGTAATGGATAAAGAAAATACCAATTATTTAAAGTGTAAATTGATATTAAGTTACGGTTTCGATAGTAGCACCGGTCAAGCGCAATTTAAACAAGCTTTTAACGAACCAAGCACGTCGAATCATTCCGATGCGTCGCTTTTGGCAACTACAATTATCCCGTTAAGACTTTTGGTCACGTCAGGACAGCCTATTTGGAATAATCTTACTGCGCAATCGACAAGGTTTTGTCGGCCCGTTAAGTTAGAATACGTCAAAGAAACAAAGGAATCTATCTTGAAGGAAAAATCAGACTTGAAAAAAGAAATTGACGCATTAAAAAGTATACACATTACGATCAGCGAAGGGAAAATTGTGGAAGTGTCCTTTGATTTGTATTTAACACTTATTGACGGGAAAGTTTTGAACATTTTGACTGGAACCAAATCAAATCAAACTTGCCCTATTTGCGGTTCCACACCAAAAGACTTCATGAATATAACTAATTACACTTCTGAAAGATTTCGTGCAGAAGATTCTAATTGTAAATTTGGTTTAAGCCCATTGCATTGCTGGATTCGATTTTTCGAGTTCATATTACATTTAGGTTACAAATGTGAATTGCAAAAATGGCAGACACGATCTGAAACCGACAAATTGGCTGTTTCAAATAGAAAAAAAAATATTCAAGACGCTTTTTGGAGAGAACTGGGTCTCCGTGTGGATATGCCAAAAGTTGGCGGATTTGGCAGCACAAATGACGGAAATACTGCGCGTAGAGCATTCACCGATCACGAAATCTTTTCCAACATTACGGGCGTTGATCAGACATTAATTTTCCGTTTTAAAATTATTTTAATTTGTTTGTCATGCCAGTATCCTCTGAACTCAACAAAATTTGAGACGTTCTGCTTTCAAACAGCGGATTTGATCCAAAAGCTTTATTCTTGGTTGCCGATGACAGCTACAGTCCACAAAGTGCTTGTACATTCCAAGCAGATTATTGACAACACTGTGCTTCCGATTGGATACTTTGGAGAAGCAGGTGCTGAGTCCAGGCACAAAATTTATAAGGCTGACAGATTGCATCACGCTCGTAAAAACAGCCGATCTAATAATCTTTTGGACATATTTAATAGAGCTACTGATACGTCCGATCCGCTTATCTCATCAAAATATTTAAGCAGACGCATGCGGCAACAGAAGCTATTACACTTTCCACCTGAAGCTATCGAGTTGTTAAGCATTGAGAGCCCAAGAGAAGACATCAACGAAGATGAAGAAAACAATGAAAATGAAATTTTATCACCAACATCTGTGGATGTATTAAATAATTTATGTTTGCTGAATGAAATTGAGGACTAATATTACGATTGAAAAATTTAAGTTTTTTGTAGGGTGTTTTTTATTCGGATTGAATGTAATTAAATTTGTTTTTATAAATTTTGGTTTCCTTTATACTTTACCTTCCTTTTTGTTTTAATTTCCCTTAAAATTAAGCATTAATTTACCTGTTATTAATTTTGCACAGAAAAAGTAGTCATTTGACCTACTGTGCAATGTGCAAAACTATTACCTTAAATAAAAGTTTTTTAAACAAAATATGGCAACGTTGTTTCCTTTAAAAAACATTTAAATGTCCAGCTTTTTTTGGAAAATCCAGCTTTTTTGAACCTGATGTCCAGCTTTCAGCTATTTTGGATCTGGCAACCCTAATGGTATAGCAGACCTAACCATATATACAGACTACCAATCTCTTATTTTTTCCATATCAGACAAAAATCCTAATATCAAGTTAAAGCGATGGAAAAACTTCATCGAGGAATATGGCGCTAAACTGGTATATAAAACGGGCAACCAAAATGCTGTTGCTGATGCACTATCCCGCCAGCAAGTTCACAATACTTCGAGCTGTTCACAACACTCAGCACAAAGTTCGCCGATTATAAAATTGAAACGTGTAAAACAAGCACTAAATACATTTAAAAGTCAAATAATTATAAAATCTGGTTCAAATAATTTTGTAGAAATATCTTCACAAAATATCTTCTCACATGCAAGGCACACAGTTTCCTATTCAACCAAAGATGAATTATTAGACAGCCTGAAACAAGTAATAAATCCAAGGGTAACAAATGCTATAAATATAGACGAACAAATTTTATTCCACATCGAAGATGATATCATCTCCACCTTTCCAAATGTATCAATTGTCGTAGCCCAAAAAATTACAGAAGACATAGATAGACAGAAAGAGGTCATTGTACAAACACATATTTTTGGCCAACTATACGCCAAATGTGTAGGAAAGAAACACAAGACTGTGACATCTGCCTTACAAATAAATACGAACGGAGACCAAACAAACAGCCAATCGGAGCTGCACCAATTCCAAATCATGTAGGTGAGCACATACAATTAGATTTATTTTACATGAACGGAAACATATACATTAGCACAACCGACAAATATTCCAAATACTGCTATATACGAGAAATTCCAGATAAAAAGAACATGCACAGATACATTGATCAAATATTATCACAAATTTACCCAAACGCTAAATTCATAATGACTGGTAACGAATCAGCATTAACAAGTATATCTGTAAAACAGGTTTATGAGAAACTACAAATTGAACATACAGTAACACCAACATTCCATTCCACAACAAACGGCCAGATCGAACGAACACATAGCACGCTGATTGAACTCACAAGAGTACTAGCCCAGCAGAATAATTCTTCACCGAAAGACGAAATATTTAACGCAGTTCGAAATTATAACAAAACGATACACTCAGTCACTGGGGAGAAACCCGAGGACGTGTTTTTCAATCAAGGAGGACACCCCGATATCAAGCAAAAAAGTGCTAACATATCACAACAAAAATCGTAGGAATGTCACATATCAAACAGGAGACATTATTATAACACAATAGTTACAAATAAAAATATAGTTATACATTAGGAAAATATAGGAGTACAAGGATGCAAAGAATAATAATATTACTTTTGTTATATATTACAATTGCATCTGGTGAACCTAGTTTATGGCAACCCTACTACCTTTACTTGTAACCATACTAATGTGTAACCATATTGATACATGTCAGAATAAATCACTTGTCATTTGGATATAGAATTGAATAAACGTGTTTTAATAATGGCGACGAGTAAAAGCGAAATTAAAACTCCTGGGGTGCAATTGAATTTCGAGGCATTTGACCCGCACATTACATCTTGGAAGCGTTGGATCCAGAGATTGGACACAGCTATTGACATTGTAGGCTGCGAGAGTGTGGATAAAAAAAATATCTGCTGCACTACATGGGGGCAAAGGTATACAACACATTATGTGATAAGGTGTTACCAAAATTGCCAGAAGAAATGTCATACAAGGAAATCACAGCAGTGCTGGAAGAGCATTTTCACCCGAAACCGAACGAAATACTGGAAATCTATCGTTTTCATTTGCGTAAACAGGAAAAAGGGGAGTCATGCTCAGAATATATGGTAGTACTGAAACGGTTGGCCGCAACTTGTAATTTTGCCGGGTACTTGGAAAAAGGGTTTGCGGAACCAGTTTGTATTTGGGTTGAAAAAACCAATTGATTCAGAGCAGACTGTTGGAGAAAGCAGATTTAACATTAGAAAACGCGCTAAACCTGGCAGAAGCAGCAGAAATGGCGGCAAAAGGTGGAGTAGAGATAAACAGCAACACATACAACGCGCTGAATGCCGTAAAGGAGTTTAAAAAGAAAACGGCGATACAAGAAAAGACAAAAGAAGAGAGAACACAGAGAAATTGTTATAGATGTGGCAGCACCACTCACATTGCGCATCAATGCATGCACAAAGAAAAAATGTGCAGTTTTTGCGGCGTAAAAGGGCATTTAAGACGTGTGTGTATGAAAGAAAGAGGGCAATTACACGGGTTAAATATAAACGGCAGTGAGGAAAACGAAGAAATGGAGGATTCGTACGGCAATATAGAATTTATTAACAACGTGCAGGGCAGGTATGTTGGTTCCAAAATATTTCATTCATTATTAGTAAATAATAGATGGTTTAAGTTTGAAATCGATACAGGGGCGGCTGTGTCGGTTGTTGGTTTGGCAAATGTAAGGAAAATATTGGGCAAGATTAAAATATGCAATACGGACACTAGATTATACAGCTATTGTAATCAGCAGGTAGATTTACTGGGCTATGCGTGGGTACGGGTGTCGGATGGCAAGGTTCTTAGGCACATGAAATTGTATATAGTTAGCGGGGATCGGCCAGCATTGCTGGGGCGAGATTGGCTGAGGTTAATTAAACTGAATTGGGCAGAAATTATACAAAGACATTTTTCAGTGAATAAGGTGGAGGACTCGTTGAATGGGGAAACAGAGAGAAAATTACACAGCGTTTTGAACAAATATCCAATGCTGTTTGGCGATTCAATGGGAAAGATCACTGATTTTCAGGCGCGACTACATGTTCGGCCACAAACAACCCCCCGTTTTGTAAAGGCACGTAGAGTAGCGTTCGCACTGACTGAAGCATTGGAAAAAGAGTTACAGCGACAGGTGAAGGAGGGGATTTTAGAGAAAGTCGACCACAGTGAGTGGGCAACACCCATAGTGGTGGTAAAAAAGAAAGATAATACAGTCCGTGTGTGCGGCGATTATAAAGTTACGCTCAACACAGTGTTGGAGATAGACGAGCACCCATTGCCGACAGTGGACGAATTATTTGCAGCAATGGCTGGCGGCACAAAATTTACGAAAATTGATTTGGCACAACCGTACCTTCAGCTCGAAATACATCGGGACGATAGGAAATATCTGACGTTAAATACACATAAGGGCTTATACCAGCCGACGCGGTTGATGTTCAGTGTAGCAAGTGCCCCTGCCATATGGCAACATTTTATAGAGCAGCTGCTTGCAAATATACCAGGAGTAACTGTTTTCCTGGATGACATAAAAATTACAGCAGAGAACGACAAGGATCACCTAAGCAGAATAGATGAAGTATTTAAAAGGTTAAGCATGCACAATATGCAGGTTAACTTACCAAAATCGGATATTTAATAGATAAGGAGGGAATACATAAGATGAAATCTAAGGTAAGAGAGATACAAGATCTTCAAGCTCCAAAGAATAAGGATGAAGTCCGATCATTGGTAGGCTTAGTAAACTATTACGGCAGGTTTTTTAAAAATCTGAGCACAGTACTATACCCAATCAATCGGTTGCTACAAAAAAATGTGGAGTTTGTATGGAGCCGGGAATGTGCAAAGTCATTAGAGGAAGTAAAAATGCATATGCAGTCGGACGTAGTTCTGACTCACTTTAACCCGGGATTGCCACTAGTGCTGGCGGTAGACTCTAGTCCTTACGCGGTGGGCGCCGTGCTTAGTCATCAAATGCAGGATGGTACAGAGAGGCCAATTCAATTTGCTTCGCAGACGCTATCAAAAGTACAGCAGAAATATAGTCAAATTGACAGAGAAGCACTTATCTTGGACAGAGAGCAGACATGGAGACCCAAATACTGCGTCATAGGTTGCAAGTAGGCCGTCAGTGCGATCGGAAGCATAGGTTCAACATTGAGCAAACAGAGTTCGGATTACAGCAGGGATGCCTCTTAAGAGGAATTCGGGTTTACATCCCGAGTGAACTTCGGCAGCGGGTCTTAGCGGAAATACATGCCGCACATTTTGGAATTACAAAAATGAAAGCATTAGGTGTCAAACTGTGCGGAATGTCAGTCAGTACAACCAAAAGTTATGCCAACGCACGTGTGGAACCCACCAGCAAGGGTCTTCGAAAGAGTAAACGCGGATTTTGCTGGACCGTACAAGCGAGAATACCTTTTTATTTTGGTGGACGCTTTTAGCAAATGGCCTGAGGTTCACATAATGCCAGATATCACCGCAAAGTCTACGATTAACATATGTCGCGATATTTTTGCCGCGTTTGGGCTCCCGCACATCATGGTAACGGACCACGGTACGCAATTCACCGCAGAAGAGTTCGAGAGTTTTCTACAATCGAATGGCATCTTGCATAAAATGGGAGCGCCATATCACCCAGCCACAAACGGACAAGCCGAAAGGTTCGTACGAACTATAAAGAACAAATTAAATGCCGTGAATTGTAAGCCTTCAGAAATGAGAAAACAAGTCGCCAATATTTTACTTGCCTATCGACGAGCAATCCATCCCGCTACGGGAAAATCCCCTTCACATCTGATGTTCGGCCGACAAATTAGAACAAAATTAGATCTCATGCTACCTAGCGAAGAAGTTATTACGCCACCTACACAGGGAATACCTAGAACATTTTACATGGGTGATAGAGTGGCTGCGCGTGACTACCTAACTAAGAAGAAGTGGAGTTTTACTACAGTTATAAAAACCCTAGGTAAGCTGCATTACGAAGTTAAATTGGATGACGGAAGAGTGTGGAAACGTCATTGTCATTTGGATATAGAATTGAATAAACTTGTTTTAATAACTTTATATTTCTACTGCCTTCTGCAATAGAATAATCGACTTAAAAGACAAAAAATATGTCATGATAGAAACTGACTCCACGTACGTTTACCAAGACACATCATTTTTATACCACGTTACCAGTCTTTCAAAAATACTTGCACCTTATGAAAAATTAGTACGATCTGTGTACAACCTTGAACAGGATTCAGCAGTATCTATAATAATATATAAAATAGAGAATCTTAAGTCACAGCTACTTCCTAGCATATTCAGAAATAAAAGATCACTTAACTTCCTAGGATCAGTTCTTAAATTTATTACAGGAACACCTGATCACGACGATTTAATTGAGATCAAGACAGCACTAAATATGTTAATAGAAAATAATAATAAACAAAAGAAAATTAATTCTGCATTTGAAAAAATAATTGAAAGTATTAACCCTGAATCTGTTTCTGAACATTTAATACTCACTGAAGTATACAACGAACTATCCTCTATCGCCACTATGACTAATTTCGCAAAAAATTGTATCCAATGAAGCATTAGATTTACCAATAATAAATATATTGGAATATGCTGACATAAATGTTCTTTTTTTTGTTTCTTTTTTTTTAACTTTTAACACTTAACCTACATAAATGTTTGCTATTTTAATTACGCAGTTATAATTATTTATAAGTATCCAATATTAAAAACAAAATGTAAATTATTTGATGTGTACCCACTTTCATACAAGCATGGAAAATTATTACTAGACTCTGAGATAGCAAAATGTAACGAGAAGTTTGCAAGTGTTGAAAAATGTAAAAATTATCTTGGAAATTACACTAGACCACAAAAATCGGACGGTTACAAATTTTACTATATTAACGACAATTATTGTTGGATTTTCATAAAAATTGTTATGCTGACTTCCAATTTTATCATAAAAAAGGTAACTATTAAAAAAAATTGAGCAACCCTGTCTTATACCAATCTTTAGCAGAAAAAAACTTAAAATGCTTTTTTGGAAGCGCCGCAAAAGTCTCTGGATGGCTTTGAGTTTTTACTTTTACTGTTATAACGGGATTGAATTTAAAACTATTTAGTGATTTTATTAATAAAGCAAGTTTTGAAAAATTAGTCGCCATTTATTTTTGCAAAGAATTATTTACATGTATAGTAAGTGTTAGCTAAAATGTGTGAAATGAACGAAGATGTTCGAAAAATTGCTGTTAAGCTTAACCGCGATGGAAAATCCTTATCGGAAGTTGGAAAAATATTGAATGAAAATCCGTTTACAGCGGATAAAATAATAAGAAATCATAAAGCAACTGGAACATACGCAAGTGCTCCGAGATGTGGACGTCCAAAAAAGATTGATGAACGAACTGAACGTGTGATAGTCAGAAGAATTACTGAAAACCCCAAGATAAGTGCAGTGAAATTATCCCAAGAAGTTTTAAAATATAACGGGATCGACATTCATCCAGAAACCATCGAAGATGCCTCAAAAAGAACGATTTGCATTCACACGTTGCCAGAAAAAAACCATTTGTTAGTGAGGTTAACAGAAAGAAGAGGTTGGATTATGCACTCAAGTACCAAGACATCCATTTAACTGATCCAAACTTTTGGGAACGCGTAATTTTTACTGACGAATGTATGTTCAATGTTTTCGGTTGCGATGGTTTATGTAAGGTATGGAGAAAACCTAATTCAGCCTTGGCTACTAAAAATCTGAGAGCTACTGTCAAACACGGTATGGGGCTGCATGTCGGCAAGTGGTGTTGGGAACTTAAAGTTCATAAACGGAATAATGAATGCGCGTATGTACACAGGCCCAAATAAGTCTTCTAGTTTCAATAAGATTGTCTTATTAAAAAGTTTTTAGGCAAAGGGGCGTCACAGCCGACAGAACCGAAGAAATAACAATAATACTGTCTTTTTAGTTTTATGCAGAAAATCTTATTAATTACGTTAACAAGGAAATCTGAATAAAATAATAAGATATGTTATTGTTTGCTCATTTTTTTATGCATTTTCATACAATTTCGTGTATTTGTGTGTAAAAATTTATAATTGTATGAAGAAATTCATTTATTTTTATGTAGAATGTCTTATTGAATTTATTAATAAGAAAATCTTCTTAATCATAAACGATGTCTTATTGAATTTATTAATGAGAAAGTCTCCATAATTATATGAGATTTCTTATTGAATTTATTGATAAGAAACTCTTCTTAATTTGTTGTTGTTTGCTTGTTAATGTCTGCTCAAAACGTCCATTAACACGCAGTTTGCTAAAACATTGAAATTAGCTGCTGAAAAAAGTATGTGTTTGTTGTCTTATTATTACTGTTAATATTGTTGTTCTTTTCGACAACTCAAAACGACGCAAAAAAGTGCAGCTTGCTGAGCACAATGACAATTCGTTTTCAGTTTGTCTTGAAACGTGTTTGGTGACTGCAACGAAAATATATGTAAGTGTATTAAATAGTTTTGAGTTTTCAGAGTAAAACATTAAATTAAAAGTACATACATACAGTAAATAAATATTAGCGGTGAATATTTATTAAATTTATAATAAAAATATTTTTAAAATTCCATTCGTATCCTTTATTGTGAAGTGCGTTTCTAATATTTGTTGTTGCGAACTGATATTCCTCCAATATTTGTTGTTGCGAACTGAGTAACAAATCAAAAAATTTTATATTTTAAACAGTTCCCAACAATAAACAATATAGGTTTCACAGTGAGTAGTGCAGTTATTAAATGCCGTTATGAGAGCATCAGTTTGTGTCAGGGTTGAGCGTTTACTCGTTTTATGTTCATACTTGTGAAATATTTTATAAAATTTTATGTTTCTTTTCTATTTTTTTCAATAATGTTCAATTTTATTACTGAATCAAATAATTTATTTTCCTCGCAACCGAGCCAAGAAAATGAAGTACTCCAGGTATTTAAGTCTTGGGATATGACTGAAGAAATAATATCTAATTTAAATGATCGCGGCATAAATTCCGAAATTGTTTTATTAAATATGGAAATGGAAGATATTGATTATTTATTTGATAAGTTGGACACAAAATTTTTTGGTGAAAAAATAAAATTTAAGGCTGGATTAAGGGCATGGCGGAAACAAATGGTAAGATATTCATTATAATAGTGATAAGTAATACTTAAAGGAAAAACACACATCGAATTGAAAATACTTATATTTTTTTCCAGAATAAACCATTTCTGTGGACTTTTGACAAAACAACTTCTTTCGAAAGAGGGCATTTTCGCAAGATTTTTATATTAAATTTGAATTTTGAATACGGTTCTTTTGGTGTAATCGTCGCGTTTCTACGACATTTAGATAAAAATCTACAGTTGTTGGCAAATCAACTTCTTTCATTATATTTCAGAAAAAAATTTGATAAAACATCTTGTCTGAAAGAGTTTAAAAATATTCTGAAATACAAAAAATAAAAAGTTATATCCTTTTGACAAAACAGCTTAAATACATTTAATTTTTTCTAAAATGTAAATATTTCGTTTTAACAAAACAACTTCTCTTCAAAGAAGTTGTTTTATCAAAACTGGAATTTAAAAAATATGTAACTTGCTTGAGACAAGATAATTTTTTAAATGGTTTATAGAGAAGATTCATTTTGACTAAACAACTTGTGTGGAAAGAAGTTCTTATGTGAAAACTAAAGCCGATAAAAAGTAAAATATTGTTTGGAAAGAAGTGTTTTTGTCGACTTGAAAATAAATATTTATATTAAAAGAAGTTGTTTTGGAGTTCATGTGCTATATACATTTTGCAGTTAACACCACGTTTAACGAACTCAAAAGCAGCATTTGAAATAGTTGGCGTTGCATTTTCTAGCTAAAGTGAATAACGGGATTTCATTCTTTTTAGTTTTTGTTTTGTTTTTAGTTTTGCGTTTTATAGCTACAGTGAGTGACGGGATTTTATTCTTCATAGTTTTTTTTTTCGAGTGAGTTGCAAATAATAAAAATGGGCAAATATAAAAAAGTGTTGGTCAAGAAACAAAAATCTGATAATTCAGGTGTCTGTAAAGATAGCGAAATCGGTGAAGGCGACAAAGGTCAAGCTGGTTTCAAAGCACCTGAAGTCGAAATGAATGACGATAAATCATCACCATTTAAACAGTCAAATGAAATAAGTAGCGATGAAGACATTTTTCATGAAACAGATTTTGATGACTCGGATTATATTCTTTCGGAAGATGCTCCTTTAATTCAAACTTATGAGAGTAGTCAGGAAATGGTAGACTATGGCAGTGAACCGAATGATGATGGTGAACTTCCAACAACATCAAAAAAGTCCAATAAGATGAACAAAAATTTGGGAAAGGAATATTATACTAGTCGTAATGTGAAAGTTCCTGCCAAAAAGTTTGAACGATTAAGTCACTGTAAGAAAAATTGTCACTCAAAGATAACTTTGGATGAGCAAAAGCATATATTTGAAACCTATTGGAATCTTGGAGACTATAACAAACGACGACTATTTATTTCGCAAATGATTGATATTGAGAAGAAGAAAACTGCAACTCTTATCAAAGCTGCAAGACCACGAAACCGACAATATGTATACATTTACCATTGTGAAAAAAATGGACAAAAGGTTCGGGTATGTCATAAATGCTTTCTTAAAATATATGGAGAAACAGTGCAGGCTATTAAAACTGTGAATATACATAAACGTAAAAAAGGTTCTGGAGGACTTATATCAGATGATAGACGAGGAAAACATGATCCACGTCACAAACTATCGATCGAAAAATATAATGAAGTAATAGATCATATAAACAGCATTCCGAAGTACGAAAGTCACTACAGTCGTCGTCATACAACTCAGTTATATTTTGATCGTGGTCTTAACTTAGCAACATTATACCGGTTATATACTGAAAAATACTCCGATTGCGTATCGGAATCAAAATATAGAGATATATTTACAACCCTAGACATAAAGTTTAAGAAACCGCAGCTTGATCTGTGTAATACATGCGAACTCTTTAAATCCAAAATAAGAAACTCTGTGGACGAAGATGAAAAAATATCCCTAAAGTTAGAACAAAAAAATCACCACGATGATGCAGACTTTTCGTATGAATGCAAGAAAAAAGATAAGGAACTCGCAATAAATAACGAAAATATCAAAATGTTCACATTCGACTTACAACAATGTCTCCCAACTCCATATTTACGAGCGTCGTTATATTTTTACAAGAGACCATTGTGGACTTTTAATTTAACCGTGCATGATGGAGCAATGAAAAACGCCTCATGCTACATATGGAACGAAACCATTGCAAATCGCGGTGCAAACGATATTGGGTCCTGCATTTTTAAATGTCTGTTGGATTTATCAAACTCAGTTCGACACGTTGTTTTATATAGCGACTCCTGTCCTGGTCAGAACCGTAACTCATATCTCTGCGCAATGTTTCATAAAGTTTTGGAGGATCACCCTAGTATACAACTAATTGATCATAAATTTCTTGTTGTGGGTCATACACATCTTGAATGTGATACTGTACATGCGCAAATAGAAAAGAAAAGGAAAACTTTTTTCGGATCTATTCAACATTCACACGATTGGGCAGACTTAATATCGGCGACCAATAAAAATTATATTGTCCATGAATTAAATCAAGAGGATTTCTTCGACTTTCGTGCTCTACTAAAAGACAAATATACATGGAGGTCATATAGCACTTCAGGTATATTTAAAAAAAAATATTCTTTGGTAAACACGATCAAATATTAATTTTTTAATCATTTTTTTTTTGGTGAGAAGTTTGAGTGGAAAAAAATTCGTTGGATGAGGTACGAAAAAAGCAAGCCAGGAATTTTGCAGTACAAACTCTCATTACACCCAGAAGAGTCTTTTCATATGCTAGACATAAACTCGCGCCGTCGAAAAAAACCGTCTCCCCAATTGGTCGCAAGCTACGATTCCCCTTTGGCTGTATCCCAAAACAAAAAGAAAGATTTATTGGATATGCTGCCATTAATTAGTACAAATTATCACAGTTTTTATCAGAACATTAAGGCGGAAGGTGATATCCCAGTTGAAATTCACCCAGACCTTAACGAAGATGAGGATGTTGAATAATGTGATTTTGCATTTAAATGTGTAGAAATACAGTTTTTATTGTTTGCTTTATGAATACTTTTTTGTTTAATTTAGAATACGTTTTCGCTGCAGATATATAATTTTATATCAATATTGGTTAATTGAATTCAAAAATTTATGGTACAATAAATATATTATTAATTTTTAAAACAACCTGTCTCGACCTTTTTTATTAGTTCCATTTTAATAAAAAAAAACTTGTCTTGAGATAAGAGCAAAATATGAATATCGGTTTTGTTTAAAACCATTTTCACAAAACAACTTGTGTGACTTAAGTTAATTTTTTTTTTTAAACAGTTTTGACAAATTGTTCATACATCCACGTCAATTTGGTACTAAAATATAATACTACACTTTTAGCTTTTAACCAATTATTTCGAAAGCAAAGTTGAGAGCTATTTAAACAGTTTTTTCGCTCTCCTGTAAAATTTATGTTTTTGAAAGAGGTTGTTTTGTCAAAAGTCCACAAATTTATTTGGGATGCGGACACGCTGTCAACAAACACTCGTATACTTGAATGGTTGAAAAATATTTCCGATCAGTTGACTTCTAGCGAAAGATCAAGCGTTTCCCTTGCAACTGCTACTTCAAAGGATTTGGAAAATATTTTGAAATCGACAGTGAAAGGCCAACTGGTATTATCGTATCATGAAAAAAATGGAAATCTAGACAGCAAACATCAAAAATACCTAACGCACTGCATTGTTGAACTGTATGCTGGAAATGGTAAAATGAGCAACAACAAAATGAAGGAATGGTCTTATGAGATTCATAAAACTTTTCCGAAAGAGCGGCCGGTAGAATATCATAAATATTTTATTTAAACAATTTAATTGAATTTATTACTATTTGTTTCTAGGAAACATATTTCCTTGATCGGAAGAAAGGAATGAAAAATCCCACTGGTAAGCTCTTTTCGCGCTGGGTTAATTCACCTAAAATAAAAATTACAACAGGAATAGAAGATCACAAATAGCGAACAGGATAGCAAACTACAAAAGATACTTAAAAAACACAGACAAAGAAAAATTTATACTACACATATATGAAAAAACAGAAAGATTCTTACGAAGCCACAATAACATTATAATAACAACAGCGGACAAAGGAAATAAAACAGTAGTAATATATAAACAGGAATATAACAGCAAAATGTACGAACTGTTGGAGGACAAGAAAACATATAAAATTGTCCGTGAAGATCCTACGGAGAAATTACAAAAAATAAACAACAACCTCATCATACAACTATACAAACAGAACGCAATAACCAAACAAGAGAAATTTAAGATGACCACGCAAGCTGCAGCTGCACCAGAACTATACGGCTTACCAAAAATACACAAGACCAATGTACCACTTAGACCAATCTCCTCCTCAAACAAAGTCCCGTGCTACAATTTATCAAAGTACATTGGCAAAATTTTACAGAATTTGATCTCCCCTGTATACAATTGTTGCAACCCTTCAGCATTGAAAATATGGCAACACAATTGCAGCTGTCAGAATTATAGTTAATGCTGATTCATTCGATTTTCGCCATCTTCCGATCAACACGTTCGATCTCCATCTTGAATTAAATATATAATTAACATAAATTTTTATATTGTAGTTTTCTTTTTTTCCCTAATAAATTTAATTGTATTTCCATTAATTAAATTGTACATTTATTCATTGTTCGGAATACAACAGTTGGCGACGAGGCTAAAACTTAAGTACAAAAGTCTTGTGTGCACGCGTGCAAGCAATAGGGGAGGGGGAAAAATGGACGCTCAACAATTTGCTGCTTTTATGAAGGCGCAACAGGATTTAGTTGCACAGTTATCGAAATTGACTGTTGATCCTTCTATGGCTTCAAGTGCAGTACGAAATAGCAGTAACAATATAAATACAGCATGGGTGCCAAATTTTGATGTTTTTGATTCGGCAAAAGAAAATTTCCGCAACTACATACAGCGCTTCACAAATTACGTAAACATGAAGAGTGTTGATGACAATAAGGAGTATTGTTCGAAGCTTCTTCTCAATTCGATTGGCGCAAACATTTTGACAGGGTGATGGCATTGGCAGCTCCAAAAACAGCTGCAGAACTGCCTTACGACGAATTACTAAAACTATTGGAAAGCTATTTGGCCCCAAAAAGAAATGTGCTGGTGGCACAGCACAAGTTCCTGTCAAAATATCAGTGTGAAGGACAATCCGTGGCGGATTTTGTGGCAGCCCTTCGCGCTGACATAATCGAGTGCGAGTTTGTTTCAGAATGCAAATGCAAGAGCCCTATTTCGGATGTGTTTTTAAGAGCACAATTTATTCGTGGCATCAGCGACAACAGCATTCGAGAACAGCTGCTTCAATCAAATTCGTCAAAATTTGATGAAATCGTAGTAAAGGCGTTGGCACTCGAGGCTGCAAGACTAGACGCAAAGGAATTGTCACATGCCGTAACAAATTCGCCGAGTGCAACCATAAACAAAATTTCCAACAAAAAACATAATTCAAATAATTCAACATACAAGCAAAAGCAGACGAAACGGAAGTTAAACTACGAGCAATTGGGTATTGCGGGCTTATGTTTACGCTGTGGTAGGAACGATCATTTTCCAAAGGAGTGTCGCTCCTCTTCAAAACTGACTTGCAAATTGTGCAGAAAGCACGGGCATGTAGCAAAAGTCTGCATTGCTTCTCTTTTGGCAGCTAGTCCTGACGCCGGACACAAAAATAGACCGCGTACACGAAGAGAATCGACAAACCAGGTGCGTATTGAAAATCCCGATTATGGAATTTTTAAAATCGTTGACGTGTACAATTATACATATGAAAATGTTAATTCTGAGCGGTACTACGCAGAAATATTAATAGAAGGAAAAATTTTTAAATTCGAAGTAGATTCTGGATCCGGTTACTCGTTTTTGCCCAGGAAATTGTTCGAAAAATTGAATTTATCGAACGAAATAAGACCGACTAACATCGTGTTTAGATCGTACACCCAGAATACATTCACACCTGAGGGCAAAGTACGCGTAAACGCAAAATTCAATAATGTCACAATTACTGATGATATTTATATTGTACCGGACGGTTGTACACCCCTAATAGGCAGAACATGGATACGTCGCCTGCGTATTAATCTGTCTGAATTGGATCGGATCAATTCGAACGTGGCCCTTACAAATTCCATTAGTGATTCAGTACGTATAGACGATTTAATAGCAGAATTTCCGTCAGTCTTTGAAGAACGAATCGGTTGTATACCCAAATACAAAGTTTCATTGAAATTAAGAGAAAACGCTAAGGCTATATACACAAGAGAGCGTCAGATTCCTTATGCGCTAACAGATCAAATCAATAAGGAGCTTGATGAACTGGAAAAGGCGGGGATTATCACGAAGGTAGCCAACAGCGACTGGGGTTCTCCACTAGTGGTCATTCCGAAGGCTGATGGCGGAGTTCGACTTTGCGTCGACTATAAGGTCGGCGTAAATCAAAGACTGGTAAGTGCACACTACCCAATACGCAAAACCGAACAAATTTTCAATAGTTTAAAGGACTCGCGCTACTACTGTCGTCTTGATTTATACAAAGCGTATTTGCATGTGCAAGTTGATGATTTTTCATCCGAAATTCAGACAATTTCTACACACCGACGCACATTTAGGATGAATCGCCTATCCTTCGGCATCAAAACGGCTCCTGCGGAATTTAACAGAATTGTGGATCATATTCTACGAGACATTCCATAGACGGAATCATATTTTGACGACATCGTAGTGCATGGGGAGTCCTTAGACGAGTGCAAAGCAAATTTAAAAGCCTGTTTGAACCAATTGAAAACGTACGACCTTCATTTAAATATTTCAAAATGCTCTTTTTACAAAAAACAAATTGAATTTTTGGGTCACACAATAGAGTACAACAAAGTAAGGAAATCAACGTCCAAAATAAAAGCTATTTTGGATATGCCCCAACCAGAATGTGTTGAAGATGTCCGTCGTTTCCTTGGCATGGTGACCTATTATTCTAGGTTTATACCCAACGCCTCCACTCTAACTACACCTTTACGATTACTAATGCGTAAAAACGCCGTTTTTAGATGGGACTCCAAATGTAAAAAGGCCTTCTATGAATTAAAAAACGAGATTGCAAGCGACCGCGTTTTAATGCCATTCAATCTCGCTCTAAAGGTTCAACTTGCTTGCGATGCTAGCCCCACAGGGATAGCAGGTGTCTTATCGCATGTTATTAATGAAGAAGAAACGCCAATTTCATTTGCCTCTAGATCGTTAACCACAGCAGAGCAGAATTACTCGCAGCTGGACCGCGAGGCGTTAGCAATTGTGTTTTCTGTTCAACATTTCCACGAGTACGTATATGGGAGACTTTTTACGCTTATTACGGACAACCAACCTCTATCCCGCATTTTTCATCAAAATTCAAAATTGCCACAAATGACGTCATCAAGACTGCAAAGGTACGCAGCATTCTTGTCAGGCTACAATTATGAGGTTGCCACAAAGAAAAGTGAAGACAATATAAACGCTGATTGTTTGTCGAGAGCTTCCATAACCACAGATATGAATGTTACAAACGCTATAAACGAAGAGGTACACTCTATTTGCAATGCAACCTTACTGCAAATAAACTCATTAGAACTCAATTATATTTCAATTCGCGATGCTACAAAAGAATATGAACAACTTTCAAAAATCATAACGGAATTGCGCAGTACAAACATGATAGATACAGAATACATGATCGATTCAGGCATTTTATTTAAGGGAAAAAGGGTAGTGATTCCTGCGTCACTTCAACAGGCGGTACTAAATGAGCTTCATTACACCCACATTGGTATAGCCAAGATGAAGCAACTAGCGAGAAAATATGTATTCTGGTCTTCAATAGATAAAGTCATTGAAAAATGCGTTCGCACGTGTGTTGCTTGCGCCTCCGTAAGGAATAATCCTCCAAAAACAACATTACATCACTGGGAAGAGCCACAAGAGAATTGGCAACGAATCCATATTGACTATGCTGGACCGTTTCAAGGGCATCAATTTCTAGTTGTCGTCGACTCCAAATCCAAATGGGCAGAAGTGGGCGTATGCTCCGCTGCACTAACGTCATCATCTACCATTGAAATGTTATGCAACATTTTTGCCAGAAACGGATATCCACAAGTTCTCGTATCCGATAACGCCACCATTTTCAAAAGTGACGAATTTACAAAATATTGCCGCAATTCTGGTATTGTACAAAAATTCAGTGCTCCTGGACACCCAGCAACTAATGGCCTAGCCGAAAGAAATGTCCAAACGTTAAAAAAACGCCTGACGGCGATGTCAAATAATGCATCATCTATACCAAGGAAGGTTCGTGAGATACTTTTCAGATACAGAGCAACGCCCCTAAAAAGCGGAAAATCTCCAGCCGAGCTGTATTTAGGAAGGCAAATAAGAATACAACTAGACGCGCTAAAGCCGCCGAAAATGTGCAAAAACCCTGTTCCTGATAGCACGTTTAGGAAACTAAAAGAAGGCGATCGCGTTCAAGCCAGATATTATGTGGGAAACAAGTCTTTGTGGAAATTTGGTACCATCGTTAGGAAACTAGGTAATCTACACTACATGGTCCGTCTTGATAATGGAATTGTTTTCAAACGACACGTTAACCAGTTGTGTTTGACTGAGATACAGATTCCCGAAACGCAACCAAGTCTACAAAGTGATTCTGAAGTAGGGAATCGTTTCGGAGTTGATCAACATTTTTTTCAACATCCATCTCAACAATACACCCCAGCTCAACGAGACAACGGGGACTCTTCCTCAACAGAACCACCACAGGATCAACAACAGTCATCCACTTCGAGAGAGTCGGAGGGGACACCAAGTCAACGTTCATCTAGCAGACAAAGGAGGCCACCGCGTCATTATCAAGATTATATTCCACATTAACTTATGGACGCTTCCTAAAGTGGGGGAGAATTGTTGCAACCCTTCAGCATTGAAAATATGGCAACACAATTGCAGCTGTCAGAATTATAGTTAATGCTGATTCATTCGATTTTCGCCATCTTCCGATCAACACGTTCGATCTCCATCTTGAATTAAATATATAATTAACATAAATTTTTATATTGTAGTTTTCTTTTTTTCCCTAATAAATTTAATTGTATTTCCATTAATTAAATTGTACATTTATTCATTGTTCGGAATACAACAAAAATTCAGAGGAATTTAAAGATAAACTTAAAAATGTTAATTTGGCGGAAGATGATATTTTGGTTTCTTTCGACGTAGTATCATTATTTACAAACATACCGACACATTTAGCAATAAGAAATATACTGAACAAATGGAATAAACTAAAAGATATCACGACAATACAAAAAACACAATTTTTAAAACTTTTGCATTTTTGTCTAAAAGATAATAATTACTTTAAATTTGACAACAAAATATATACCCAACTATATGGAATGCCAACGGGTAACCCCTTATCTCCAACAATTGCTGACATTGTACTTGACTCTCTTCTGGACGACGCAATAGAACAATTAAAATTAAAAGATATATCAATTAAATTCATTAAAAAATATGTTGACGATCTTTTTGCAGTAATTAAAATATCTGACGGGACAACAATACTAAATGAACTCAATGCATATCACAATAGACTACAATTTACAATAGAAAAAGAGAAAAATAAAGAAATAACCTATCTAGACATAAAAATAATAAGAAATAAGAATAAACTAATAACAGACTGGTATACAAAGCCAACATCATCAGGCAGGATCATTAACTATCACTCAACACAACCACACAAAATGAAACTGAACACAGCAACTAATTTAATTGCCAAGGTTCTCAAAATTAGTGATAGTAGATTTATGAACAACAACATCGACAAAATAAGAAAAATATTAACTAAAAATAGTTACCCAATACATATAACAAACAACATCATCAACAAAACATTAAAAAATCACAAAAAAGAAAAAAACACCGCAGACAAATGTAACAACCATATTCTACAGTGTACCATATATACCTAAACTAACTGACATGGTCACCTTACAAAATACTTTACCAAAAGACCAAAAACAAACAATAGCATATAAATCAAACAGAACTCTCAGACACATATACACGAACACAAAATCAAAACCAGAAAAACTAAAAATTGATCATGTTGTTTATGAAATCAAATGTGAGGGAAATAAAAATGAAAAATGTGAGGAAGTATAATTTGGAACTACAAAGAGAAAATTGGGAACAAGGATAAAAGAGCATGAATCGGACATCAAGAAAGGAAAAGAAACAACAGCACTTTCACAACATGCAAAAGAGGAAAATCACAAAATAGACTTTAACAATGTTAAAATCTTAAACAAAGAGAAAATGACAAATAAACGATTCACTATAGAGAGCCTACGCATACAAGAGAAAATACATAGAACGATGAATTATAAAGAAGACAAGGATAATACAAAGCTCCAATATTCAATTGCCATAAACAAAAAAATTTTAAGTTAACTGACAATAGTATTAAGTACAATGTTGAAAACATAAAATCGTAAGTTAATGAATTGTAATATACCAGAAGAACCATTGTAAAGATCTTATATAATTTCTTATATATATCTTATATAACTTTTATATATATTTTTTTCTTAATTTTGTGCTAGATAAAATTATAAAATTAATAAATACAACCCCTGAAGAAGTTTGCAAAAAGCGAACGAAACGTCGCGAAAAATATAATATGATATACTTTTGAATTATATCTGATCATAGACATTGACCATAGAGCCCGTGGGATATACCCCTATAAAACAATACGTGAGGAATAGAAGATGTTCAATCGGAAGAGGTTTCTATAGATTTTGGTAACCAATTTATAACCTATATTTATTTCTTTTAATATAACAAAAAAGATATTACAGATGATTACTGTGAAAAAAAATGCTGGTTAGCACATCACTGCGTTCCTTGGGATACAGTTAAAAAATTATGGAAAGAAACGTCAGCTCTTCGGATGAAAAGTGTAGGAAAATTAACAGATTTTTTAAGGGAGTGGCCACGATACAACGACTCAAACGGTTACGAGCTTGTAAGTAATTGCTAATCCTTAATTGAAATTGTTGTCTTATTTTTTAATAAAATAAATTGCTTGTCTTGTTAGATTGAAATAGATTTCGAACATATCCACCCTGGAAAATGCAATCAATTTTTTAAGAAGCTTGACCCATTTTTGAAGAAAATTATACCAATTTTAAAATCAGATGTTAAGGATGTAGCTTGCAGAGAAATGTTTTTATCCAAGCTTGACGATGAAAAAACCACCATCGGTATTGATAATGATAATGTTATTTACAATTGTTTATTTCTAATATGGATTCGTTTAAAATTTTACAGATTCTAAATATTGTGTTATTACTCTGTTGCTTCACGCGCTTTTGCAACCTCAGCGTCTAAATAAGACAACGAAACCGACTATAGCTGATGGACAGGCTGACTTCATCACTTTAGTCACTACTCCAAATGACGTTCAACCAAAACTTTCGCAGCATAAAGAGGAGTACGCGGCCAAAAAAGAAACATTGCAGCCTAAAATAATAGTTGTTGGGTCAGACTATGCTAATATTTCGGAATACTTTATATACTGTGATGGCATTAAATGGAGGTGCTCCACATATATGAAGTGCATGGAGTATATTATTAAACTAAGTTACGTATTTAAAATTCACTATTCACACAACAGCAAGCAAGTTTGGGCATTTATGGAACAATTTTTTTTTTGAACTAAAGTCAGAAGACTTTTCTTCTGTTTCAAATCTTTTAAGCAAACTAAACTCTGATTAAATTGTTGATTTAAAACCATTGAAAATGCCAAAATTTGCTTGCTGTTTATGTGAAAAGACCCATTTGCATCCTGATTTGCTCATAAACCACTTAAAAGTAGATCATGGTGTGCCTACTATATACAAATTTGTCTGCAATGAAGAGAATGGCAAACAAAACTTTCATAATATACATAAATTTAAAAAGCATTTAGGGAAACATACGAAAGAAATTGTGCCTGATGAACACGGTGCAAGTCCAACTGTCGAAAACGTCTGAATCTTGCAAAAAACACCTACTTTATCAGATAACACAACACAGTCATTGCAAGAATTGTTACCTGCTTTCAAACAATCAAATGTATCATTTCTTCTCGATCTGCACAACAACACGACTTTACCTCGAAATCTAATACAAAATATTCAAAATTCTATTACTAAACGTATCACACTTCCAATAGCTCATATGCTTAGACAAGTAAATATCAGCGAAGAATTAGTACGTGTCATATCTAATCCATTTTTAGATATTGATACTGAATATAAGTTTTTCAAAGAATTGGAAAAACTCCAACTTTATAAACGTCCAATTAAATATTCCAAAGCTAATGATCTCTCTACCATTATCTTAAACCATAATCCTACTCTTTCAGAAGCAAAAGTAGAAATAACTCTTATTGATATCCAATTTCAACTACAAAAGTTTTTGGAAAGTGAGGGAGTTTTAAAAGAAATTCTTTCAAATATGAAACATGTTTCGACTTTCAATTCATATTATAGCTTTCTCAGTGGTAGTCTATGGAAAAATAAAAATAATTGTAATAATTTAGATATTGACCAAAATTGTTTTACATTACCAATATTCTTATACTCTGATCATTTTGAGGTTAATGATCCTCTTGGTTCAAAATCCGGGCAGCAAAAAGTTTGTGGATTTTACTACTCTTTGCCAAGTCTACCAAAATTTCAAAGCAGTAAAATGACAAATATATTTGTTGCTGGTTTTATCAAAACCCAAGATTTGAAAGATTGTGGTTTAAATATATCTTTAACACCACTTATAGAAATTTTTAAAAAATTACAAGTAGATGGTTTGAATATAAAAACAAATGACGGTCATTACAGAGTACATATAGAAATTATGCAAATCTTAGACGATAATTTAGGTTTGAATACACTATTGGGGTATAATAACTCGTTTTCATCTAATTATTTTTATAGGATATGTAAGAGACATAAAAAAGAAACAGGAACCGATTGCGTAGAAATAGCAAATTCTTTGAGAAATCTTACTAATTATGAAAAAGATGTTTCACTTAACGACCCCATCAAATACAGGTATTAAAAATTCTTCAGTATTCAATACGCTACCAAATTTTCACGTAACTAGTAACATTGCTTGCGATATAATGCACGATGTATTTCTGGGCGTTTGCAAGTACAATTTAAGTAAGATATTGCATTATTTTGTGTATGGTAAAAAATATTTTTCTTTACAAACATTGAATTATAGGAAGCAAATGTTTCAATATGGAGATACAGAGATAGAAAATTCAAGCCCATCTATACAAAAACATCACATTGAAAATTCTTCATTCAAAATGAGCGCGAAACAAATGAAAACGTTTGTTCACTTCGTACTTCTAATGATCGGAGACCTAGTTGATGCAAAGGATTCGGTTTATAAATTTTTAATTCATTTTATAAAATTAATTGATATATTATTGCTACCAAATTATGATAATGAAACATTACATAATCTTCAATTAATAATAAAGGAGCACAATGAAACGTATCAAAAACTTTTTAAAGAAAATTTGAAACCTAAATTTCACAATTTAGTCCATTATCCAAACATAATAAGAAAACTGGGTCCTTTGAAATATTTTTGGTCATTCATGTTCGAATCTCAACACCAATTGCACAAACAATACGCTAGCAGCATAACCTCAAGACTTTATATTTCCTTATCTTATCTTTGGCAATTAAATCATCGTTAAGATTTGCAAACTGTGTTTTAAACAACAATTTCTTTCAAAATGAATATGTTTACACTGATATGGGTCGAATTGAATTGGAAAATTATTATTTATATACACTCTAGTTCATTTAAATAACAACAGTGAAAGACATTGCTAAAAATTTACATTTCGAGAAAACTAACAAAAAACTGATATATATGTGCTTACATATCGCATTAGGTGACCGCACTGGTTCAAGAAAATGTGCAAAAGAAGAATAAAAAAGTACCGTTAAGTATGTAGCGTACAAAGAACTCTCAAATTGACAAAAATGTGATTTTAAAATAGTTCATATGAATAACAACACTTGCTGGTTTTTGATATTCTTGACCGAATGTGTAACTGAAAAATCTGTCAGTCTTAATTAGTTTGATAAATTGAATCTTATAAAATTAAAACTCTTTTAAAATGGGTCGAGGAAAGCCATTAACATCAGAAGAACGAGGAAAAATTTAAGCCTATTTTGAACAAAAATTATCCTTTAGAAAAATTGCCGAGAAAATTGGAAGAAGTGCTCGTGTTGTCTTCAATTACATAAAAAATCAAAATTCCTATGGGCAAAATATGAAAGGAAGAGCAGCAAGTATCTTATCATCAACAGACAAGCGTGCAATACTAAGAATTGCATCTAATGCCTGTGGTTCCATACCAAAAATTAAGGCAAAAGCTGGAGTTTCTGCAAGTATTTCGACTGTTCGGCGATTGATTGTGGATTCTCCGCATATCCAGAGAATGAAACTAAAAAAAAAACCTATATTAAAGCCCATTCACAAACAAAAACGCATGGACTTTGCTAAAATTCACATGACGTGGAATACCGAATGGCATACCGTTGTCTTTTCTGACGAAAAAAAATTTAACCTGGACGGACCTGATGGGTATAACTTTTATTACCATGACATAAGGAAAGAAGAAGTAATATTAAGCCGTCGACACAGTCGTATTGGTGGAATTATGGTATGGTGTGCCGTATCATACTATGGCGGATTTAAACTACAATTTAAAACGGCAAAACTGAACGCAGAACAGTACAAAAATATTCTGGAACGAGCTTTTCCGGAATGCAGTAATATTTTTGGACCTTTGCGTTGGATTTTCCAACAGGACAACGCTCCGATACATAATGCCAGAGCGGTAAAAGCCTGGATAAGAGACCAAAGTGTGACTTTGATGGACTGGCCACCTTACTCACCAGACTTAAACATAGTCGAAAACGTCTGAAGATGGCTTTCACGGAAAGTTTATGAAGGAGGCAAACAATATGAAGACGTTCCATCGTTGATCAATGCAGTTGAGATCGCTTGGGATGAGATTTCCTTAGATTACCTTAAAACTCTCTACGATTCCATTCCAAGTCGTATATTTGAGGTTATAAAGCATCATGGAGGCAACACGCATTACTAGAAGTTAGGGAACACTTGAAACCAAATAGTGGTTGACAATGAAATTTAATTTAATGAATAATTATTATATTTTTTAAACTTTCCCTTGTCGTTGTTATTCAATTGAACTATTTTTTTTTTTTAATTTTTCCGCAGTCTTTTTAAATTTTAATCAATAAATTACGAGAACATTGACAATAAAAAAGAACATTTCTCAATAATAGTAAACAATAAAGCAATATATCTAAAAATAGTAATTTCATCTTTTTATTTTGCTTTCTTGATCAAAAATTCGCAGTAACATATACATTTTTTGCTGTTGTTATTTAAATGAACTGGAGTGTATATCTCTCAATTTATCTAATATAAAATCATTGACTAGAACAAACTCTGTTGTCTTCAGAGGCATTAATTTTAAAATTGGACATATTGTGACACTTTTTGAACATGCTGTCAGCATTTACGAAATAAGCGATTTTTTAATAGAAGATAAAAAAGTTTATATTATTGGAAAACAACATGAGTGCTTAAATTTTGCTGAAAAATATCAGTCATACCTTGTTGGAAATGCAACCGAAACGTATAAAAAAATAAAATTTCACCTATTACAAGGACCGCCAATCCATTTTTATATGTTAAACAATGGCCTCAAAGTCATAAGATTAAAAAAATATTGGTAAATGAACATAATTTTTTTTTTATTAAAAATAATTAATATACATAATATTAATGAAATTTATTTGTACTTAGTTTGGTTTTTTTTTGTTTCTTAAAATGAAAAAATTTATATAAAATACTATAAAATACTATATTTATTATTATAACATACATATTATTATACACATTTATAATATAAAATAATAAATAATAATAATGATAAAAATAATTATTCTTTTCTTCTTATTTCCATAAGATGTCTTATTGATTTTATTAATAAGGTTTTCTTCTTATTTCCATAAGATGTCTTATTGATTTTATTAAAAAGATTTTCTTTTTACAATAATAAGTCGTTCTTATTGGTGAAAAACCATAGAGAAGTCTTATTAACTTTGTTCTATTTTATAGAGCATTTTATGTAGACATTTAGTTCTGTGTATTTAGATATATTGAAAGAGGAATTTCTTCCAAGTATCACAAAGCTAAACCTGGATGCTGAATACACCTTTATGCATGACAATGACCCGAAGCATTCGTCCCATATACTAAAGGAATGGTTGTTATATAACGTTAGGAAAAAGTTGGAACATCCTCCTCAATCACCTGACCTTAACGTCATTGAACATTTATGGGCATATTTGAAGAAGCGCGTGCAACAGGCAGGTCCGACATCAGTTCAGCAGCTGAAAACAATTTTGAGCGAAGAATGGGTGAAGATTGCTCCAGAATTTACAAAATACGCAAAATCAAATGGAGGGCCAACGAGCTATTGAATCACAATAAGAAGATCGTATATACTAATCGTACGCAGACTTTTGTGAGAATAATTTTTTTATGAAATTGAATTTAAATTTAATTTATTGTTATATTTTCTATTGATAATAAAAATAATATAGATAGTTTTAGTCCAAAAAATGAGAATAAATTACGTTTTTCATGTCGTCCGTAGAATTAAGTGGCATAGTGTATATATGTAAAATTAAGAATTCGAATAATTGTACGATTAATATATTAAATAATATGCCAGCCAAATGTGAAGTAATACATGAAAATAACACACCAATACATGTACTCCAGAATGGAAACATTATTACAGATTATGAACATACCTGGAATAACATAAAAATAAATGGACCTAAACTCATACAATTTAATTACCCGACTACCATAGACGGAAAAGAATACTTTAATCTTCAACAAGAACTTAAAGACGTCATATATAACCAACACAACGAACAATTAGAAGTTCTGCGAATTTTGGAATCCAACGGTAATTACAAATTCAGTAATATTCAGGAAATATCAACCTTCTTGATACCAATTGAAGAACATCCAATACAATTTACATTTTATTTCACACTGGGACTCTGTACACTAGCATTAATTACTTACAGCTTGATTAAACTCTGCGAATGCTACAAGATTAAGACAAGAGAAACAAGGAAGAAAAAAATCGACGACATGTACGAAGCAGAACTACTCAGACTCAGACAAAACCAAGTATGATTTTTAAGAAGGAGGAGAGTTATACACATACATATATATAAAAGGTAGTAGTTAGCGATAAGCAGAATATATATAACATCTCTTGTCTCACAGACAATCAATAGTAGAAAAAGATTTAATCTTAAACAAACCAATAAACGGTTAACAAGAAGACACATGATAATTATCATATGTGGACATACCCTTAAGTATGAGATAAGACACAACCATAACTGGACAATGCAGTACTAGGCATAAACAAACATTGGGCAGTAATAAATAAATAACCACAATGTTTATTCTATGTTAACATTATGTTATCACTAATAAACAAAGTATTGAACAAAGGAAACTACTATTGAACTCTGTTTGAATATACTAGAGATAAGGCTTACAATTAGTATAAATAGTTATTAAGTAAAGTTTGAAAGCAGTCTTAAGAATAAATTGAAATAAAGTGCACGTTGGTGTGTAAAAAGAAGATATTATTTTTTGACTCATTCCTCACTGAAGGAATTAACTCACGCACTAACATACCATAATTAACATTTAATCCCTGTAACTCCACAAACATATATATATATATATATATATATATATATATAAATGGTGAACGCGATTCGCTATGCAACTTTCGGTCACTCATTGTCAATTTACACAATATACATACAATAAATTTCACCAGAGAACCTTGAGATTGCATTTGTGTTCCTTCTGATGGCGCATATTTACCTACAATAAAATTTGGGAGTCGACACAACTCGTGAACTAAATGAAAATAACGTTTGTTTCATGGATTTAATAGAATTGATATCATAATTTATTTTAAACACTATTCCATTGAGAAGGAATGTTGGCATGTGGGAAAATGTGCAAAGTGAATAGCATACAAATGCGAAAAGTTTTTCTTTCGCGTCGCATTACAGAGTAACCCCCAGCTATAGCAATTTGAGTGCCGTTGTTAGCCTTTCTTTTTGTGTTTATGTTATTTGTGATGCTAAAACGTTTATTACTTTTGGTATTTTATACATAAACAAAAATGCAATACAATTGAAATTTTATTAAAAAATTTATTTTTACACCACTCTAAGGTTCACATGGTCTCCACAACCATATGCTACCATATGCATACATTCACTACACATATAACGCCGCCTTCGCAAATGTCAATTTTCATTTATATTAATGCATAGCGGAAGTCATTGATGATTTTATATAATGATGGATCTTATTTCTTTTATCGTCATGAAGGTAAGGTGGCAAATATTATTATGTAATCCGGGATTTTAGGGCTCCGAACGAAGGGAAATTGCCTGCAAAGGAAAATTACTTTAAATAAATTTTTTACACCACTCCATAACATCTATTAGAATACCAAAACCAAAATATAAAAACGTTACAATGAAGTGTATTAAGATTTTAATGTTTGTGCACAAAATAAAATGAAAAGCTCAAAGTAAACAAACATCATATGCATAACAACACAAATGAAATTACATTTAATTCATGATGAATAAATATTTTAAGCTGTGAGTTCTGATGATCATATCATAACTCTCCAATAACATGAATAACTTGAGTCTATGTACATATATATGATAACTTATCATAATCAGACATTATTTTTACTTCTCATATAAAAAAATTTTGTTTTGGAATTTTATTCCTTGTTCACTTCTTCTATAAATAAACAAAAACAGATTTCAAAAAATTATTACAGAAGAATATATAGTGTTTGAATTTACCGTTATTTGATAGTAATATTTTACCTCAATTGACTTATAATATGTTTTGTAGCTGCTTAATGTGCTGTTGGAAATTATTTCAGTTATTATTTTAGTAGATATCAGAATGGGTCGACGAACTTAAATTGAAAAACGTGAAATCGTCATTAAACAATTTAAAAAGGGCAAAACCCAAAAGCAAATCGCGGATATTGTTGATTTGAGCCAATCAACGGTGCAATATGTTATACAGCGCTTCGTACGCGAGAATCGCATTGCAAATGAGGGAAGAAATGCTCCCAATAAGATCTTCGATGAAGCTGATAAAAGCTGCATCCTAAGAAAAGTTAAGCAGGATCCTAAAATATTAATAGCTGCAGAAGCGGAAAAGAATATTGCAAAAAGGAGCAGTCCATCGAAAATATGATTTTCACGGTTAGAATAGTTTGCAACGGAGTACCTTGGAAAGCCAGATTCGTTCTGGGATACCGTTTTATTCTCTGGTGCTAGTAAATATAACCTATTCGGCTCTAATGGAAAGGTCTGCGTGTGGAGGAAACCAAGTACGGAACTCCAAACTCAAAATTTACGTGGTGCTGTAAGTTTGCACTTTATGGAAGGGGTTATCGACAAAACGCAAATCGGTATATTCATAAACCAAATTTTGGTGGAGTGACGGAAAATCTCTCCCAATTAAGAAGAACCCTTTTGGAATCATTCTTTATTAAGTAATTTATTATGTTCGATTTCAGATGATGAGAAGCAAACGCATTCCTCTGATGGAAAGTTAAATTGGCACGATACTCCAACAAAACAGTTCTTATCTTTAAAAGAATAAGTATTTATGTAAACACCAAAGGCAAACTATATTAACTAATTTCCAAACGCATGACCAAGGAAGGATACAATTACACTGCGGTGCACACTGCAGCGATACTATCGGACAGTTTTAAAAGCATATTCATTCACCGCAGGCTTTTCGCCGCCGGTAAATTTTTTTATGTATTTTCTAATTTGTCTTTAGAAATAATATGTTTGCCTTTACTTAATGTAAAATAAGAGCAAGTAAATTTTTAAAAAAGAGTTATCCTAAATTAACTCATTTTCTTTGGCTAAAAAATTTATTCAAACTTAGATACATTTATCATGCCGCAGCGGTTACGTTAATCCAGGTACAGCGGTCAATTGCCGACGACAATTTAATTGTCTTCGTTATCTTTATACACATGACGCTGCAATCTCTAAAGTGCATAAAACATGCAAAGACGTTGTAAAAAAATTGTATATTATTTTTATATTAATATTTGTGTAAAATACAAAATTATTTTAATTAAAGTAAAAATTTAAAAAAATGGAGAAGTTCCTACAAAAATCAAAGAGTAAGTACTATAACAATACTTTTTTGTATGTGTCTGTTCATAAAAATGTGTATGTCTCTCCATGTTAAACAGAAAGTAGCAATGAGAATGTTGAAGAAGACAAAGATGGTGAAGAGGTTGTTCCAAGCAAGGTACGTAGGATGAATTCAGATGTGTGCTTATTTTAAAGCCTCGAAAGAAAAAAAAATTGTGCCAAATGCCGTTTGTTTGACAAAATTTATAAAACTAGTGGAAATACTACTAATAGCAATAAAGCATTGGACAAAAACACTTCTTAAGAAAAATGCATCCATATCCCAGTAAACAATATTTTTTTGCCAAGTTAACCTGGCATCGTCAATGTTTTAACATTTCGTCATATTTGTCAAATCTGTGCAAATAACAAACTTATCTGTTTAAAATCAAAATAAATAACAATTATTCTACATTAACAAAAGCGTTTTTAATTGTAAATTGTTGCGAATATGGCGGAATGTCATCACTGCAAAACTTCAATTCGTGGTGAAACGGGCATAATGTGTGAAGGCATCTGCAAGAAGGTTTATCACTCTGCGAAAAAATGTTCAGGTATAGACCAATCATTCTTTGTTTGACCGTCAACAAAAACAGAAGTTCATAGAGCTATTGTTATACAAAAAAAAAAAAAAAAAAAAAAACTCAAAACTCCTAAAAAAGAAAAGCAAAGTGAACCAAATTAAAATTCCTCTCCAAAACGAAAAAAAATAAAATAAAATAAAACTGCTACAAAAACTGCACGGCAGAGTGCAGCAAAAATATGCGTGTAAAAACAATTTCTGAACATCAGAACAATAAAAACAACAAGACATATTTTTGTGCACAAGCAAATTGAAGTAAAAATACAATAACAAAACTGAATTGCATACTGCAGCTCAGCACCGCACACAATAATATAAAAACAATTGTGAAGTTCAGAACAATAAAAACAATACGACATATTTTTGAACACAAACAAAATAAACAAACCTAAAATTTTTATTAATAAAACTTTAAATAAGAAAAATTGAATTCTAAGTAAGCATTGTATCGCCGGTAGGATGGATACCGGTGAAGTAAATTTAAGTGAAGAAAGTAGTGCAGATGGAAATGATAATGTTTGGCAAACAATACCAACCAAACGTAAATTAGATGATTCCCCAAAACTGTATCAACTGAAGCGATCTCATTTTTCTAATCAACCTAGCACATCATCTGGCAACAAATTCGCAGCTCTTGAAGTCGACGATGAAGAACCGGAAGGAGAAAAAGAAACAACACCTAAACCTCCACCAATTTATATTCCCAATGTAGAAAACATAAGTATTATGATTATGAAATTAAGCTCAGTCGTTAATCAAAGTGAATTTTATTATAAGTCATTGAGATAAGGGGAAGTTCGTTTAATGATTAAAACTGTAGATTCTTATAGAAAAATAGTTAAATACTTGACAAGTTCTAAAATAAGCTTCCATACATTTCAATTGAAACAGGAGAAGTCTTTTAGATTTGTTATAAAGGGTCTTCATCATTCGACGCCGACAGAAGATATTAAAGCAGAGTTATTATCATTAGGTCATAGTGTCAGAACTGTTACAAATGCTAAAAGTCGCGTTACTAAAGAGCCACTTTCATTATTTTTTATTGAGTTGGATCCAAACAACAATAACAAAGATGTTTATAACATAAAATCCATAAACAATGGCCTTGTCAAAGTAGAACCACCATTTAAAACCAATGACCTAGTACAATGTCACCGATGCCAATCATATGGTCATACTAAATCGTACTGTAAGCGACCTTTCAGATGTGTAAAATGTGGAATGGATCACTCCACAGCTGACTGCACAAAATCAATTGATTCTCCACCTCGCTGCCTACACTGTCTAAATAACCATACCGCTAATTATAAAGGCTGTAAAGTTTATCAGGACCTTATCTCAAAAAGAACAAATACGCAACATTATTATTCCGATAATCCAAAAAAAGCGAATTTCGTAATAAATGGTAGAGAGTATCCTCAATTAAGTGGAGCTTATCATAGTGAACCACATCAAAGTACACATCAAAGTAAATATAATGTATCATATTCTGAAGCATTAAAATCAAATAACTCCAACTTCAACGATCGATTAGTAAAATTAGAAAATATGATGGAAAATTTAATAAATTTAAATTTAAGAATTTCAATATGGAATGCCAATGGGCTTTCCAACCACAAAGACGAAGTTCAAGCTTTTCTAATTAATAATCAAATTGACATCCTTTTGGTCTCCGAATCCCATTTTACGGATAAGACCTATTTTAAAATAAAAGACTACGACACAATATATGCAAATCACCCAGATAACAGAGCACATGCTGGTGCAGCGATTTTAATAAAATCAAGTATTCAATATGATGCTCGTAATCCTGTTACAAAACCATTTCTTCAAGCCGCTGGTATTAAAATTACTTGCGATAACTGTAGCGTTGACATTTTTTCAATATATTCACCACCAAGGCAAAGTATTAAATGTGAGCAATATGATGACTTTTTTCAACATATTGGCCCGAAGTTTATTGTAGGAGGCGATTTCAATGCCAAACATCCGTGGTGGGGATCACGTCTCACAAGCCCAAAAGGAAAAGAATTATATAACTGCATAGCAAAAAACCACTATTCTACGTTATCCACTGGAAGACCAACGTACTGGCCAACCGATCCCTCAAAGATACCAGACATTTTGGATTTTGTTGTTTTCAATGGAATACCAAGAACATTTCTGGATATATTGGATTCAGACGATTTAAGTTCTGACCATAGTCCAATAATAGTAACATATAGCACAATTTTCAAATCTGTAGCCAAGACATACAATATCGTGAATAACAAAACTGATATTAACTTTTTCAAAGATTGGATAGAAAGTAATATAAGTTTAAACGTTTCCCTTAAAACTAAAATTGAAATAGATGATGCAGTTGAAGCTTTGAATAATATTATATATGAAGCGGCTTACTTAGCCACACCACAAATTCCGCAAAAAGTAGGCAGTATTGTTCAAATATCCTCTGAAATAAGAAATTTAATAAGAAGCAAACGGATTTTACGGCGGATATACAAAAGAACCAGAAGTCCGACTGACAAAACAAACTGGAATAGAGTTTCTAATATGTTGAAAAAGCTCCTTAAAGAATATAAAAATGAATCATTTACAACATATCTTAGATCCCTAGATGTGAGTAGAACCGACGAATATAACCTCTGGAAAGCAACAAAATACCTTAAACGTCCAGTCATTCGAAATACTCCCATAAAAAGTGAAAATGGAGAATGGTGTAGATCTAATAAAAGCAAAGGTAATGAGTTTAAAAACTATTTAGAAAAAATGTTTACTCCTTTTAACACTTGTAGTCCCTCTGATGAAATCGAAATTATAAATTTTCTTGACAGTCCTTGCCAAATGGATTTACCAATTAAAAGTATTTCTCCTTTAGAAGTTGAGGCAATGGTACGAGAACTAAACAACTCAAAAAGTCCAGGGTATGACTTTATCAACGCAAAAGTAGTTAAATTATTACCAAAAAAATGTATAATATATTTGACTACCATATTTAACTCTATATTGAGATTAAATTACTTTCCGTCCCAATGGAAATACGCAAAAATAATAATGCTGCTTAAGCCAAACAATAGAGAAAGTGATGTATCTTCTTACAGGCCAATAAGTTTATTGCCAATTTTTTCTAAAATGTTCGAGAAGCTCTTGATAAAAAAACTACAACCAATACTCGAATCGCAAAACATTATACCAGACCACCAATTCGGCTTCAGACATCAGCATGGTACTCCTGAGCAGTGTCATCGTGTTGTGAATACAATTACCAATGCACTGGAAAAAAAGAATATTGCTCAGCGGTGTTTTTAGACGTCAGCAAAGCATTTGACAAAGTATGGCATTGTGGTCTCCTATACAAACTTAAAACTCTACTTCCCACTCCATTTTATCTGTTTTTTAAATCGTATTTACATGAAAGATCATTCTATGTTCATGTTAGTGGAGAAGACTCCGCTTTTGGATGTATTAGGTCTGGTGTACCACAAGGAAGCGTTCTGGGTCCAGTCCTTTATACGATTTATACATCGGATATGCCTACACTTAATAATGTAACCACTGCTACTTACGCTGATGATACAGCCATTATGTACACGAATAATTCCCCACAAGAAGCTTCTGCACAGGTTCAAAGGCAATTAACTCTCACTGAAAAGTGGCTACAGAAGTGGAATATAAAAATAAATACCCAGAAATCATCTCATGTAACTTTCACTCTGAGAAAAGGAGACTGCCCAAGACTTACTTTAAATGGAAATTCAAATCAATGACCTACAAATACCCACCGTAAAAGAAGAAATTAACAGGTTCACTGAACGATATTTGAATAGATTAAGCAACCATTCCAACTTATTAGCCATTACATTGCTAGACGATAGTGAAGAGATTTGTAGGCTTAAAAGATTACATGTTCTTGATCTACCCTTTAGAAAATAGTCCATAATAATATTCGACAAAAAAACTGAGTTTTTAACATACTATTTAATACTTATTCTTTCATTAATAATAATTTTAAATAAAAATTCTTTTTTTTTTTTAGTCTACTTAGTTCACTGGAACTTAGTAGAATAAGTTATGTTTAAATGCTTACACATTTTGCTTAATATTTTTATTGTAAAATAGATTGCAAATAAATTATATAATAAAGAAAAAAAAAAAGGTATAGACCAATACTCTCGTGGGGTACTTGAGTTATCTGGCTTCATCAGGTTTATATGTGATGACTGCCTTCAATACATCCACAATGTCGATTTGGTGTTGGCTGAAGTGCAACTCGGCGTAAAAAGAAATACAAAGGCGAATTTAGAGATTCACTTCATCGCAACGAAACCGAAATAAAAAAATTATTGGAAGCAGTCGAAATTAGTTACAGTGAGAGATTAAAAAAGTTAGACGAAATTCAAAAATCATGTAGTATGAACCTCGAGGAAATCAAGCATTTGTATGGTGCATCAAAAGAACTCCATAGTAAAAATAAAGAAATGCGTCACGCTGGTACGGAAACTAATAAATCGTTATGTTGTGCGAAAAAAGTTACAATTAAAGAGACAACAGCTAAAGGTGATAAAGTCTCATTCTCGGACATACTAAAACGTAATTCACCTACGTCCGACATGGCTAATATTACTGCGGAACCACTTACTTCCTATGTAACTAATGAGCCTAGTGTATCTACCTTTGTTTCCTCACCACCGCGTTCATCTGTTAATCGCATTGAAAAAGTACATACATCTACACACGCTACTGACAAACATACACCAATGCATGCCGACAAGAGCAAGCGTCATGTTAATAGAGCCTCTGTTATTTATGGTGCCAATTCATCTAAGGATTTGGATGTTATTTCTAATCAAAAATGGATCCATATCTCGTCGTTTAAGCCAACCGTTACAACGGAACAAATTCTAAATTATGTTGAAAAAACAGCAAATATCAGCAAGTGTCACTTGGCCTGTTTTAAGCTGGTAAAGAATGATGCAGATTTAGATACCTTGAAACGTATCAACTTTAAGATTGGTATTTCTGGTGGCCACTATGACAAAATTCTTAAGCCTGAAATTTGGCCAGCCGATATTAAAGTTCGGCCTTTCATAAATTTTCGAAGTCAGACGCTGAACCAACAGCAACAATAGCTAACGAATGTAATGGCATAAGGATCTATTTTCAAAATCTCTCTGTAATGCGGTCCAAGTCTAGGACGGTTTACGATTTTTCTTCACAATGTGATTATGATATTTTGTATTAGTGGAAACCTGGCTGAACAGAGATTTTTCCGATGCTGAGAATTTTGATCCTAATCTATGGAATGTGTACCATAAAGATAAGGATGCGCTTTCCACTGGTCTATTGTTGGGTGGTGGTGTCCTAGTGGCAGTAAGAGCTCGTTTTAAATCATCTCTTTGCCCTATCAATAATCTTAATGGTCTGGCAGACCAATTAATTGTATCAATATCTAATGGGAGTGGTTCTATCCTGGCATGTGCATCCTATATTCCACCTAATGGCACAGACTGCTTTTATGATGCTCATATTTCCAACATCTTATCCATAGGTGAGAATTTCACAGCAAATGATAGTCTTTGTATTCTTGGTGACTTCAATTTAAAAAACATTTTATGGTCGAAATTACCTGATAGCTCATTATTAACGCCTTGCAATGTTAACCAGAACTATGAAATTAATTTTGTTGACAGCTTATTGTCACTGAATCTGCGTCAAGTCAATACTTTTTCCAATCAACTAAATCGTTTTCTAGATTTAGTCTTCTTGCCAGAGTCTCTTAAACATCAAATTTATACACCTTTATTGTGGATTTCTCAGCCTAATATTCATCATCAACCTTTAGTCATAGAAATTGAAAACGTAAAATTTTTTAAATATTCACATCTGCAATTGTTAATGACTTTAACTTTAACCTATGTAATTTTAATGTGCTGAATTCTTTATTTGAGTCTATAAACTGGCTAGATTTGTTTTCAGGGTTAAATACCCATGAATGCTATGATTTGTTTCTGCAGAAAGCGCATGATATCTGCCATAACAATATTCCAATTAAGAAGGTTAAACCTTATAAATTGCCATGGTACACGAGTGGTCTCAAAAAGCTAAAGAATTTACGTAACAAGTTTCATAGAAAGTTTTTGAATATTGGTGATTCTGAATCTGAAGCTAAGTTTATTCGTTACCGTCGGGAATTTAATTTCTTAAATAAATTCCTTTATAAGGAATTTATTTTGTCTAAGGAATAGGAGATAAAAACTAACCCAAAGCCATTCTGGTCTTTTATAAAGTCTAAAAAACGATCGTCTGATATTCCTTCGACTGTTTATCTAGATGGGATAGCCTCTAATTCCTGTGAGGAGGCCGTTAATATGTTTGCAGCATTTTTTAAGTCAAACTTCGAGCCGCCTGGGTATAATATTTCTTCCTCAGGGACTGCAACTAACATAGACTTTGGATCTTTTGATTTGTCTGAGGACGATGTATCTGAAGCAATCGTCCAGGCTAAGAACTCGTTTAAATCTGATTTTGATGGCTTATGTACGCACTTACTGAAAAAGGCCGCCTCGTCTTTAATACCCGCACTGAATTTTATTTTCAAATTGTCGCTGGAGGAGGGTGTATTTATCAATAGATGGAAGTGTGCGACGGTCACTCCTATCTTCAAGGACGGGAGAAGGGATGATGTTAGCTGCTACAGGCCTATTTCTAAATTACCAAGGGTTTCTAAAATTTTTGAGCACATTATTCATAAGAAACTGTTCTTCCTAACTAAGAATTGGATATCCCCTTACTAGGATGGTTTCTATACCGTTAGATCTACTGTAACGAATTTGACCCCATTTAAAGAATACTGCCTTGAGGCCTTGGCCAATGGTGCTCAAGTTGAGGTAATTTACATCGATTTTTCAAAAGCGTTTGAGAAAATATCACTTCTGTCTTACTATCTAAAATGGAGTTAATGGGGTTCCATTCCAATTTCCTAACCTGGATTAGATCCTACTTATCCAAAAGAACTTGCTCGGTCAGGATCGAAGGTTATAATTCTGTACCTTATGTACAAATGTCGGGTGTTCCTCAGGGTAGTATACTGGGTCCTCTATTGTTTAATTTATTCATCAACGATATTGGTTCCTGTTTTCTTAAATCAAATTATCTATTATATGCTGACGACTTAAAATTTTTCATGAAACTAGATTCGATTGATGATGCGCACATTATACAAACGGAGCTCAATAATCTCAGTAGTTGGTGTCGTCTAAATTGTCTTAGTTTGAACATTAGCAAATGTTTGCATGTTTCTTTTCATAGGTCTGTTGCCCACAATGTTGTAGCGTTTTATATTGATGGTGTGATGTTGAATACATCTGATACTAAACTTGACCTAGGCGTTTTATTTAGCAGTTCGTTGTCTTTTACTGCTCATGTAGAGTATATATTACCTAAAGCTTATAAGATGCTGGGTTTTCTAAAGAGAACCTGTTCTGATTTTGCTGATCCTTACACACTTAAACACGTTTATACGTCTTTTGTTAGGTCTAAATTAGAATATGCCTCTGTTATTTGGAACCCACATATCTCTAATCTTATTACTCGTATAGAGAGAATTCAACGTATCTTTGTTAAATACGCTACTCGTTCGTTATCATATTTAGCATCCGTTCAATATGAATCTAGATGCTTATTTATTGGCCTGCGGACTTTTGAGTCACGTAGACAAATTCAATCTGCCTTGCTGGTATATGATATTATCAACGGACTTATTGATTGCTCAGACTTACTTCATTCCATACGATTATATATTCCTCCTAGAAATCTTAGAAACTAAATTATTTGATGCCCCGTTTCATCGTACAGACTATGCACGTAATGGTACTTTGTCACGCACTTTCTCCTTCATGAATGAATTAAATTACAATATCCAACAATGTTCTAACAATTCTATGTAATTCAGCACTGAGAAAACAGAGTTCAAAATGTTACTTTTTTGCTTGCTTAAATAAATATTATTGGGAAATCTATCATTAAATTATTAAGTTGCTATTTTTAGGATGTTAGTTGTACATATTGGTGATATTATATTAATTATATTACATTATTGTTGTTTGTTTAAGACTTTTTTGTTTTTGTTTTGAAGTTATATATCTTAGTCTATAAGGATTATTTGTCCATTGACTGAAATAAATAAATAACTTACAAGACCAAAATAGTGAAGCATACGGCCCAGAAACAGACCGTAAGAAAAATCTTGACAGAGCTCTAATGTCTGTGATTGCCATTGACGTTCAGCCGTTCAGCATTGTGGAAGATAAAGGTTTCCAAAATTGTGTAAAACGTCTTGATTCTCGCTATGTCTTTTTTATTGCATACTGCTGTTTTGTCGACTCAAAAACTTTTAACTACTACTAACCACAATGCTGAAAACATATCAAAAGCTTTAAAAGCTGTGCTGGAAGAATGGGGTGTGATGTCGAAAGTAACATGTATAGTTACTGATAACGACTGTACTATGATCAAGGCATGCGACCTGTTGCAAAAAAGACATCTGCCTTGTTTTGCACACACGTTAAATCTTGTGGTGCAGGATTGTTTAAAAGAAAACGGTTTAAGAGAATTTTTACCAAAATGCAAAAGATTTGTAACGTTTTTTAAAAGCAGCGCGGTTGCTTATGAAAAATTAAAGGCTGAAAAAGGTAGGAAAGAACCATATAGTCTACTTCAAGAAGTACCCACCAGGTCCAAATCGTCTCACTCGTTATGGAATGACTTTGCTCGACATTTTGTAATTTAAATTAACATTATTAAAGGTTAGTCTATCACGTTCCTTTGATTTGGCCCCTGATCTCAAGTTAACAGCTTTATTAAATTTTTTTATTTGTTTTGTAAAGGATTTGTTTAAAACTATTTAAAATATGTGATGATTTTTTTTTTATTGGCATACTACCTTAGTATGTTTGGTTTTTTTTATTTTTAAGTTCGTACTATTAGTTTTATGTGGAAGATATAAGGCAAAGCCTTAAAATACGCAATTTTTTTATACAATCAAAAATGCAACAAACATTTACTTAAACTTCTTTAAATGAAATTTTTTTTATAAACTCATGTACGAGTTGACTTTAAAAAAACCTTTTTTTCCACTACTTATTTCTCTTTATACTAAAATATATAATTTTTTTTTTGTTTTGCAAATAATTTATGTAATATTATTTAATTTTGCTCACACAGTTACTTTAAAACCAAAAAATGTGAGGAAATATTTTTGTTTTTATGTTATAATAAATAACATACTTAAACAAAATATATGTTTCAATATGTGTCTTGTATTTAAATTAATAGGTCAATTATGGACGGTAATCTGTAGGTCAAAAGGATAAATAGCCTATACACATAAAACCAAATGAAGTACTTACAGTACTTTTCGCTTATAGTCCATTCCGCTTAAAGGCCAAAAACGGATGTAAACCAAAACTGTCGTATTCATTTGCAGGTTTTTTTGAATTTCATACAAATTATTTATTCTAAAGTCCACTTCGCTTGTAGTCTATTTTCGCTTGAAGTGGCATGCGTAACTAATATTGTATGGAAAAAACTCGCGTATAGTCCACTCTGTTTTTTTAATTGTATTTGAACAAACTGGCAACATTTTTTATCTACATTTCTGGCAACTTTTACAAATGTCAAAATTTACCAAATACATAAAAGTTAAGAAAATGAGTAGACGCGTTCTATTGAGTGTCGAAAAAAAATTAAAATTATTAAAAGATTATCAACAAAATTTTATGAAATGTGGACAACTGAGCGCTAAATATAAAGTGGACAAATCTACTGTTTATAAAATAATAAAAAATAGTGCCAAAATAAAAAAAAGTGTCGAATTCCTGTAATTTAAAATCACTGCGTCAAAGAAAAGGGGATCACCCTGATATTGAAAAGGCGCTTCTTATATGGTTCAATGAAATGCGTGGCCAGAATGTAGTGGTAACTGGCCTGGTGCTTTTAAATGAAGCAAAAGAATTTGCAGTGAATTTAGAAAATGATTTTGAGCCAAATACGTCATGGCTATTCCGTTGGAAGAAACGCAACAGAATAAGTGTAGGAAAAATCAGCGGGGAATCAAAGGACAGTGATGAAAATGGAGCCTCAAACTTTATAGAGAACCAGTTGCCACAAATTATTCGAGAGTATACACCAGAATGTATTTTTAATGGGAAAGTGGTTTATATTATAAAGCATTACCAAACACAACCTACTTCAACAAAGGCAGTTCACCAAAAGGATGGAAAATGCAAAAAAGCCGCTTAACACTTTTCTTCATTTGTAACTCAACGGGTTCTTATAAACGTGTGTTTGTGATTGGAAAGCCTGGCAAGCCTCGCTGTTTCAAAAATAAAAACATTCCCATTGCGTATTTTTCAAATAAAAATAGTTGGATGACTGTTCTTATCTGGAATGATATACTTTCGATATTAGAGGAGGACATGAAGAAAATAAATAAGAAAATTATTCTATTTGTCGACAATGCGTCATGCCATAAGACGACAATAACTTTGACAAATATTACGGTTCAGTATCTTCCTCCAAATACTACAGCTATTATCCAGCCTCTTGATCAAGGAATAATAAACTCATTTAAGCAGCAATATAGACAGATCATCGTTAAGAAGCAGATATGTGCTATTGAGAGAGGAAAAACAGTTCCTGAATATATTAAATCTATATCCATACTGGATGCTTTGCATTTCATAAAGCGGGCACATTGGATATCCGATAACGCGAGAAAACATTTTCTTTTAAACTTACCGATCAAAATATTTCTTTACGATGCCTAATTACAAGCAAAAGAAATTAGAAAAAGTATCAAAGGAAGTTGAGGCTGAAGAACCGCCAACAACCTCCCAGTCCACACAGCAGAAGCCGAAAAATTCGAAGAAATCTTCGAAGAAAAACCAACGCGACGAACGTCGTATGGAAGAACACAGGGGAAAGCAAGGCGAACGAACAGTACAGGAGAACCGAGCAGCTCTTTTTGAAAAGTTGTTTTTCGGATTTAATAATGTAACGGAAGCTATGAAAAATTTACAAGTACAACAAGTCAACCGCACCGTCATTATTCCTACTAGTAGTCGCTCTGCCGGATTTATAATCCGTAATCTCATGGTAAAATTCATCCAATTGGGTGTTATTGAACCAGATCAGGCAAAACTGTTGGGTGCAGCTCTTTATAGAATTACACTTCTACAGATGGATTTGAAACTGGAAGAAGCTATGCTTTTACAGCATTCGCGAAATCTTGGTTTGGATTCGTATGAAGATGTTTACGTCACTAGTGACGAAAGAAGAGCCATCGAACTTATGGGAGCAGGCTTCAGCCCGTTAGTCAACTGTTTTATTTTCTTGGCATGCTTTGCACCGTTTTACATATTGGGCAATATAGACAGATCATCGTTAAGAAGCAGATATGTGCTATTGAGAGAGGAAAAACAGTTCCTGAATATATTAAATCTATATCCATACTGGATGCTTTGCATTTCATAAAGCGGGCACATGGGATATCCGATAACGCGAGAAAACATTTTCTTTTAAACTTACCGATCAAAATATTTCTTTACGATGCCTAATTACAAGCAAAAGAAATTAGAAAAAGTATCAAAGGAAGTTGAGGCTGAAGAACCGCTAACAACCTCCCAGTCCACACAGCAGAAGCCGAAAAATTCGAAGAAATCTTCGAAGAAAAACCAACGCGACGAACGTCGTATGGAAGAACACAGGGGAAAGCAAGGCGAACGAACAGTACAGGAGAACCGAGCAGCTCTTTTTGAAAAGTTGTTTTTCGGATTTAATAATGTAACGGAAGCTATGAAAAATTTACAAGTACAACAAGTCAACCGCACCGTCATTATTCCTACTAGTAGTCGCTCTGCCGGATTTATAATCCGTAATCTCATGGTAAAATTCATCCAATTGGGTGTTATTTAACCAGATCAGGCAAAACTGTTGGGTGCAGCTCTTTATAGAATTACACTTCTACAGATGGATTTGAAACTGGAAGAAGCTATGCTTTTACAGCATTCGCGAAATCTTGGTTTGGATTCGTATGAAGATGTTTACGTCACTAGTGACGAAAGAAGAGCCATCGAACTTATGGGAGCAGGCTTCAGCCCGTTAGTCAACTGTTTTATTTTCTTGGCATGCTTTGCACCGTTTTACATATTGGGCTATGTCTCTGGCCATGCCTTTCCAATGGTATTTAAGTCTGATTTTCTTTATCATGCGTGTTATGCCTGGATGTCCTCCCGAAATAGGGTCATCATGATATTTTTGCATGATTTGTAATTTTTCTGTATCGGTGAAAATTTTTGTTAATTTAGGAGTGAGCACAATTGTTAATATACTTTCTTGAAGTATTTCATTGCCTTTATTCTTAATGGTTTCAACATTGGTTCCTAGGAATTTAAGCAGACTATCATCAAGGTGTAGTCGCATGGTTGTTAGACCCATGTTATCAGCTATTTTTTCAAGCTTTAGAAAGAGGTGACCTAAGTCTACGTTTCCATTAATAACCGTGTCTTTCAACATAAATTCGGAAAGAATTTGCTTTCCTTTTCTAATCATAACTTTATTTTTGGTAAAATGCAATTGTGGCATTTTACGGTGCTCTTGGGCATTAATTGCCTCATAAACCTTTAGTTCAACCGATTTTGTATTACCCTTTATACCATTGTCATTATAATTTCTACTCGTTTTTGCCTGAAGTCTCGTAGTTACCTTCAGCATTGTGTTAGCATCAATATTTTTTATGTCATTTATATTTATACGCGACAGCGCATCTGCGGCGTAATTTTCTCTACCCCTAATATACTCGACCACAAAGTCATATTCTTCTAAATCTAGCCTCATACGGGTTAATTTTGATGACGGATTTTTTAATGAAAATAGATAAGTCAGTGGTCTGTGATCGCTTTTAATTATAAACTTTCTGCCGTAAACATATGGTCGGAAATATTGTATTGCCCAATGAATTGCAGTTAATTCCTGCTCTATTGTTGATTTATTGCTTTCACCTTTTGTGAAAGATCTGGATGCGTAAGCAATTGGTAGCTGAATACCTTGCTTTTCTTGGCTTAGAACAGCCCCACAGGCATGTTTACTAGCATCTGTGGTTATGCAGAATTCTTTAGAAAAGTCTGGATATTGTAGAATTTTTGGGCTTAGCAGTTGATTTTTAAGATATTGGAATGATTTTTCACACTGCTTAGTCCACTCGAATTGCAAATTTTTTTTAGATAATCTAGTAATATGACGTGATGATTCAGCAAAATTTGGAATGAATCTTCTGTAATAATTACAGAATGCTACGAAGCGTTTAGCTTCATCACCATTCGTAGGTGTTGGGTATTTTTGTATAATTGAGTATTTGCTGTCGTCAGGTAAAATACCTTTATCGGTGCATTTATGACCTAAAAATGTTACTTCACGACAAAAAAATGTACATTTATCCGGATGTAGCTTGAGATTATATTTTCTGCAAATGCTAAATACTTCTTTTAAGTTTTGTAGCATGTGTTCTGAAGAACACCCTATTACTACTAAGTCATCCATATATACAAAGGCTTGGGTTGGAGATAACCCAGAAAAAGCCAATGACATCATTCTTTGGAATGAATTCGGGGCAATTTTGATACCATATGGCAGTCTTGTAAAGCGAAAAGAACCTTTTTCTGTGGAAAAAGACGTAATGTCTCTAGAGTCTTCTTCCAATTCTATTTGATGAAATCCCGACATTAAGTCGAGGCATGAAAAGAACTTGGCCCTTCCCAACTGATCAAGAATGTCATCTATACGAGGCAATGGGAATTTATCAGCTATTAGTTTTTTATTTATTCCTCTATAATCTACGACTAATCTCCACCTTTTTTGTGTCGAACCAGGTAATGACTTTTTCGGTACTATCAGAAGAGGACTGTTATATTCAGAGATTGATGGCTCAATTATGCCATCATCTATTAGCTTATCTACTTGGGCATTAACTTCTTCTTTGTGGACATGAGGGATTCTATAATTTTTTATGTACACTGGTTGTGTATCATGAAGTCTAAGTTTTTGTTTGTAAAAATTGTTGGTGCTTATTTTATCTGTTTCTAAAGCAAAGATATCTATGAAGTCTGAACATAATTTTCTCAAATTTTTGGGAGCGTATTCAGGAAAGTTTTTTGTTAATTTTTCAAGTTTTACCTTATTTAGCTTGGCATTAGTTTCAGAACCGTTATTGACAATTTTATAGTCGTTTAGACTTTCGGACTTTACCTGAATGTTATTAATTACAACACTTTTTTCTGTGGTATTGATGATTTTCACCAAAGGCTTTGATTTAGTAGTTATTGTGTTGGCGATATATACGCCATCCTGAATAATTTGTTGAGGTATTAATACTTCTTCCTCATTGGACATGAAATTTATCGTTCTTATAACTTCAGATCTTGCTGGAAGTGATATGGAATTGATATTTGGACCGTTTCTTAAAGGAATTGCTATTTCGTACGGAACATCGTTAGTTCTCAAGGTGATCCAATCTTGATCATCTTCATAATTTAAAATACAGTTGTATTTTCGAATAAAGTCCATACCTATTATTCCGTCTACTTGAATCGGAAAATCATCCTCTACAACATGAAAATCGTGAGCTATAAGCAGATCTTCTTGTTTTAAATCAGTTTTAACTTTGCCTATTGTAGCTATTACACCTTGACCAATGCCATTTATTCTAGTTCGCCTAGTAAGGTCTATTGGTTCGTTTAGAACTTGGTGGTGTTTTACGACTGATATGTCTGCACCTGTATCTACTAAGAATGTGGACCTGTTGTCATTTAGAGTGGTTCTGGAGACTAGATAGCTGTATAAATTTGTATTTATGTTGTGGATTTTTTTGTCTATTGAGTATTTAGGGGTGTTAGTTCGTTTCCCGAACTATTGTCACTCACGCAACGTATGTTATTATTTCTGTTAACGTTGCGGTTGTTACTGTTATAACGGTTATTATTGTTACTGAATTGATTGCTAACTCCGCTATTATTGAAGCTTCTAGACACATAACGGCCGTTTGCATTCCTGTTATTAGGATTTCTGTTATTAGTATTACGATTATAAGAAGTAGGCGCCCTATTAGGGTTATTGGGTATGTTACTAGTATTCCTAGAGTAACGTGGTCTATTATTAGAGAAATTAGTAGAATTGTTGTTGTAATTGTTATGGAAAGTTAAAACAGCATTAGGTTGTCCGTATGCGTCGGTACAACTGCTTATGAATTTTGTTTTTACTTCATCGATGTTTAGGAACGATCCTGATTCCATGATCAGTTTTGCTCGTTCGTTGGATGCGTTTTTTACTATTGCTGAAACTGCTGCACGTGTTGTGTACTTGCTTGCAGTTTCATTTGGCAGACCGTCAGATATGTAGGCGGTCTCCAATTTTTTAGTAAGTTCATCTATTTCTTTGACATAGGCATTGGCATTTTTGCCTGTTTGTTTTATATTCATCAACTTTGCATTGATGACATCAACGGATTCTCCTTTAACAGTCGATTTGAGTTTTAAAATTATCGCTGAAATGGTCGATTCCGTTGTTACTATATTTCTAATAGTGCCTTTTAGTTTTGTTTTTATGAGACTTACCGCAACAGCTTCATGTGTACCCTTTATGGATTCCACAAGTGTCAAAGCATCAATGAAGCTTTGTAGATTTTCTGGACTTCCATCGAAGTCAGGTAGAAGTTTTGCTGCTGTGTTTAGAAATTCTATATTTGTTTGTGCCATGTTGGGAGAGGCTCTACTTGTACTTGGTAGATTTGAAGTTGGGTCTGAAACTAGTTCTGGTAGATATTTAAAATTTGTTTCCTCATGTAGTGAGTTAGGGACATTTAGTACGATACCTCTTTTTAAGGATATCGTTATTAATTTATCTCTTGCGTCAGCAAAGAAAGCTTCAGCTGCTGTTTTATGAGAGTGGGTTAATCTATTATAATTAACATTAAGAAGTGCTCTAATTTGTTCGAATCTTCGCACGAGATTATTTATGTGTTTATTGATTGTTTCAGGTTTTATCTCTCTATTGAGATTAAGACATTTATAGGATTTGATGAATTCTTCCTTTATTACTCTAGCCTTATTCACTATTATTTCCCATTCCATGGGGTTTAAATTCTGAATAATGAGAGACAAAAAGTATATATTCAATGAGATTTTAATATGATATATATAGAATTTTAAGATATGTATTCTTTATAGCAATTTAAACGGAGATTCCACAATTAGACTTGGTCTAAATTTCTGGCTAGTGAAGCTGCGCGCGTATAATTTTTTCGTAATGATCTCTTATGAAGCTGGTAGAGCGTTATAAGGATCTGCAGCGCCAGTAAGGAGATGATAATAACTAGATATATGATCGGATATTGGACTTTTACCGTAATGTCGTTGATTACGTTAGCATTAGGGTTTTCTATTTTTGATTCATGGCCACCCATGGTGCTCAGATTTATTCTGCTTATTTATCACGTATGGGTACGAGAAACAAAAAATTAAATGAAGTAGATTCTGTGACTATCTGTGGAAGTTTTACGCTTGCTGCACATATGAACGAAAATAATGATATATAAAAGGCTTGCTGCGCACAGCATCAATATTATAAATATTGACCTAATCATATAGATTTCAACTGTCACGTACGTATTTCGAGTAACTGTTTACATAAACAAAATGCAAGTTTACAATATTTTACTTAAAAATAAGTTTATACAGTCACACGAATGTTAATATGTCTATAAAAGTCAAGGGCGTGTTAGTAAAAAAAAAAAATGGAGCTTATATCACGGATGCCGTGACCATTTTTGATGGTCAATAGAGTACAATGATATAAACCAGATATCGCCAATTGATATCTGAATTAGGCTTTTGATCCCTTAAAACTATACCACTGGAGGGACACGTATGTATCGCAGTAGTAGGTTATTTGAATTTTTATCATCATTTTTCTTTTGTGGATTTTTTTTTTTTTTATTTAAAAAAAGAAAAGTATGTATTTATTGTTATATGAAATTTATTGAGAATTGTGTTTCAATTCGATTTATATGTAAATTTCAAAAAAATAAAAATTAAAAACGATTAATTTTAAAATTTATGTTAAAAAAAAAATATTTTTTTTTTTTCTTGTTTTTCTCTTACTGTAACAAGTTTGTTAAAAAATTATATAAGTAGGTATGCATCTATGTATGTATTATATTCTTTAATGATATTGTTCATTCATTCATTATTTGGTAGGTATTTTCAAAATACTAAGCTCTTTGTCAATACGTTAATTTTATTTTCCATTTTGTATAAATAAAATAATAAAAAACTTTGTGACTTTGTTTCAATAATTAAAATGGTTCAACATCTTACTTCGACTCCAACGTTGTAATCGGCTGAGGCTTTAAATTCATCAGGTGTTAAAAGTTTCAGGAAAGCTGGACGAGCATAAGCATACGTGGACGATAGTAGGAGACGTTCCGGAATATATGATGGTCATGACTTGAGAGTAAAGCTGGTAGATCAGGCTCTATAACCGATGCTAAATTGGTTTTAAAATTGGCAAACTGGCAGGATCGCCATGTTCTATTTTTGTTTTAATAATTAAAATAAAATGTGAAACACTTTGATATTTTTGAGTTTCTTTTATTCTTTAAGCGTCGACCATTCTGGTCGACCGTACTTTTCTTAATTATCAAAGTACTTCAACACTTGAAGTACTTTGCCTTAAAAACTAACTTAAACTTATCGTGAGAGAATGCTTGGTCGGCATAAATACACGCCGACCAGCTGCATGGTATGTGTGGGCATAAAATATTCAAATAAGCAAGATCATCAAATTACTTGCTGATAACGAAATAACTGATGCAGTCAAACACATAAGTATGTGGACATATTAAATATGAATTATTGTTACAGTCAAACACATAAGTATGTGGACAAATATATTTCATACACACAAATACACTACACTGGTGGTTAGTAAAGCCTGACTGTATTGAAAACTGTTTCAAAAAGGTACCTTTACATGTATAAAACTATTTTTTATTCAGAAATTGTAATAAATATTTTTATTTTTTATATTTTCAGGCAGGTTTTAATAATAATAGGGATATTATTCATGAGATTGAAGAGGATGAAGATTGTGTAAGCGAAGTTTTGACGTTTTCTTCAGAATATCAAAATTTTGATGACGAGCTTATTTGTCATGGAATCTTGAGTGATGCTGATATTTTGGACGATGTGGCTTCGGACAAATCTGGTGAAGAATTTAATAATTTTGATGATGAAGATCCCTATGATTCTGCTCTTGAAGTTTTTCATTGCCACCAATCAAAAATTACTTCAAAAGAAGTTTTAGATTCCCTTGAAATAATAAGAAAATTTTGTTCTGACAACGAAATTGAGGCAAACTTGATTTTTGGAAAAATAGAATCATTTATTGTAAAAGATTCTTTAAAACAAAAACAATCTAAGATTACAGAATTCTTTTAAGAACGTTCAATATTTCGCAATTTATATTTCATATAGAATCTATGAAATTGATTTCTATGTTGTGTTTGATTTAGTCATCCAAAGACTTAAAATCAATATCATACTTTAAGGTTATGAAGCATTTAAATTATTTGCCTTTTTTTTTGTTTTTTTATTACATATAAGCTTTTAAAGCATTTGAATTAATTAATAATACATAAATCTTTTTGTTTTAACTATTGATTTAAATAAAATCAATAGTTGGTTGTTTTAAATAAACTTTTCTGTTGTTTAAAAAAAGTTGTTTTATTAAGGAAAATAATTTTATATAGTCCAAAATGTGGATTAAAGAAGGATTCACTTATAATCCATTAAGTGGCTTATAAAATAAAATCGGTTATAGTCCAAATTCGCTTATAGTCCACAAAAGTTGGGCAACTACAGTTGTGGACTATAAGCGAAAAGTACTGTATGACGAGCAGCTTGAGAAAACTTTTGTGCAGCTGTTAGAGCTCTTTACAATCTTTTTAAAAAATGCATTGTATCATACAATATTCCTTTTAATAATATTATTGGACTATGTTGTGATGGCGCTAACGTTATGGTCGGACAAAATAATTCATTCGCGTCTAGACTTTTGATAGATAATCCTACGTTATAACCATCAAATGTATATGTCACTCTGCTTCCATCATAGCAAATAAATCTTGCCTAATGTTACCAAGAACCCCAGAAGATTTAATTAGACAAATTGGAACATACATTTCCTGAAGTTCAAATAGATGTTATCAGTTGGAGGAGTTCCAAGAAATGATGAACGAAGAGAAAAGAAAAATATTAAGAACATCAACGACAAGGTGGCTGTCTCATCAAAAATGTATTGAAAGGATATTGGATAATTGGCAGGTTCTAACAGAATATTTTAAATTTGCAACAACTCAGGACAAATTGAAATCCGCAGAAGAGGCTGAACTTACTAACGAATGTAATAAGGCTTACTTATTGTTTTTAAAATATGTGCTGAATTATTTCAACTCTTTAAATGCACTTTTTCAATCGAAGAAAATATTGGTCTATTCTTTACAATCAGAATCAAGAAAAAATTTTTTTAAACTTGGTCAAAATTTCATTAAAAAAAGAATACCTAAAGATTGATTGTGAAGTAAGGTCACCCCATATTTTATTGCCAATAGATGACCTTTATATCGGCAGTAAATGTGAAGAATTGCTGAAAACGTTTCCAAAGCCCAGTGTTCATCAGATAAAACAACATTGTTTACAATTCTATATAACTGCACTTGAAGAAACGAAAAAAAGATTGCCACTAAGTGATAAATCAATTTTTAAAGAAATGGAGTTATTAAATCCCGAAAAGGCCATTGGAAATGATAATAAAAGTGTTTATAGATTTAAACTGTTATGCGACAAGTATAAAATTGACTTAAATTTATTAACACAAGAATGGATAACTTTGGAATATAATTTTTCTGAACATGAAAAGCAGATGTTGTCTAAATTAGATGTAGAAGCATTTTGGTCTAAAATTTGTAAATCAAAAAATTTCAATAATGCTCTAATTTTTCCAAACTTTCCAAAAATAATTAAAATTTTACTAAGTGTGCCACATCTAATGCTGACGCCGAAAGGATCTTTTCAGTAGTTACAGACGTACAAAAAAAAAAGAAACAAACTAAGCCATGATATATTAAATTTAATATGCATTATAAGACCCCATTTACAGTGCAATTTAATTAATTGTGTAACTTTTAAAAGCACAGCTTCTCCTGTAAAGAAAATGAGTTATACAGAATTGTATAACTAGTCATTTTAAAAAATGAGATTTAAAAAATCTTATAACAATTAACTTTTCTAAGAATACTTTTTATTTTTTATGTTATTATTATTTCTTCCATTAGTTTTCGTTATTTTTATTTGTTTGTTTTTTGTTACTTTTTTATATTTTAAAATTAAACCTGAATTTTGTGACCTGATTTATAAATAAACCAATTAAAAATAGAATTACTACTACCATTAATATAAAGAATTTGTGTAGGGAAAAAATGTAGGGGGAAAAGAATTAATGTAGGGAAAAAAAGCGATTTTTTTTTATAAGCATAGGGATTTCTAAAAAAATGTCCTGGCATCACTGCGGTGAAGCTATATCCAACTGACAAAAAGATAAGCAGATGCAAAATTACTGTCAACGGATTATACCATCACAGAGAATGAGATTATGTTGGAATATTGAATTATATCTAAAACACTTTATATGTATTTGCAACACTCATATTTTATAGTGCTGCCATTATTAAAAATCATCTTTTATTTATCTTTGTCATTCTATCTTTATTCTTCAAGTCAACACTGTTAGCTTTTAAACAGTCAAGGCCGTGTCAGATAGAACTTTTGATTCGCGTTGCGTTATAGTTTCGCTTTGACATTTAAGATGAAATATACATACCTATATGAAACATCTCTGCAAGAAAAGATTACCCGAAACTAATACACACAACATTTTTTCACTAACACATATGAAGCAAATTTCTATGGAATTTTTTGTAACGATGTTGCCATTGTTTCGTTTTTGCCGTGAAGTTTGAAGGATGGTTCTTGTTATGAATATTGTTAATTTTATAATAGTCGTATATGTACCTATTCATTTAATTATCGTTTGAATACAAGTTTTATGAACAGTTATTGATTATACTTTCGTTACTTATTTATTTATTGTCGCAATAATATAGTTTGTATATAAAAAGATTTTGCTAGTGGTAACGTAGGCGAATATCGGATTTGTTGCTCTTTTCTAACATATATCTTAGAGTGGGACATATATAGACGCCAATATAACAAATGGTTTCTTGAACGGTTTCTTTGTTCTTTGTCATTCATTAACTGAATATCGTTGGAACAAGTTCAAAATAGAATTCAATTAAATTAAAGTTAAAATACGTTACTAAATACGTTACTAAAAACGTTACTAAATACTATATACATATACTATAAATACTATATATAATAAATAAAATAAGTTTAAAAAATGAATAAAAGACATTTTAAAAATTTAATATGTGTCAAGCGTAAAAAAATTTAAAGAATTGCTAAATGCCAATGAGAACATGGAACTAAAAAGTGTTGAAAGTGTTCAAAGTGATCAAAATAGCAGCCTGGAAAGGGATTTTTGTTATCCAGCAGCATCTACATCTGCTTGTGGATCGCTTGAAAATACAGGTGAGTGCAGTGATCATGAATGTCCTGTTTATACTGATGGTAAATCAAAATGTGAGGAGATAAGATCGTGGGCTGTTAGGAATCAAATTTCTCATTCAGCTTTGGATGATTTGCTCCTTACTTTAAAAAGGGTAGGATTTAGTGGATTGCCACTATCTGCAAAAACTCTATTCAACAATAAAAAAGAAGTTGTTCCCATTTCAACGATTCCTGATGGGAAGTTTATGTATTTAGGAATACAAAAATACTTCCTTCCAGCCGAATTTGATTTTTTAGATAGAAGTGAAGAAGTTTCAATCGATGTGGGTATTGACGGCCTGAAACTTTTTAAAAGTTCGAACAGAGTTTTGTGGCCCATTCTAGGAGCAATTACTGGTTTTCCTAATATCAGTCCATTTAAGAAACCGAAAAATATAAATAGTTTTATGACTGATTTTTGTGCAGAAGTGAAACTTCTTAAGGAAAATGGCATTAAAATAGGTCTTAAGCAACGGTTATTGAGGTTTAGTGTTCGATTATTTGTTTGCGATTCCCCTGCTAGAGCTTTTGTAACAGGCGTAGTGTCCCATAATAGCAAAAATGGATGCCTCAAATGTTGCCAGGAAGGATTTTATAATGAGAGAAGGGTATGTTTTTTGAAAGAATCCGGTGCTCCCAGAACTGACATGACATTTCACTTTAGATGTCATATTTCTCATCACATAGATCAGTTTAAAGAAAAAAGAAGTATTTTAGAAGAATCTGGGTTTGAAATGGTTTCTCAGTTCCCTTTAGATAGTATGCATTTAGTTGATTTAGGGGTCACTAAAAAAAATTGCTTAAGCTTTTAATATGTAAAAGTAATATAGAAAAAATTGATCACAAAATTTATTTCGTTGCTGAATATGTTCCATCGGAATTTTGCCGTATTCCCAGAAATTTAGAAGAAATTAGCAATTGGAAGTCCACCGAACTTAGACAATTTTTATTATATACAGGAATTTTTATTCTAAAAGATTGCATCAGTAGCGATCAGTATTATCATTTTTTGCTGCTACATTGTGGTATAAGAATACTGTCTTGCGAACTTTCCTATATAAAACAGGCAGATGTTGCTCAAAAAGCAATTCAAGATTTCGTTAACTATTTTGGTGTCTTGTATGGCGATGAACTAATTAGTTTTAATGTCCATGGCTTACTGCATTTATCTGATTGTTGCAAGCAGTTCGGCCCTTTAGATGCATTTTCGGCGTATAAATTTGAAAATTATATGCAATATTTAAAAAAGATTGTGAGGAAACCAAATCAAATTCTTCAACAACTGTTCCGGAGGATTGAAGAAGGGCAAAGACTGAAACCAGCCTCATCCAATTCTTCCAAATTGGGAAGCTTTAGAATAAATTGCAAGAGAGAAAAGGCAGTTTCTTTTATAGTAAAGTGTCAGGTCCAGTAAAAGTTGTAGAGAGAGCAACCGTAGGCGAACCTGAAACATTTGTATGTCAAGTCTTTCGGAAGACAGAAAACTATTTCGACAAACCTTTTCTCTGCTTTGATCTAGGAATAATTTTTGTAAGCAATTTATCTACAGAAACTGTAGTTATTAAAAGAGAAGAGTTAGAATTTAAGTATTTTTGTATACCACACGATAACAAGTTTCTATTGATACCAATTTTACACCATATTTTCCACAATTTTAATCATTAGCCTATAATCCATGATCTTGTTTTACCATCCATTTTAACAGAACAGCTTCACTGCAATCACCTGTATACATATTTTTTGCTTTCAATGTTATAACTACTTTGACTTTAAACAAATTCTTAAATGATTTTGCACTACTCATATTTTTTTTATATATGTATATTACAATAATAATATTTCTAATAATTTTTTTATTTTTTATTATTACATGAGCGTGTCAAATATTTTTGAAAATACCGAAGACTGCGATGTGGGGAGCAGTGGTACAAACCAGGAAATTATTCCGAAAACAACGTATAGAGTTTTTCAAAATCAGGGTATGTATAAATGGATTATTATGAACATTATTAGAATACCTATTAACAACTTTTATTTATTTCTTGTTTTAGATGTCATTGCTATATTAAAGCAGTTAGGAAAAAAAATTGAGGCGATACACTGTAGGTTAAACGGCTACCAAAACTGTGCTAAAGTCCAATTTTTCAGGTGCAAATATTGCACTTTTCTTAATGTCATTTTGTAACCAATACTTCAAATTAACTAAGTAAGCTTTTTGTTTTTGGTTAATATTAAATTCCGTTTGACAACACGCAGTCGAAGTCATTGCAATGCAATCACTTAATAAATTTTGTTGAAAAGCCTGTATTGCTTTTAAAGATTCAATTGCTTGTTTAAATAATTTCGCGAGTTATAAAGAAGAAAGTGAAAATGGAGAACAATAAATTAAGTAAGTTTTAATGTTTTTTGTTAAAAAAGGTGATAAATTTGTTTGACTTGCTTGAAATAAAGCCACGTTTTTAACATAACCTTAAAAGTACTGCGATTGTTTTCAAACTGTAACTTCGTGGAAGCTTTTAAAATTTCGGCGAAGATCGGCGGATTGAATGCAATCATAAATGAATATATTGAAATGTTATAAAGCAATTCCCATTTACATTTAATAGCCATTTTTAGCCGTTTTCGAATAATTCCATATTTTTTAGGTTATTGCGTTTTAAAAAAAGCTGAGTTGTTTGAAATTTGGTTTAACGAAAATTCAAGGCAAGACAAGCAGGATAAACTTGTGAATTTTATAGTCGACAAAATTGGTAAAAATGAAATTTCCGATGACTGCACCAAATGTATTAAGGAAAAAGTGCGCCTTTTCTGTAAAAACATATCAGAAATGTGGGCGAAATATGGCAAAAGTATTGGGAAGGACAAAAAGGCTGAAAAGTTTCGAAGTGAGTATGTCACTTGGCTCAACGCTGAAATAAGCTTCGAAAATGAAATTAAATCTGGCAAAGTGACTTTTTCTGCTCTTGGACGTCCTCAACTTGCATTTTGCGAAAAGTCTGAGTACGGAAAGAGGAAAGCAGCAGCAGACCTTTCAAGCGGAACAAATAATGAAACTGAGCTATTAGTTCGTGCGGCAGCAACGTCAGCTCGAAAACAAGGAAATGCAGACTTAGCGGTGCTTCTTAAAGGATCACTAGCAAGCCCTACAAGGCCTTCAAAAGTAAAAAAATTGTGCACTGAAGTCCATCAAAAACCTGTTGTATTTTCTGCGGAGGAAGCATTAGCTTTTTTGCTCGAAAATAATTTTACAAAAGAACAATATAATTCAATACGTCGAGAAAGCAAATTAAGGAACTGCGACATTTATCCCCATTACAACGAAGTTGCTGCTGCAAAATTGATGTGCCGACCTGATGGAATAATAGCAAGCGAGACAACAGCAAGAGTACCCTTGGAATCGCTTCTATCACATACTACTAAAAGAATTGTTGAAATGCAGAAGGAGGTCTTTGAATATGTAATGGATAAAGAAAATACCAATTATTTAAAGTGTAAATTGATATTAAGTTACGGTTTCGATAGTAGCACCGGTCAAGCGCAATTTAAACAAGCTTTTAACGAACCAAGCACGTCGAATCATTCCGATACGTCGCTTTTGGCAACTACAATTATCCCGTTAAGACTTTTGGTCACGTCAGGACAGCCTATTTGGAATAATCTTACTGCGCAATCGACAAGGTTTTGTCGGCCCGTTAAGTTAGAATACGTCAAAGAAACAAAGGAATCTATCTTGAAGGAAAAATCAGACTTGAAAAAAGAAATTGACGCATTAAAAAGTATACACATTACGATCAGCGAAGGGAAAATTGTGGAAGTGTCCTTTGATTTGTATTTAACACTTATTGACGGGAAAGTTTTGAACATTTTGACTGGAACCAAATCAAATCAAACTTGCCCTATTTGCGGTTCCACACCAAAAGACTTCATGAATATAACTAATTACACTTCTGAAAGATTTCGTGCAGAAGATTCTAATTGTAAATTTGGTTTAAGCCCATTGCATTGCTGGATTCGATTTTTCGAGTTCATATTACATTTAGGTTACAAATGTGAATTGCAAAAATGGCAGACACGATCTGAAACCGACAAATTGGCTGTTTCAAATAGAAAAAAAAATATTCAAGACGCTTTTTGGAGAGAACTGGGTCTCCGTGTGGATATGCCAAAAGTTGGCGGATTTGGCAGCACAAATGACGGAAATACTGCGCGTAGAGCATTCACCGATCACGAAATCTTTTCCAACATTACGGGCGTTGATCAGACATTAATTTTCCGTTTTAAAATTATTTTAATTTGTTTGTCATGCCAGTATCCTCTGAACTCAACAAAATTTGAGACGTTCTGCTTTCAAACAGCGGATTTGATCCAAAAGCTTTATTCTTGGTTGCCGATGACAGCTACAGTCCACAAAGTGCTTGTACATTCCAAGCAGATTATTGACAACACTGTGCTTCCGATTGGATACTTTGGAGAAGCAGGTGCTGAGTCCAGGCACAAAATTTATAAGGCTGACAGATTGCATCACGCTCGTAAAAACAGCCGATCTAATAATCTTTTGGACATATTTAATAGAGCTACTGATACGTCCGATCCGCTTATCTCATCAAAATATTTAAGCAGACGCATGCGGCAACAGAAGCTATTACACTTTCCACCTGAAGCTATCGAGTTGTTAAGCATTGAGAGCCCAAGAGAAGACATCAACGAAGATGAAGAAAACAATGAAAATGAAATTTTATCACCAACATCTGTGGATGTATTAAATAATTTATGTTTGCTGAATGAAATTGAGGACTAATATTACGATTGAAAAATTTAAGTTTTTTGTAGGGTGTTTTTTATTCGGATTGAATGTAATTAAATTTGTTTTTATAAATTTTGGTTTCCTTTATACCTTACCTTCCTTTTTGTTTTAATTTCCCTTAAAATTAAGCATTAATTTACCTGTTATTAATTTTGCACAGAAAAAGTAGTCATTTGACCTACTGTGCGATAGAGAAGAAAACTGAGGCAATTGAAAATAAAATTGACAGCATCGCTTACAATCAACATATCCTCAGTAATGGTCAGTCAACCATAGTCTCCAACCAGGAAGCTATAGCAAATAGAATAGAGCTGATGGAGAGAAATGTAAGAATTTTACTAACTTTACTATTATCTTGTCATTAATGAATTTTTTTTTAGCAATCACTGAAACCTGAGCTAATGGCTCAAACAAATGCACTTATGGAGTGCAAGGTGGTGCTGCGAAAAGTCGAGTCCTCCGTATGCCGGATGACGGGTGAAAGAAGAGATACAAAAATAGACGAAGTCGCTGCCATGCTTCCAATGAAAACATTGGAAGAGATTCAAGAAATAGAAGATAAATTAAAGGCTGACGATTTCGCCCAAGCAATGGTAATAAAATTTTATTTAATATGAAGGGTATAAATATATTTAAATATTAATACTTTTACAGCTTACGCACACCTATAGATTAAAGGGCGTATCAGATGACATTAATTTAGTAATCCGTGGCGTCTTCACGGACGACGTACTGTATATGTACAATTGGGATGGGAGGTGGGAAAAAAAAGCCCTCGCAGATCTCACAATCACAAATAAAATTATACGAGGTAAGTAAATATATATATATATATATATATATATATATATATATATATATATATATATGGGATGAGAGGTTTTAGTGCATCTATCTCACATCAAAGAGGGCAGTTGATAAGAAGACGTGACGACGTGAAGACGCATGCGGAAGTATATTCTTTTAAAATCATTTTCATATTCATACTTAATTTTCAAAACCTTTTTTTATTGTACTAAATCTTTTTTTTAAATAAAATTAAAGTAAAACACCACAATTTGGGGGCTCAACAAAGATAAAATAGTTTAAAAGAATAAAAAGAAGCCCAAAACGAATAATTATTTAACGAGAAAACAAAAACAATTTGGTGTTCACCAACTGCGTGTGTCAGTGTGTGTGTAGCAGTGTGATCGCGTATATACGTGTCGGTATGTAAACGTTTGTTTCTCTGTGTCCGTACGCGTGGTAGCAAATGAAAAAATACGTTAAATTTTGTGTTTGCCACAAATGAGAAGAAACAAAGTCAATACGAGAGCGTGTGTAATGAAATAACAAAACAAAAATAAAAACAACATATAATCGAAAGAGGAACTAAGAAAAACTCAAATACAATTTCACTCTTGAAAAGATTTGTTTTAAAAGAAGTGTTAACGACGAGTACGAGGTATTATTTGTAAAAACAAGAACAACAACGAGTTGTATTGTATATAACAAACACTAACGACGGTTGAGTAGTAAATGGTCACTAACGACGTTTGAGCATTAAATGATCATTAACGACGGGCAATTGAAAAGCCAACAACGACGAAATATTTAAGAAAAACGACGCAACGTATTTAAAGAGAAAAACGACGAAATCAACTGAAAAGCAAAACGACGAGTGTTTTTCTGATTTTCTAATAAGATTAACTTTTGTATTTATGACGCGGTGTGTAGAGATGTGTGTTGAATAAAGGCTCGTTTGACGACGTGAATTAACAAGATTTAAAAGCAATTCTATTAAAAATTCGTGTTAGAAACTGTGCGTTGCAAATTCCTTTTTTTTTGGTGTACAATAACAATTTGTTTAAAGTATTTCGACGAAAAGAACTTAATAAAGAGCAAACATGCCATCATTAGGAGATTTTGCAGCAGTGTATAATAGTTTGAAAACGGTTAAGCGTTCTACTGTGGTTGCTTTGCATAAACTTGTCTTCGGTAGTGAAGGTGATCGTAACAACCGTCAACGTTTACGTGTGTTTGACGGATTTGACTATGATGAAGCTAGTCCGTTATTTCTAGAAAAGGCCGAATACGTTAAAAAGAATTTAAGTACAGGCGATTTAGTTTCTATTTGCAATCTACTCCACATTAGTTACGACGCCGATGATTTGTTCGTTCATATTTTTAACAATTTGAGAAAAAATGCGATGTTAAACAATATTGATGGCAAGAGTGATGGAGAATTAGATGATGACCTTGATGATAACGTTGATTCTAATAATGACGAGGCTAATTTAGAAGACGTGCCTGGTATTGTTCGAACGCGTAGTGAAGCAAGTTTCAACAGTGCAACGAGCAATGAAATAAGGACAAACAACAATTCTAATAAGTTTATAAACCAGAATAGATGCTTTGAGGGTAGCCAAGGAAAGCCGAATTTGCCGTACTCGATGCAACAGTACAACAGTAATGCCACCAAGTTTTCTTTAAATTTCCGTGATATTGAAGAATCAGTGAGAACTTTCGATGGAACAGGTAAACTTCCCGTTAATGTGTGGATTAGTGAATTCGAAGAAATCGCATCTGTTATGTGTTGGGATGATTTCCAGAAATTTATATTTGCAAAACGATCACTGAAGGGGGTTGCAAAATTATTTATAGCTGGTGAACGAGGCATTACGAGCTGGTCTTAATTAAAAGCAGCTTTAATTGAAGAGTTTCAGGCGTCGACAAATAGTGCGCAGTTGCATAAAATGTTGATGGAAAGAAAAATGTATAAAGACGAAAGCTACCAAGAATATTTTTTGAAGATGAAAGAACTCGCCTCACGTGGTAGTATTGAAGATGATGCTTTGATGCACTACATCATAGATGGTATACGAGACCTTACAACCAACAAATCCATTTTGTACGGTGCAACAAATTTGAGAGATTTCAAAGACAAGCTAAAGTGTTACGAGACCATGCAGGAGAAGTGTAAACCAAAATCCGATTTTCGACAGGCGCAGTCAACTAAAGCATCAACGAAGAATGAGAAAAAAGATCTATGTTTTAATTGCGGCGACAAGGGGCATACTTCCAAAAACTGCAGTAATAAAGAAAAAGGCGCGAAATGTTTTAATTGCAACAATTTTGGACACATTTCGAAGAACTGTCCTCTTAAAGAGAAAAAAGACGATAAAGCCAATGTACGCCACCTAATTGACGAAGATATAATGAAAAAGCAGGTGAAATTTTCAGAAGTATTGACTAAGCTTGCTTTATTTGACTCAGGAAGTAAATACAATGTGGTAAGTCAAAATGTTTATGATTTATTAAATAAACCCAAGCTTCAAAGATCAGACTTTTACTTGATCGGCTTTGGCAGTAAGGCCGATAATAAAGTAAAGCCACTTGGGAACTTTACGTGCGAAGTTGAAATAGAAGAAGAAAAGTACAACCTTACGTTCCATGTCGTACCACATACTTCCGTTGATATAGATGTTATACTTGGAAAAGAATTTTGTTCTCATGCACGTATAGTAATAACTCCAGACGAGGTGAAATTTGAGAAAATTAAAACGAATGACAATGTAGAGGTACATAATATGATGCTTATAGACGTCGTTGAACAAAATTGTGCAGATTTTATTGATGTTGATATAGCAGCAAGCAGTGACGCGAAAGAAAAAGTTTTAAAACTAGTTGAGAACTACAAGCCAAACAAGTGCAAGTCCACAAATGTTGAGATGAATATAATTATGCGAGACAAAAGCCCAATATTTTCAAGACCACGCAGACTAACAATAATCGAGCGTAAAGCTGTCGATGAGCAAATCGACAAATGGTTGGACGAAGGTATTATTGAGCATTCGGAATCCGATTTCAGTAGCCTAGTTGTGATGGTTAAAAAACGAGATGGTTCACTCAGACTATGTGTCGACTATAGAAGAATCAACAAGATGATAGTGAAAGATCGATATCCTTTACCCCTAATAGAGGATCAATTAGACCGTCTTCAAGGAGCGAAAATATTTAGTACGATCGATTTAAAAAACGGGTTTTTTCATGTCGATGTAGCACCTGCAAGCCGTAAATACACTTCGTTCGTGACCCACAGCGGCCAGTACCAATTTTGTAGAGTACCTTTTGGACTATCAAACTCCCCAGATGTCTTCCAAAGATTTATAAATACAATTTTCCGTGACCTCACTAGAAGAGGCATCGCACTTCCTTACGTAGATGATGTGATCATTCCCGGTAAAGATGAAGAAGATGCTGTTAAGAACCTGTAAGAAGTGATAGAAGTCTGTAAAAACTATGGTCTCGAAAGAAATTTTAAAAAATGTTCATTCCTGAAGAGAAGAGTAGAATTCCTCGGACATATAATAGAGAACGAAAAAGTGTTTCCCTCAACAACGAAAGTTGATGCCGTTTTAAAGTTTCCTGTACCGAGTAATCTGAAACAGTTACAAAGTTTTTTGGGACTTGCAGGATACTTCCGTAAATTTATTCCGCAATTTTCCATCATAGCCAAACCATTAAGCGACTTAACGAAGTCTACAAAGAAGTTCGAGATGGGTAATCTACAAATTACAGCTTTTAATGAATTGAAGAAGATACTAAGTAACGATCCGGTTTTGAACATCTTTAACCAAAGATATGAGACGCAACTACATACTGACGCATCCATGGAAGGCTATGGAGCAATCTTATTGCAAAAATCACCCGATGACGACAAATTTCATCCCGTCTACTATATGAGCAAAAAGACCACAGACGCTGAAAAAAAAAATTCAAGTTATGAGTTAGAAATTCTCGCTGTAGTCGAAGCTGTTAAAAAATTTCGTGTATATTTACTTGGTCTTCATTTCACGATTGTTTCCGACTGCAACGCTTTCACCAAAACAATGGAGAAGAAAGACATGTGTACAAGAGTTGCCAGATGGGTTTTAATACTACAAGAATTTGATTATGAAGTGGAGCACCGTTCCGGCACAAAAATGAGACATGTAGATTCTCTAAGCAGAAACCCGATTATGACGATTGTTGAAGATAACACCCTGATAAGACTAAAACAAGCGCAAAGGAAAGACGACGAACTATTGGCGATTATACACATTCTTCAAGAAAAGGACTCCCACGATCACTATTTTATGAAAGGTGCCTTGCTGTATAAATTAGTAGATGGTAACGAACTGATAGTGGTACCCAGAGGTATGCAACGAGAAATTATAAGATGTGCGCACGAGAAAGGCCATTTTGCCCTCAAGAAAGTTAAGGAGCTCATTAAAAGAGACTACTATATACCGAAGCTAGATGACAAGATTGAGTATCACATAGTGAACTGTATCCAGTGTATTGTCAACAACAGAAAGCGTGGAAAACAAGAAGGTGAATTGCACCCCCTTTCCAAGAACGAAGAACCTCTCTATACCTATCACGTCGATCATCTTGGTCCGTTAGAGTCCACTAGCAAGAAGTACAAGCATATTTTTGCGGTCATTGATGCATTCACCAAGTTTTTCTGGCTTTATCCAACACGTACGACGGCAGCAAATGAAGTAATCACTCGTTTGAAGAACCAAAGTGTAGTCTTTGGAAATCCCGCCCAAATCGTTTCTGATAGAGGTACTGCCTTTACCTCTGAAGAGTTCCAGAAGTATTGACAAGACGAAAACATTAAACATCACCTGATAACGACTGGACTACCAAGAGCGAACGGGCAAGTAGAGCGGCTCAATGCTACAATTGTTTCAGTTCTGTCCAAGCTTAGTGCTGACGATCCAACGAAGTGGTACAAATATGTCGAAGACGTCCAACGTGTTGTGAATTCAACCTATTCACGCAGCATAAATACAACCCCGTTTGAGTTGATGATTGGTGTAAAGATGCGTTCCAAGCAACAACTAGAGATAGCCAAGATAATTGAAGATGAGCTTAGGTCAACTTTCCATGACGACCGCAATGAATTGCGACGAGAGTCTAAACAGCAGATAGCCAGGGTTCAAGAAGAAAACCGCAAAACATACAACTTAAGGCGAAGGACTCCAAAGAAGTATCTCAAGGGAGATTTAGTAGCCATCAAAAGAACCCAGTTTGGCCCAGGACTCAAGCTGAAGGCGAAGTATTTGGGTCTTTACGAGGTGACATCTGTAAAAGGGAACGACACCTATAACGTATCGAAGGTCGGACTGTCGGAAGGTCCAAAACATACAACAACTTGCGCCGAATATATGAAGCCATGGTGTGCTAGTCTAGATGACGAAAAATTCGAGGCGAATTCAGCGCAGGATGGCCGAGTTGTGGGATGAGAGGTTTTAGTGCATCTATCTCACATCAAAGAGGGCAGTTGATAAGAAGACGTGACGACGTGAAGACGCATGCGGAAGTATATTCTTTTAAAATCATTTTCATATTCATACTTAATTTTCAAAACCTTTTTTTATTGTACTAAATCTTTTTTTTAAATAAAATTAAAGTAAAACACCACATATATATATATATATATATATATATATATATAATATATATATATATATATATATATATATATATATATATATATATACATATATATATATATATATATACATATATATACATATATATATATATATATATACAGTCACTCAAACAACTGTCCCAGTGTTTGATTTATGCTCGCAAATATGAGTACAACAACAAAACCGTTGTCTCAATTATTCTCAATTTTGCATGGTTGGTTTATTGCACTTTTATTTACAACTGCCATTGCATAAAATTGTTATAATATATACCGTTATAAATATTTAGCAAAATCTGCGAAATTTGTCATTGGGACAGTTTTTTGTGTTTAATTACTCGTGGAATCTGTACGTGTTTTTTTCATAAAAAAGTTTTCGGAATTTAATTTTTCATTTCAAAGTAACATTTTTGGAGAGGTAGGAATAATTTAAATTCTTTTGTTTTATTATTGTATTACATCACAACGTTTTTTTAAGTTTAATATGGTTCGTTCACTAGCTTTGTCGAAAATTAATCAAATTCAGGAATTTTTACTCCAAGGTAAAAATTGCCGTGAGATTTCATTACTTCTCGACATTTCTAAAACCAGCGTAGGCAGAGTGCGTCAAACGATGTCGAATTTACCAGCTCCGTCCAGGGGAGGCAGAAAAAAAATTTTGTCTCAGACCACAGAACGGCAGATTCTGCGAGATATTCGGCAAAATAAAGTGGAAAACGCAGTGCAAATACAAAAGCAGCTTGCCGAATCTCAAAATATTATCGTTTCTGCAGAAACTGTTAGAAATACGCCACGATCAGCTGGCTTGAAGGGACGTGCTAAAGTGAAAAAGCCATTGCTCACCAAAAGGCATCAAAAACTGCGGTTAGACTTTGCTAAAAAATTTGCCTCATGGACACTAGAAGACTGGGAAAAAGTGATTTGGTCAGATGAGACCAAGATTAATCGTCTTGGGTCGGATGGTAGGGAATGGTGTTGGCGAAAGCCAGGAAGAACATTGCAACCAAGAGATGTCAAACCAACTTTAAAGTTTGGTGGTGGATCCGTAATGATATGGGGTTGTATGATGGCAGAGGGAGTTGGGACTGTCCACAGAATAGTTGAAACGATGACTGCGCAGTCCTACATCAATATTTTAGAATGCAATCTGCCAGATACTACCGAAAAATTTGCATTACAAAGGTCCGATGTCATTTTTCAACGTGATAATGACCCAAAACACACTGCCAAACTAACTCAAAAATGGCTTAAAGACAATGGCTACAAAGTTCTTGATTGGCCGCCCCAGTCACCTGACCTTAACCCCATTGAACACCTCTGGGGTGTTCTCAAAAGAGGGGTTGTGGGTACGCCTGGAAATTTGGATGAATTATGGAGAAATGTCAGAATAGCGTGGGATAATATTGATGCAAACGATTGTAGAAAATTGGTGGAAAGTATGCCTCGCCGTATAGAGGCTGTTATTAATGCGAAAGGAGGATATACAAAATATTAGGCGAAAAAAAAATGTAAAGTCAAAAAACTGTCCCAATGCCCTTTCAATAAAAATTTTTATTATTTTTGTACATGTAGCATATTACAACAATTTTATGCAATTGCAGTTATGAATAAAAGTGCAATAAACAAACCATGCAAAATTTAGAATAATTGAGACCACGGTTTTGTTGTTGTACCCATATTTGTGAGCATGAATCAAACACTGGGACAGTTGTTTGAGTGACTGTATATATGAATATATATATATATATATATATATATATATATATATATATATGAATATATATATATATATATATGAATATATATATATATATATATATATATATATATATGAATATATATATATATATATATATATATATATATATATGAATATATATATATATATATATATATATATATATATTTATATATATATATATATATATATATATATATATAAATATATATATATATATATATATATATATATATATATATAAATATATATATATATATATATATATATATATATATAAATATATATATATATATATATATATATATATATATATAAATATATATATATATATATATATATATATATATATATATAATATATATATATATATATATATATATATATATATATATATATATATGTATATATTTATGTACTAATATTTATACTAATGTCCATGTATTAACATATTTTCTTTACATTCCAGATGTTTTTGAAATTTTATCTGCGAGGGACTTCGAAAAGGCGTTTAGGAAGGCTATAGACCGCAGCCACAATAGGTGGAAACACACAAAAAAAATTTAAGAAAATCTAAGAAAATTTTTTTAATAAAACTTAACATACATAATATATTTTAACTGTTATCTTTAATAGACTTGTTCGTTAGGGTTGACTATTTAAAACTAATTTATATAACTATAATAACTTACATATTTATCATTGACTATAGTTGATTGATATATCGGTTAACTATACTTAGTCAACGTTGACAAATATGTTTGTTAGGTATAACTAATTAGTATTAACCAATATTTTCACTGACTAGGAAGTACTAACCAATAATTTGGTTATTAATTAGGTAGTATTAACCAATAATTTGGTTATTATTAACTGGGTAGTATTAACCAATAATTTGGTTATTATTAACTGGGTAGTATTAACCAATAATTTTGTTATCATTACCTAGGTAGTATTAACCAATAATTTGGTTAAATTTAACCAAAACTATGAATGCTAAAATGCACTAGAGTGAGAAGTACAGATATATGTTTCATCTTGCGGGAGAAGGCATGAGATAGAGAAAGATGCAAGATCACATGTATACAAGATTTTCGGGTAATTTTATCATCTTGGTTTAATAAATTCCATCGGGTAATTAACCAGTGAATTACCCGGTCGTCTTCTTGTAGGGATGTCACATAAAGTACTTTTAACGTAGCGCGAAGCGTAAAGTTGGGCAACTCTCATCTTTTTGCGCGCTTTAACAATCAGCTGGTATAATTTTATTTTATTTTCTTGTCAAGTTCGCACAAAAAAAATAGATTTGATCAAAATTATAGAAAATTTTTATAAAAAACAACGCAGTGAAACCAGTTTATATATATTTTGTTTTATGCACACAGCAAATAATTTAATGTGCGTATGAAAGTTTTATTTCAAGTGAATAAATCAAGAAAACATGCATAAATAAAAACATTCAAAAACCAGGTAAATAAGTACATATGTATGTGCAGCTTCTGTAATAAATGGTTAAAAATACATATATTTCTTACAGTTTTAGTTATTAAATAATGGAAGAAAAACTTATCGAGGCAATGAAAATGCACCCATGTTTGTTCGACAAAAGTTCTTCGCTATTAATTAAGTATTTTATTAACTAAATTGTATGGCAGTTATTATCACTTACGTAAGTGTTAAAAATAGTCTGCAGGAAGCAGATATGGATGGTCTGTTTGACATTTTTGTGAGCCGTGCCTTTAAAAGTTCCAACAACATATCAAAAACAGCAGGAGTCATCCGTACACTCTTTTGAAATTGCTTTGGATCTCTTTGGTGCATTTCTTCAAAGCTGGAGGCGAATAGTTCTGTGTGGTCGCGATCTTGATAAAGACTTCGCACCCAGAACCTACGCGTTGAACATTTTTTTAATAGTTCCAATGCTTCATCCATCAAAAGCACAATTACAACCAATTCCAATATATCGTCCAAAAGCATTTTAAACTTTTATTCGTTTTTATTACAATAAAATTAAAAGATTACCAGCCTTTTTTATATGTAAATGAACAATACGTGAGTGTTGTCAAAGTTTTTATTGTGTCATACACCTTTTGCTTTGCGCTTTTCTGTTAAAGTTAGAAACGTCACGCAAAGCGAAAAAGTTCTATCTGACTCGGCCTTCAGTCGTAATAAACAGTTCAAGTTAAACAAACATAGTCTCTTATTTTATGGAAGAAGTTTTAACAGGTTATGGGCCCAGGAGAGCTCAAGTGAAATAACAAAATTTAAATAAATTTAAAAAAAAAATGTTAATAAAGAATCAGAACATTTATTAGAAACAGACAGTACGTGTGTGTAAAAGAGAGAAAATAAAATGTGTTCTGCATTGTATAATATAGAGAAATTGGATGAGACAAATTACGACTCATGGAGTTTGCTGTGTTAATCCATCAGGATTTGTGGTCCACCATATGTGACGAAAAGCCAACGGCACCAGCGGCTGTTGAAGAAAAAGGACGAAAAAGCAACGTCAACAATAATTCTCAGTGTCACACCCATACAGATATCCTACATCAAAAAAAGCACATCAGCAAGTGCAGCATGGAATACTCTTCGGTAGATTTACAGGCCTAAAGGACCGGTAAGAAAAGTTACTCTTTTAAAAAACTAATGAACATGCGCATGGGTGAAGCGGACTGTGTCCAGAAGTATGTTTGTGATTTCTCGTCAACTATAGAAAAGCTTACGGGAGCTGGTATTGAACTTCAAGAAGAGCTCTTTACCATAATGCTCCTGGCAAGTTTACCCAAATCATATGAAAATTTCGTAATAGCGTTGGAAACTAGAGACGGACTACCAAAGTTCGAGGCATCAAAAATAAAATTAGGTGAAGAGGGTGAAAGAAGGAAAGCTGGTGAACAAACTGTACTGTGACAACATCTGGAGGTATTCGGCACCGGTGGCAACGCTGCAGATATATGTATATTTTGGGTGTGACGCGTGAAATAGCGAATTTACTAAATTATAAATATACTTTATAATTATCAACAATATAATTTAATAAAACACTTATTAAATACAGTATCCGTGTTCGAACATTTATTTAGGTAGTATTACATTGGCGACGAGTGGTAAATATTAAAGATAAAGAAAGAATTTAAACAAGTGCAGCCATTTTTTTTTATTCTTCGTTTAATTTTGAATAGTGTTGCGAAAAGGAAAAAAAAACAGCAAAGGATAAATCACATTAAATTGTGTCCAGAAAGTGAAAGGATCAGTAAATCGATCAGAAAGAGGTTTACATTAAATTGGAAAACCGAGGCCACATTCAATTGTGGAAATAAAGTCACATTAAATTGTGAAATTGGACGCACATTCAATTGTGAATTGACGCACAGTAAAATAAATGAGAAATTGGTTTGAAGTTGGTGGTACATTAAATTGTGCATACTATAGGAAGCGTTGGTTGTCGTAAATAACAGCAATGTCTGACATAAAGCCCTTTATGTGTGATACTATTGACAAATCGTTGGTGCGGTTAGAATGGGAAAAGTGGTTCCGATCTTTTAGGCTCTATCTTGCGTCCGAAGAGATAGACGATCCAGTCAAAAAGAAGAACAAGTTGCTCCATTTAGGAGGTCCACAACTACAAGAAGTCGTCTACAATCTCCCGGGGGCATTAGTCGACACCACTACAATAGCTAACGAAACCGTATTTACGATATTAGTAAAAAAGTTAGACGAATATTTTTCTCCCAAAAGAAACTCAACCTTTGAAAGGCACCTCTACAGAAGTTTAAGACCATCCGAGGGGGAACCCTTAAATAAATTTTTATTACGTTTAAGGCAACAAGTAGCGAAATGCTCTTTCGGGGCGACTAAAACAGAAATAGAGGAAATCTGTATTAAAGACAAAATCATAGATTCATGGGCTCCTGTAGAGCTGAAAAAGAGGCTATTGGAGAAAGAGCAGAGCCTTAGTGACGTCATTGAAGCTTGCCAGGTATACGAACAGATTAATAAACAATCTGAAAGCATGCTGGCAAAAGTTGACGAGGAAGTTGTTAATAAAATTACGTCAAGAAAAAGATTTTCTCAAAATTCTGATTTTGAATGCTTCAGATGTGGTCGAAGTGGTCACGTTGGTAAGTCATTAAGTTGCCCAGCTCGAAATGCAAAGTGCAACAAATGCTTTCTTGTGGGACATTTTGCTGTCAAGTGTAAAACCAAAAACTTGAAGAGAAGATTCTCCGAATATGAAGATAATGGTGATAAAAAACACAAAGTTAAGCAGAGGAAAGTACGTTGCATACAGGACGAAGAAGGAAATGGTTCAAGTGATGAAGACGCATTGCACGAATTTGCCTGTTTCAAAATCGATGACAACTGCCAAAATGATGAAATAATAGAATGCCACGTCGGGGGCCAACCTCTGTTATTGGTAATCGACTCAGGGTCACGGTTCAATCTCCTAAGTAAAAGCGATTGGATTATGTTGAAAAATAAGAAAGCGGTCATGTAAAATACCAGATCTAATTCGTCCAACCAATTTAAGGCTTATGCATCTAATTATATCTTAAAGGTTATTTGTGTTTTTGACTCTCCAATTACAGTGAACAACACCTCGGAGATGATTGCTACATTTTACGTTATAGAAAATGGAAGTCAGTCACTACTAGGTCGTGAGACAGCAATCAAACTTAATGTACTACACCTGGGGTTAAATGTTAACCACATTGAAACTAAGAAACCGTTTCCGAATATTAAGAATATGCAAGTAAAATTGTCCATCGATAGCTCTGTTAAACCTGTGCAACAACCACTTCGAAGAATACCAATTGCTCTGGAGGAAAAAGTAGCAGACAAGCTAGAGGAAGCATTTAACCTAGACATAATTGAGCCTGTTAACGGACCAAGTCCATGGATTTCACCGGTAGTTATCGCGTTCAAGGGGAATGGGGACATGAGGTTGTGCATTGATATGCGGCGGGCTAATAAAGCAATTTTGAGGGAAAATTATCCTTTGCCCACATTTGATTCTGTGATGACAAAATTAAGGGGTGCAAACTTCTTTTCAAGGTTGGATCTTAAGAGTGCGTACCATCAACTCGAACTACATGAAAGTAGTCGTGAGATTACCACCTTCATTACCCACAAGGCGTTGTTTAGATACAAGAGGTTGATGTTTGGTGTTAACTCTGCCCCCGAAATTTTTCAGAAGACACTAGAGGGGTTATTGGCAAATTGTCATAATTGTCTTAATTATATCGATGACGTTATCGTTTTTGGTATCACAGAACAAGAACATGATAAGGCAATTAATAAAGTTCTCCAAGTATTCAAGGAAAATAACCTTGTCCTTAACGAAGACAAGTGCGGTTTTAAAACTCAAAAATTAAAATTTCTGGGACACATTCTCTCTAATAAGGGCTTTACAGCAGATGCAGAGAAAATTAAAGTCATTGCGGAATTTCGAGCACCAAACACGAAGGAAGAAGACAGAAGTTTTTTGGGTCTGATTACATATGTTGGCAAATTTATTCCTGATTTGGCAGACGCCACCGAACCATTAAGGATGTTGTTAAAATTGGACACAAAATTTATATGGGGGTCAAATCAGGAAACCGCTTTTCAACACCTTAAAACACAACTGTCGCAAATTCCAAATTTATCGTACTTCGACCCAAAGAAGAGAACCCGGGTAATAGCTGATGCTAGCCCGGTTGCGTTAGGCGCAGTCCTTGTACAGTTTGATTCTAATGATGATCCAAAGATAATAAGTTTCGCCAGCAAGAGTTTGTCAGACGTCGAAAAAAGGTATTCACAGACTGAAAAGGAAAGTTTAGCTCTGGTATGGTCAGTGGAAAAATTCTACTACTACCTAGCTGGCTTGGAATTTGAATTGGTCACAGACCACAAACCACTAGAGGCAATTTTTAAGCCAACATCTAAACCTCCAGCCAGAATAGAAAGGTGGTTGCTGCGCTTACAGGCATTTAAATTTAAAGTAATTTATCGAGCCGGAAAGGAGAACATCGCGGATTCCGTATCTAGACTGTGCAAAATTTCCAGTACAAGTTCATTCGATGGGAATTGTGAAGACAATATTTTTCATATCGTATCAAACTCAGCCCCATCGTCTCTGGGAATCACTGTTATATCACAGAAAAGTGCTGAGGATGAAGAAATTATAAACGTTATAACACATAACCAGAATGAGTCGTGGGATTCAGACAGAACAAGTAATTTTTATCCGTTCCGATCCGAGCTTTCGTCTATTGGTAACATCCTTTTGCGAGGAACTCGTATAGTCATTCCTAGGGTATTGCGTGAAAAGGTACTTCAGATTTACTGGGACCACTGCCAAATAATGAATACGTTCTGGTTTTAATAGATTATTACTCACGATACCAGGAAGTTGTGTTCTTAAGAAACATATCCTCTGAGAAGATAATTAAAGCGACGGAGAAAATATTTTGTAGACTTGGTTTGCCCAAGTCTCTACGAACGGATAATGGTCGACAGTATATTAGTTCCGAATTTGAAAACTTCTGTAGGATGAACAATATCACACATATTACTACACCACCATATTGGCCCCAGGCAAACGGGGAGGTTGAGAACATGAACAAGTCTCTTGTCAAGCGGTTGAAGATTGCTAGCGCCAATAAGGCCAACTTCAAACAGGAAATACAAAAATTCATTCTTATGTATAACGTAACACCTCATGGCACGACAGGATCACCTCCGTCCGAGCTAATGTTTAATCGAATCATACGGGATAAAATACCAAGTATTCAGGACATAACGGAGGAGATGATAGATTCTGCAGCTAGAGATTCCGATTGCATTAATAAACAGAAAGGAAAAGAAAGAGGTGACAAGAGAAGAAAAGCTAACGAGTCAGAAATAGCTGTCGGAGATAAAGTGCTTCTTAAGAATGTAGTTTTTCCACACAAACTGACAACAAATTTCGATGTGACGGAATACGAAGTAAAAGACATAAATGGGAATGTAGTGGAAATTACTGGCAAGGGAAAAACATTTAAAAGGAACATCAGCCACTTGAAAAAGATACCAACGTCAGTCACTTCCGCAAATGTGCCTCAAGGAGATTTAACTCCTTCACAGAAACCGCTCCTACGGATGCAGCTACAACTCATCAATCTTATTTACAGAAATCTTCTCCAATGCCTAGTAACACAGCGATACGAGATTACCCAAGGGAACCACCAGGGGACTTAAGACAACAAAGTGATCCCGTGATGAAATTGAAGCTTAAAAAGATAGGAGGGATGTGGCAACACTGATTATCATCTGCAGGTATTCGGCACCGGTGGCAACGCTGCAGATATATGTATATTTTGGGTGTGACGCGTGAAATAGCGAATTTACTAAATTATAAATATACTTTATAATTATCAACAATATAATTTAATAAAACATTTACTAAATACAGTATCCGTGTTCGATCATTTATTTAGGTAGTATTACATGTACCATTTGAAGGAAGTGTTCAAGCATTTATGTCACAACCAAACAAAAAGAACAACAATATAATTAGCTATAACAGAAGCAACAACGAAAGAACAACCGTTATGGAAGTAAGCAGAAGACAAATTTTAACTGTTTTAAATGCGGTCGCAGAGGACACTACGCAGCACAATGTATAAGCAGAGAAGAGACAAATTTTAAAACCGTGCAGCAAGAAAAGAAAAATACACAATCAACAGATGGATCATTCCATAAATATAAAGACTTTAAGCAAGCGTTAATTTCATCGACAGCTGTCGATCTAGAAATGACGGGCAATGTTTGCCTAAAATCGCCTGACAATAAAATCAACGCACCAGCAAACAACTCTGAGTTATCTCGGAGATCTCTCATTGATCTTTCCAAAGCTTTAACAGAGTGGGTTGTGCATAATGTATTTAAATATTTAAGTTTTTAGTGATGTATTTACATATAAATTTATTTCATAGATCCCCGAAGTTGTGATTTAGAATAGCTAAGTATATAAATTGAATTAATGATTTGAATAAAATTGAATTGTAATGAATTTAAAAAAGAATTATTGTATTTCAGTTTTTCAAAATAATAACTCAAATATTTCGAAACGATTGCAGCGTTCACTAAGGTGGCTATAACTCATGAACCAACACACATGCAAACCGTATATACATAAGAACCTTGGCATTGACGTCACCTTTCATATAAACTTTGCAGAAACAAAATCGGTTCAGGCATTCCGGAGAACATCAATTACTAACACAATTGAGGAATAGTACTTTGTTTTTGGCAACTGCAAATATGTGGAGGTTATGAAATAGCATAAGCCTTACGGACATTTAAATATGTCAAGCTTAAACGAATTGTCGAAAAAAGAATTAGTTCGTGGTATGAAAGTTTAATTTCCTAAAGAAATCGATTGTGAAGTATGTTTAAAAAGTAAGTGTACAACAAACCCATTTTATTTTTCTGAAAATAGAGCAGCTGATTTACTGGAAATAGTGCACACAGATATCTGTGGCCTGATTAATAAAAATTCTCTTGGTGGTGCACGTTATATATTAACATTTATAGATGACACATCTCGCTATATATTTGTGTATTTTCTGAAAAATAAAAATACAGTCAAATCCCGTTAATTCGTACCCCGATAAATCGTAATTCCCGATAATTCGTAATAAACTGTCGGTTCCTTGAAAAAATCTCGTTAATTCGCAAAATTTCCATACATTTTGGTCCCCTCGCTAATTCGTAATTTTTTTTTTAAATAAAATCTTCTTTACCTCTTATAAATCGTAATTGTTTGCTAACTACCACTTATAATTCGTAATAAAAACAACAGAAACATGAAAAGAATGATTTTTTGCTTACCGCTATTTTTTTGCGTAGGTTTTTACTTTTGCTTGCGTGTGTGTTTATTTTCTTAAGATCAGTTTGTTACATCAGTGTGTTACAAAAACAACAAATTTTTGCAGCCATTGAGAATGGAGAGAAAAAAATAGACGTTGCTAGGCGATTTGAAATTGCTCCATCAACTCTTACTTCAATCCTTCAAAAAAGAGATTTTATTATGCAAAAATCTTCAGCTAGTAAGCTAAAGCGCGAAAAACTACCTGAACATCCAGAGCTTGAAAAGTCTTTAGTTTTATGGTTTACACAGTGCCGGCAGTCTAACATTCCTATTAATGGCCCATTACTCTCGGAAAAAGCAGTATGTTTTGCAAAAAAGTTAAATTTAAATGATTTTAAAGCAAGCTGTGGCTGGCTCGATCGCTTTAAAAGACGGAATAACATAACATTTAAAAAAATCTGCGGTGAAAGTTCGGCCGTTAATGAAAAAACATGTTCAGAATGGAAAGAAAAACTTAATCATTTGACAAAAGATTATGATGCAAGTGACATTTTCAGCGCAGATGAAACTGGCTTATTTTTTAAATGCTTACCAGATCGTACACTTTGTTATAAAAATGAAAAATGTCATGGGGGTAAGCGCAGTAAAGAAAGAGTGACACTATTATTTGCTGTAAACATGGATGGTACAGAAAAGCTTAAACCCCTTCTTATAGCAAAGTCAGCAAAACCGGGGTGTTTTAAGAACATACATAGTTTTCCAATGGATTACAACAAGAAAGCTTGGATGACAACTGACTTATTTAATGAGTGGCTTCAAATATTGAACAATAGCATGATGAGTCAAAATCGAAAGATTTTATTGTTTATTGACAATTGTACTGCCCACAATGGAGAGCGTAACTTTAGCAACATCAAAATAGAATTTTTACCTCCCAACACTACATTTGTGCTGCAGCCTCTACATTAAGGAATAATACAAAATTTTAAAACATTATACCGCAAAGAAGTTGTTGTAAACATGTTAAATTGCATAGACGATAAAATAGAATACAAAGTTACGTTGCTTACAGCAATGCATACTGCTCATAAAGCGTAGGAAAATGTCAGCAAATCTTGCATTCAAAATTGCTTTCGTGCTTGTGCTTTTAACAAGGATTTAAACTGCGATTTATCTGCAGACACACGATTAAATATTGAGTCCGACTGGAATCGCATACCTTTCAACTCTGAAAATGCTGTTGCATTTGAAGAGTACATAAATGTTGATAACGACTTAGCTGTTGCAAGTACGTTGGAAGATGACGAAATCCTAGAAGAAGTTACAGCTATCAATATCGAAAGTGATGACGAAGACGCTGATGGCAATAACGAAGTCCCCTTAATGACGAATAAAGAGGCAAAATTGGCAATTAATAATCTAAGATTTTATGTCTCCAATCATTCTGTGAATGAAGAAATTTTTAGTTCCTTAATAACAATAGAAAATACCTTGGACAACCTCCGTGAGAAAAGTCTGAAACAAATGCAAATCACTCATTTTTTTTTAAATTAATTTTAGATTACATTATCTTATGTATTTTAAGTTAAGAAAATGAATTTGTCAGTTTTATTTTTTGTTTGCTATTGAATTTAAATACATATATGTATGTACTTATTTTAAGCTAAGTAAATGAATTTGCTATTTTATGTTATATATTTATTTTATATTTTATTTTTAACAATTGTTTTTTATGTTTTTTTATCGTTTTATTAAATAAATTCAAAAACCCCGTTAATTCGTATTTATTTTATTTTAATCCCGTTAAATCGAAATCCCGCTAAATCGAAAACCCCAATAATTCGTAAGAAATGGCCGGTCCCTTGCGATTACGAATTATCAGGATTTGTCTGTAAAACTTTTGAAATTTTTAAAGGATTTAAAGCATTAGTTGAACGTCAAACTGAAAGAAAAATTAAGGTGCTTCGTTCTGATAACGGCAGAGAATTTGTGAACAACGTTTTCGATAGTTTTTTGAAACAAAATGGAATCACAAGGCAACTAACTGTGCCCCATACACCCCAGCAAAATGGAGTTGCCGAGCGCCTAAACAGAACTTTGGTTGAAATGGCCAGAGCAATGCTAGTGGCATCAGATGCTGCATATATTAGAAACAGGTCGCCAACAAAAGCCCTTAGTAATTCTACGCCACATGAAGTATGGTATGGTCGGAAACCAACTGTTCACCATTTCAGAACTTTTGGTTCTTTGGCAATTGCTTTGAACAAAACTCATCACCACAAGTTCCAACCAAAAGGAAAAAAAGTCATCATGGTTGGTTATTCGGAAACGTCAAAGGGTTACAGACTACTAGAAAAATCAACTGCAAAAATTATCATCAGTCGCGATGTCTACTTTATAGAAGGTAATTTATCAACTGTAAATGGTGCTAGTCTACAAGGTAAGAGCAAGAAAGACATCTTAAATATAGAAATTGAAAATAATGTGGCGCCGGTAAATGAAACCTTCGTACAAGTTGAAGACAATATATTAAGCGAGAGTGAGTTCGAGTCTGCGGAAGAAGAATGTTTCGATTCTGGTGCAAAAATGGAAGGATCAAAACTTGTCGACTTTAATTCAACAGATGAAAATCATACTGGTCCAGGCAGACCCAGAATAGATCGAACAGGCCAACCAGGGAGACCAAGAAAGAAATTCAATACCTTAAATATGATTTGTGCTGAAAGTGTTCAAGTTCCTTTAACAGTCAAGGAGACATTTTTAGGTGAGTGCTCTGAACATTGGTGGAACGCTATGCAGGAGGATTATAGGGCTCTAATTGATAATGATACCTGGAAACTGACTGAATTACCTCAAGATCAGAGAGCTGTAGGATGCAAGTGGGTTTTTACATTAAAGAAAAACAGCGAAGGTCAAATTGAACGATTTAAGGCGAGATTGGTTTCCAGAGGTTACGCACAAACATATGGTTTAAACTATATGGAAACATTTTCTCCGGTTGTTCGTTATGAAACAATAAGAATGGTAATTGCCCTTTCCGCTGAGTATAAGGTTCATTTACATCAGATGGACGTGTCCACGGAGTATCTAAATAGTGAATTGACTAATGATGTGTGTATGGAACAACCCGAAAATTTTGTAGATGACCGTTTTCCCAACAGAACTTGTAAATTGAAGAAAGCTATTTATGGACTTAAGCAATCCAGCAGGCAGTGGGATCTTAAATTAGACGAGATTTTAAAAGAGATTGGTTTTCATTCCATGAACCATGTGGTAATATTAATTTAATAGCAGTTTATGTGAACGACCTGCTCATAGCAAGTTCTGATCTTAATGAATTAAAATTAATAAAATCTAAAATTTCAGACAGAGTATGTGGTAGATAAGGGTCCTGCTAAACATTTTTTGAGCATTGAATTTGAAAGAAACGAGCCTACAGGAGAAATTTCAATCCATCAAAATAAATACATAAGAGAGCTTCTACGTGATTATAACATGATAGAATGTCGTTCAGTGTCTACCCCTTTAGAACCAAAATATCAAATTGCATGTGAAAATTACAGTTGTGAGAAAATCAATCCGAAGATTTACCAATCACTTATTGGATCATCAATGTATTTGGCAATTCGCACACGTCCTGACATATTGCACTCAGTATGCAAATTATCTCAAATGAATAAATAACCACATCGCGAGCACATGATAGCAGCACATAGAATTTTAAAGTACCTGAATAAAACTGAAATATCACAGAACTGGTAAACCAGTAGTATGCTATACCGATGCTGATTGGGGAGGTGATGCCTTTAATCGAAAATCCTATACGGGATGTTTTTATTCTCGCTGGTGGTGCATTCTCATGGGAAATTAAAAAGCAATCTACGGTTGCTTTAAGTACAACAGAGGCTGAGTATATGGCTCTTTCGTCAGCCGCAAAGGAGGCAGTTTTTCTGAATAAACTTTTTGATGAGATCCAGATTCATTGTCCCGAGAGAATTCTGATTTATGGCGATAATCGCAGTGCTTTATATTTAGTTAAGAATCCTATATATATTATAGTAGAAGCAACCACATTGATATTAAATATCATCACATTAGAAATGTTTTTATTGAAAAATTGATTGATTTGGAGTATTGTAATAGTAACGGTAATATTGCAGATATTTTGACTAAAAATTTGTCTAAAATTAATCATATCAAATTGTTAGAGGCTTTAGGTTTTGTAAATGTATAATTGTATTTTAATATAGTTTTTATTGTCACTTAAATGAAATATGTGTGTTGAGGAGGAGTGTTGGAATATTGAATTATAGCTAAAACACTTTATATGTATTTGCAACACTCATATTTTATAGTGCTGCCATTATTAAAAATCATCTTTTATTTATCTTTTGTCATTCTATCTTTATTCTTCAATTCAACGTTGTTAGCTTTTAAACAGTCAGTCGTAATAAACAGTTCAAGTTAAACAAACATAGTCTCTTATTTTAGGGAAGAAGTTTTAACAGAAAAGGTGGAATTCTTTTTTAGAAGTTTCGCGTTTTTCTCGTGTACATATTTTTTTTTAATTAACGAAAAATGTTGAAAATTGTGTCAATATTATTAGGGGATTAATTATGAAAGTGATTATGTAAATATGTATTTGTATAATATATATGTAATTATATAGAAGGAAAATACTAATATAAAATAAATAATAAATACATACATATATACACCTCCCAAGTTATATCAATTTCTTAACATCTGTAGCTGCTGCTAGCCTGTTTGTTTGATGACCAATAGAATCACGCATGCGGGAAAACAATGTTGAATTATGTACATTTAAAACTCCACTACCGATAACTCTGTCGTTGGCATTCATTTTAACAACAGCTGATTTTCTTTTTATATTACTGTCACCAATAGAATTAGGTGATTGAGAAGGTGGTTGATTTTTAGGTCCCATCATAAAGTAAGTACGAGGAGCAGAAGGTTTATATTTCGTTTCTTGCACATTTGCAGATGACTCACTTGTTTTAGTTGCTGAAGATGTAATATCCGTTTCGTTGTTTGCAACATCGTTGGGATTTACGCGAGCATTACCCGAAAATTTAAATGGTTTTAATTTTTCTGGTATCATGTGTGATTTTATTTTCAATTCTGTAGTGTTCGTGACTTCGCAGTCGATTTGCATTAAAACAATATCACCATTGGTTGATGGATTACCTGCTGGTAACATTAGAGACATTTTGGGGCGAGAACTTTTATTATACGACGATGCCTCAAGCAATATATGTTCCATATTAAAAGACAAAACATAGAAAGTATCATCTTGTGTGTTAATGTCTCTAAAAAGACGCATATACTCTTCGCCAAATCGTGGTTTGAAAAGTCCCAAAGCATTTTGATCATTTTTAATACCCAGTTTTGGATGTTTTTCCCGCGTATGCGAATCTAATATAATTTTGCGTTTCTGCTTTGTACCAATTGGTGCCTGTAGCGGTAAATTGTAGTCCACATAAGTACCAGAGCTAAATTTAAAGCGTTCTATATCTTCAATATCATTTCCAATTGCTGCACCAGTTAAATTCAAATAGTCATTGTCGCCAATCCATTTATGTAAATTCCTTGCCAATCTCATATTTTCCAATGTAGCATTCGTATAAGTTGCCTTTGTCTTTGTTCCCGTATACGAATGCTTTATTATAGGTGGTTCATCTTTAGCCGAAGTGCCGTTTATTTTATCCGCAGTCGTACGGTTAACCGGACGCAAGAAGTGCAATGGCGGTGGCGGCATGTTAGTCATATCACTTTCCCGTTTCGAGCGATTTGCTTTCTCGTGAAACTCGTGCTCATTTGGAACCCACAGCAAACGCCGACCAGTTTGCGGCACTGGTTCCTCTTTAATACCTGACACACTTGCCTCTATAGCATTTTCCATTGCCGATTTATTTAGATAATTTTGAAAATAGCCGACATTCCATGTGAAAATAAAAACCATCGCAAAGAGAACGGCAACGTTCTTTTTTACAGATGCCGCATTCATACGTTGTTTGAAACTCTTATTAATAATTGGACCACCATTTGCAGGCTTAGGGGCAATTTTTACATGATGCGTCGTTGATGGCGATGTATCAATTAAATTTTTATTTTTCGCACTATTACAATTATCTAAATGACGTTTGGAGTTTTTGACAAAATACGATGCATCGATTGCATTTAATACTGCTCCACCACTTTTACTGTCCAAGTTAAGTGTATTCAATATAAATTCACTGACATTTCCATGTTTACAATTGCATGTTTGAGCAAACGCTATCAACTGTGAACGTAAGGAGGAGTTTTCCTTAAAAAATATCAATGAAATATATATTTATTATTAAATTGTATACAATAGTATATATTAAAAATTATGCATGTATTGGTATTGCAGTTGTTTCTCACAATGTGATATCATTTTATATTAAATAAATTTATGTTTAAATCAAACTGTTCACTAAACTCTTACCAAATAAGGCCCGAACTGTTTTTTAAAAGAGTCTAGTTAATTATTTGCAATATATTACATCTAATAATCTTCAGTGATTAGAAATATTGATATGACTAAAAATGGAAAATACAAATTAATGCAGAAAATCGTTAATTTAACTTTTACACTTTCAAATATTGACTGTCCAAATCTAAATATCGAATATGCTTGAATATGGGTTATAGACTTACTTGGAAACAATAAATACAAAGCGAGGAACTACATTTAAATTTAATATATTGAAAAAATTTTTGTCTCTTTGGTCACTAATCTCAGCTTAATTATAGAATTCAATTATGGGACACTGTATACCGTTCAATTAAAATTATAAATGTATTAAAAACTAAAAAAGCAATTAACATTTTATATTTCGAAGTTTAAATGTTTCTATTAATTATTTGTAGTGAGTTGTGAAAAATCTTAAGACCGTTGGACGCTGGTAGGCTAGTCCTTAGTAGTGATTTTGCTGCTCTAATTTAATTTGAACTATTCATAAAATTCTTCACTAATAGTTTGCTTTTCTAAGTATTTAACCCAAAAGCTATGGATTAAATTATATACGACATGAATTAATGATTTATAAATATTCAACTCTGAAACATTTATTTTTAAACTTGGCAACCGTAAGTCAAGATTGGGCGTATACACATTCTAGATAGCAATAACTTATTTCTAATGTTCAGTTCAGAAACCGAGCCCGACCACGATTTATTGATTTATAACAGATGTATTCGACATGTTGCTTAAACAAGTTTTTTTATCGACGGTAATATCTAGGTTAGGTTAAGTTAGGTTATTAGGGCCATTGTCAAGACAATGCACTTGGGTCCGTCCATTCGGTCCCGTTGTGATACCCTAAAACAGGGACCACTCATGAGCTGTCCTCTGCCGCATTAAGCCATCCTGTGGACGCTAGGAATGCCGACAAGCTCCACACTTGCCAGGCTCTCCAGGTCTGTCAAGAAGTTGGAGCGCAGTGTCACTGCCCTTACGCTGTTCAGTGCAGGGCACTGACATAGAAGATGGAGTACTGTTTCCTCCTCCTCCTCATCATCATTACAACTTCTACAGAAGTCGTTATGTACCAGACCCATTATCCTTGCATGGGTTCCGAAGTTACAATGTCCAGTTAGAACATTCACAAGTTGCCATAACCGCACCTTGTTGAAGTTAAGAAGGTCACGTGTTCTACGTGGTCGCAGCGGGACTATGTGGCTCTTGACACGCGGCAGTTGGTCACGTTTTCCCATCTTGATTGAGCAAGTCTGTATGATTCACACTGAACCAGAAACTTGCATTGCGATATGGGAATGCCTGTGAAGTGACAGATCATAGAGTTATCCAGCTCTGTCCCTTCCCTGGCTATTCCGTGAGCAATGAGATTGCTCGGACAGTTAGAATGTCCCGGTACCCAGACAAGTGCCACCCTCGAATGGATGTGCTGTACACACCATTGATAGCAGAGATGGCCGTCTTACTGTCGGTAAAGATATAGCTAGCTGCATGAGTGAAAGCAGAAATTTCGGCTTGCAGGATCCCGAAGCCTAAAAGAAGTTCTTACGTTAAAGTTCTCCACGTAAAAACCCCCGCCTACATTAGTTCCCCTCTTCGATCCATCAGTGAAGACTCTAACGGAATCTGCGGGAAATGAGAGTCTAGAAGCCTGTTTCCTGTCCTCGACAAGAGAATGGAAAAGTCGGCCAAAGAAACGTTTTGGTACGCAACAGTCAACTTTGTCATGGATCCCGATGTCTTAGTATTCCATTAGAATCCTGGCGTGCCCATAGTCAAACCTTGACCATGGGCACGCAGCATTCAACCTGACCGCAGAAAATAGGGCCAATTGCTTGGCCAGATAATATCTAGATATTTGATATTATCCTTTATAGATATAATATTTCTCCGACAGGACGGATTAGTGAAGGGATATGATTAGGAGACTTATTGAAGGGATATATTATTGCCTGAGTTTTACTGTCATTAACTAATTTTCCATTTATCTCAAAGAGAGAAGGCTTTCTAGCATTTTCTTGACAATTGCGTTGGATACTTTGCCATGACATACGAAAACACTTTCGTCGGCGTAAAAAGCTGATTGATGATTTCGAAAACACCGACTCTTGCAGCAGTCCCAACGGAATAGTCCTGGTACTTACAGAACATGTTATCTGCACAAACGTTATAAGAGCGTTCACTTAAAAAGATTTTTATGATTCTTAACAAATAGGATGGAAAACCGAATATCATGTCCAGCACGCTTAGAATACTAATCGGCGCATAACTTAGGATCCTTACCAGGTTTGAAAACTGGTATTACTTTAGCTTCCTTAAAAAAAATAGGAAAGTAACCGTAACTTGAGCAAAAGTTAAAAAATTACAAAAGTTTCGTAGAAGTGAAGAGGCATAGTATTTCTAAATAAAGAAATAAATGGTTTAACTTCGTTTATATTGACATTAAACAATATTGTTACTGCCAGGTGGGGGTTCAACGTTGAGCATCTACATGTAATTTAAGGCACTAGAATTTACTGGCGACCGATTGAAGAATAGTGGTATGAGCGTGTCACAATGCCTCTGCAATGGGGTTGGCTTTTCCTTCCCCAATGGTTAAGACCTATCCGTTTATATGTAAGCCAGAAAGGCCCGAGTTCTTGTCCTTAATATCCTTCGACAGTTTGCAAAACTTTTTAGAGCCCCAAGGGAGATTAGAAACAAATGTTTAGATGAAAATCTATTTTGCTTTATTATACTTATAAATGGATTCTGAATTTGAAATTTTAACGTGGGTTATCTTTGCTTGGTCAATATTTCTTTATTATTGACTGGGTGCATGTAGTCACGGTTACAAACTCGTCGCTAATATGTTTAGTATCCAATTGAGGAAGGCCAAGCAAAACTATTTTGAAATTATTGCCATTCTTGATTTCATGCATGTAAAAACGATACTCTTTTTCTTCAAGTGTTTGTTTTTTAGTACCCAGCGAAATTTTTTATACATATACTTGTCGCCAGCTAACCCCAACACTGTTGAGAAACTATGCGATTTGTTCAGAATGATCGAATGGACTTTTTCTTTGATAGTTTATACGACATCTTCATCTTCATCATCAGCCAACAGACTAAACTAGTTGGTTGTATTGCAATTACCGTTTAACGTTTTAGGGAGTTTAAACTTGGGGTTATTGCCCCGTACTTTCTTACGTTTTATTTTCCATTCTTTCTTAGCTTTCGTTTTAAAATTCTTTTTGTCCGGGCTCTAGATCTCAGGCTGAAAAATAAAACTTTTTTATATTTTATTACTTTCAATATTTCGAACAGCTTCGGAATTTAAACCAAAATAAGGGCGAATAATATATATATATATATATATATATATATATATATATTAATTACTTATCATGAATACTTGTGTTTGGGTGTGTGTATTGTTTTTGGTACTTTTATTTCACACATTTTTAATTCTGTTTTAAAATTAAAAATGAATTTAGCTTCGATAGCAACATTACTTTTTATATAATCATAAAACATGTATATCTTTATTCAACATGCACACATACTCCCAAAAGTACAATAATGCTTTCAAAGCTATTTCAATACAATTTCCATTCTTTTTTAGTTGGTGACAAACTAGCCCTAAGAAAATGTACGGGATTCGTGCAAGAAGAAAATTACTCTCACAAAATGTTTCTCATTTGCCCAATTTTCGAGTAAAGAAACACACATATTACAATTAAGTTTTGTTAAGGAAAGCAAATGTCAAACTCATGCGCTGACTTTCAAATTTTAAATCACATTTGAATTTTGCAGTAAAAAACGAAATTTTGTGTTGAAAGAGAATTTAAAAATAAACTGCGCTTGATTATCCATTGGGCATACGTTTACAAAATAGTTTAGAAAATAAATATTTAACGACGGCTTGAATCTGTATTCTCTCATACTCGATAAACATATTTAGTTTTTGTAATTTTCTATTTTTTAGTTTAACATATCTTAAAAAACCAATTCATTTTGCCAGAATACATACATACATATATAATTTTAAATACAGAAACAATTCCATATGATGAAATGAAATTTTTCCTTTAGATAATTAAATTAACGAACCCTTTTTGTGGGTGTTTTAACAATAACTATAATAGCTATTTTGGCTTACTTTTGAAAATATGAGAAAGTAATCAGGAAATTTTAAAATAATATGGAAGCGCTTTTACTTTACTTTTACTTTATTCCATCATACCTACTAATACTTGTTGAAAATTATGCACATTTTTAATGTTATTAATTTTGAATTTTTGCGTTCCAGCATTTTTAAATAACTCTTTAATTTTTAATTTCCTGCTGATTCTTTTTTCCCAAAATATTATTTAAAAATTCACTGATCAATTGAGGGGTTTGTAGTTCATATGCTCATTGCACCGGATTTAATGCAGATTATCAGGGAACCTTTACACAACATTTCTTAGAATAACTAAAGATATTATTTCAAACTTCCACTTCAATAAGTGAGAAGTCTAAAAAAAATATCATAGCCATAACAAGAACTCACTGATCACTTTTTATCCTTTTTTATTTTCTCATTTTGGTTTTTTTTTCGACCCTAATTGTAGTTGTAATAAGGCTATTAGACAGGCATACATGTCGGCAGACATGTACGTTGGCGTACCAAATCTACCTGTCTAACAGAATGTATGTCGAGTACGTACGACATGTCGGCAGATTTTCAAAAATTTTTGATTTTCTGATGTTTGTGGCGTACCAACATACTTGTCTAATAACATGTCCGCCGTACTTCTATAAAAATTCAGTTCACTTGTTGCCGTTGCCGTTGCTGTGCATTCATCGGAAAATTGCAAAAAAATGTCTTTAAGTGACGTTAGTTTTTGGGAAGAATTAATTGAATTATATAAAAGCCTGCCGCAATTGTGGGAAAAAAATCAGATTTGTACCACAATAAGCAATTAAATTTTATCTTCGTTTTCCTCCTGTTTTAGTTGTATTTCATTGATAACCATCGCCGCTACAACTCTCTGCTTCATTGACATGCTTTCGCTTCAAAAATTTCTGTGTACTGAAACGCAGTTTGGCCATTTTGGCATTTTTGCGACTAGATCTAGCTTTTTTTAGCTGTATATATTCCATTTTTTTCAAATATATATATATATATATATATATATATATATATATATACATATATATATATATATATATATATATATATACATATATATATATATATATATATATATATATACATATATAATATGAAATTTATTTGTTGGGTGGTTAAGCAATGTCTATATGCATTTCATTGGCGCTTCTTACCAAATCGTCAGTAGACTTCAACCACAGTTTTGCAAAGTTTCAAACTTCTCAACTTATTAAAAGACTTCCAAAAACCATCTGAGAATTATGTTAAATAAATTAACTATAAAAATTCACAAACAATTTCAAAAAATCACATTATAATAAGTGTAGCAGGCTATGAAACTTATACAAACCAAACCCAACAAACAACTTTTATTCGATACGACTCTATTTCATTTTTCTATACCTTTATACAATTAGAAACCCCTTGGATAACAATGAAAGTATTTATAAGGCAAAATGAAAAATAAAATCTCAATTGAATTGTTAATAAACTAATTTTTTTGACATATAGTCATTGTACTATTATAATATGAAATTTACTTTTTACATTGCTTAACCACCCAACAAATAAATTTCATATTATAATAGTACAATGACAATATGTCAAAAAATTAGTTTATTTATACATATATATATATATATATATATATATATATATATATATATACATATATATATATATATATATATATATATATATATATATATATACATATATATATATATATATATATATATATATATATATACATATATATATATATATATATATATATATATATACATATATATATATATATATATATATATATATATATATACATATATATATATATATATATATATATATATATATATATAGCATTTTTTAGAATTCTTTATTTTATTCAAAAGATTTATTTATTCAAATTAGTAATTAATCTTAATTTCAAAATCTGTAGAATAAATTACAGCTTTGCAACATTAGTGTCAGAAACAAAATTCATATGAATGGTTAAATAAGAATTCAACAGTTGATTTTTGGTAAATGTAAGTGAATATAAAAATGCACCAAATGAAAATCCTTTCAGTAAATTAGCTATTTTTGCGCTAAAGTTCCTGGTTTTTTTCATTTAGCAACGCGTCTTTAGTGCCATGAATCTCATAGAAACGAAAACTCGAAATAAAATGATGTAAACACTATGAATTCGTTACTTTATATCATCCAAATTTTAAAATAACGAATGAACTCATTAAACAATGTGATATAATTCATATATTATAATGATATATCGAACGAATCTTCAGAACCTGAAGAATATTCATTCGATGACGTATTTAATTTATAATTTTAAAATATGTTATATAAATTGTATTGAAATACTAATGAATAGTCGTTTATGGAAAACGTACATGTCTGTCGACATGTATGCCTGTCTAATAGAGAAATAAAGAACAACAACAACTGACAGCCCCTACAAGAACAGTGCCGGTCATATTACCGGTAAAATGACTGACACTAATGACCGAATTTCGGTCATCACGTAGAACTAAGTTTCTATCATTTTATCAAGGCCAAACGGAAAAAAATGACTAAAACTTTTGTGTACGTGTGATCTTGCATCCCTTTCTAACTTGTGGTATATTATCGCCTGTTAAACATATATTCAAACTACTTACTCTAATGTTTTTGTTCTACATAAATTTTTCTCTAGTGACTTTTATGGTTTCACTGGTGACCGGTCACCCTTTACGGGTATGGTTTCACTGGAGACCGGTCACCCTTGACGGGTATGGTGTCACCGATGACGGGGTTGCTAACAATCCTAACCTAACCAAATTCGATAAAATAAAACGCATTTAATATCATTTCAATTATATAGCAAATTTATTATTTATATATACATACAAATATGTTTGTATTATATTTTAACATACACATACATCGACCAAAATAATTAAATAACCCCGTGGTAGACAACAAACCCTAAGAATAAGCCACCAAAAATTCTAGGGTCGTCGTGATTACAATGTATGGAGTATACCCGTACGGAGATATTCAGGTCACGATCACCAAGAGTATACATTGTCAATAGTTTCATTCATCTAAAGATGGATATAAATTTAATTTAATATCTTGTTTTTTCTTTAAAACTAAACTTACTTGCGCAATGCATTTTGGCTTGGCACATCATTGTGATATAAATCACCGCCCAACAAAATTAAATCGACATCTCCCGTACAGCTAATTCCAACATTTCCTAGAAAGCGAGGAAACTGTCATCAGTTGCAATATAAGAATAAAATATCACCGCAAGTTTTTAAAAAAATAGATTTACCTCTTGTAGTGTCCTTTTCTCCGTATCCCAAATGATCATCAGTGGACATCATAATACGCAAGGAAATTCACTTTATTTATATTATATTTTAAATTTTATTTTATTTTGCTTCAATTTACAATTTTTCTATACAAAAGGTTGACAAATTTATTGTCTTACTCTTGCACACAGTATTCTAACCTATAAAAACCAGCGTTGTTGCTCATACTTCTTTTCTTAATTCCTATATATATGTATTTTTCATACTCCAAAAATCCCTGAATCTCGTGGAACATTTAAAACAACAATTAGAGCAAAATTTAAGTTAGTTTTGTTAATTGGTTTATTATATAACTATTTTTGCAACTTCATTGAACTCGTACATACACAAACATACTGAAAAGGTATATATTTTATCAACTAAAAACAAATCGTAAGAATTTGGGTATGAAAAGTCCAAAAATGGTAACGCTGTTAGGCTAAAACATTTTTAATTGTGTTAGTGAAAATGTTTTTGTGTGGATTAGTTTCAGTCATTCTTTTTCTTGTAGGGAACTGTTTTAACGTAAAAACAATTTATTTAGAGTGTTGACAACATGCGTTAATTTTTGCAAACACTCGCTTTTTAATTATCAAATCAGTACATTTTTGGGAATTTGTCGTTTTAAGACTCCTTATTTTTTTCGATTTTATAAAAACTGGGTCACAAAATCCTAAAATATAGTCTTTCATTTCTTATATCAGTTCTTGATATATTATTGCTTCGCAACTTTTTTTATAATATATTTGTGTATATATTATATATATTATATATATATATATATATATATATATATATATATATATATATATATATATATTATATATAGCTGTATAAGAATCGTTTGCTGCACTAACACCCCATGCTAATATGTCGCATTGGTATCTTATCTATGAATATGCATAAAACATATGTAAAAGCTAAGAGTAACGAGAATTTGGTAAGATATATTACAGGTTCTACTTTCAAAAAGGATAAAATAACGCCATAATTCTGGTTAAAATGATAAAATAAGTGTAGGAAGAAAAAGAGGGGTAAAAATAAAAAAAGGGTAAAACTAATACTTCAGTGTCATAACGGCAATGCTGTAAATCATTTCAATACTTAATGTCATTTTTTCTAATTAGTACAGCGTCAAAATAAAATCTTCTCTTTTTTGTTTTCTATCTCATTAACTGTTTGGCATCACATAATTTTTATTCACAATACTCCTTTGCTTTATAAAAGTCACCCCTGAAATAATTGCATTCTAGTAATTGAAAGAGGATGGATTTAAATAAATTTACTTATATATCATTTCTGGTTTCCATTAACAGCATTCAGGAATGCGCTTCAGCGAAGCAATTTTGTAAAACGTGATATTTTTTATTGCTTACCAATGTGAAATGTATTTTTGCTTTGTTTGGATAATTAAAACATTTTCCATATCGGTCGTAAGGTATTGTAAAATACTTTAATATACTATCGACACGCAAGTTTTTAGAGCTGCAGTTCCCGATATTTGGAAAAGTTAAGAAAATTTTCAACAAGTGGGTTGTGCTGTTACACAAATATTTGTTTCAAGATTCGCAGTGCGGGAATTTTGCATAGTGCCTGCTTGCCAATAGAGCGGGTAACGAGTCAATCCGTCTTTTTTGGTCCCATGGAGCTGCCCAAACTTATGAACGTATGTATTAAAAACTTGCAAGAGTGTAACTGAAAGTATTACCAAAACAAATCCACCATACACATATCTGTCATGAATCAAATAAACGAGATCACACATTGCGCAGGTCCGTTAGTTTCATTGCTATGAATCAGATGTTTGCGTGACGTAGACAAAGACCTTTGTGTTTTGTTTTGAGAGCAAAATAACATTTTGAAACAAATTTAAGAACAAATAGAAAAAAATATAAATAAAAAATAAATTAAAACAAGTAAGTGTTATATTCGGCTGTGCCAAATCTTATATACCCTTCACCAACGTTCGTATGCTTTCTAATTTATAAAATAGTTTCAGTTAGCAAAAAAAAAACAACTTCAGTTGCATTTTTTGATTACTTTTATAAATAAAACAATTTAAAAATTGCCCACCCCTGGGAACAAAATTTTAATTTTTCAAATGTTTTTTGCCAATGCAAACCTTCATAATGTGTAAACCGGTTTTATTTAAGGAAAACTACAAATTTGTAACCATTTTGGTAACTTTCATGTGATACAATATATATAATATTTGTTAAAAACATTGTTTTTCCTGAATTAAAAATTAAACAGTTTTAATTAGTAAAAATAAACGACGTTAGTTGCTTTTTTGTTACTTTAATGTATAAAAAAAATTCAATTTCCCATCCCTGGAATTTTTTGGTTTTGGTGTTAATTTTGCGTTGAGAAATAGGTGTAAGCTTCCCAGCTCTGGAACCGTGTTTCCGATTTTTCTACCACTCTATTTAGGTTCATTTCCAATCCATCAGTCCAAGAATGAAGTCTCCCGCGCTTCTGGGGGCTTGGGAAACAAGATTTTACGTACAGACGGATATCGCTCAATCATCATCGCTATTCACAAGGATCCAGAATATATACACTTTATGGGGTCGCATATTGATGTCGAAGAAATTACACACGGAATGACAAACCTAGATATACCATTTCACTTTTTTGTGAAGGGTATAAAAAACTATGGAGCACATGCAAGAACTTGACAAAATTTTTAAAACAAACAATGGACAAGGACTTTTTATTCGCAAAGATTTTATAAAGTCTCACATGGAACAGGCTCATCACGTTGAATATGATAAAAAAGTAAAAACGCTATTTTTTCGATTCAGAATGTATTTTAAAAAAAATAAAACTTAATCAAGAACTCATAGACAGTAGGAGATCTAGAAAAAGAAAATTCAACAAAATAATTAATTGAATTAAATGCTACAATATAAAATTCTTGGCTTTTGTGTTTTAATTTATTAAACAGCCAATGGTGAAGTACTGGTCTCTGAGACCGGTTGTGTTAAAAAATTTCTATAACTTTATTCTCCGTTATTGTTTTTTACATCCCCCACCTGCTTTGTGAGAACAATTTCTGTATATTTTCTTCTAACCTGGTATGTGAGACCGTGAGTCACCGTGTATGTAAGTAAAATAATCAAGAATGAGACTAAGACTGTCAGAGATTTTGCATATAGATGATGCATCTTGGACATCTGGTCCTTCAAGAATTGGTCGGTGCTATGAGTTTTGCTGAAAAAAAACAGAAAAACCAAGTACTCTTGTCAAAAATGCCAAAAATATTTGTGTCTTTAACACATAGTACCCTGTTGCAGCAGCTATTTGCCAGAAGAAATTTAGTTTTTGAGATGAATTTTTTTTCGGAAAGACCAATTTTTTTTAATTTTATAAAAGTTCCTATTGTCGAAAGACTAATTAACATTATTTTCCTTAATGAATATGTGATTTTTTTATTTTTTCTTAGTTTTAAAAAATGTACTGTTAAAACTTTGTTATTTTTAATGCTCTATTTAAAAGCATTTGTGAGTTTTAGTATTGAAATAAAACAGCTTAAAGTGATTACATATATTTGTTTAATTGTAAAAAAGCATATATAAAAAATTAACTATTAGTAACGTGTTTCGAAACATCTTCAGTTTAAAATCCCGGTTTTTGAGACCGGCGTCACCAATAACGAAAGCAAAATTTGCGTCACCATTGGCGGGTTAAAATTAAGAATTAACTGCCTGTTCGCCGATGTCGAAAGCTATCGTTCGTTCGAATAAATAACATTCAAAACAAAAACAAGTTTTGAAAATTGTTTTTGTTTTGAATGTTATTTATTCGAACGAACGATAGCTTTCGACATTGGCGAACAGGCAGTAACTATTATCTTTTTAATTTGCCACAACGAACCTCATACACTTTTAATAACATACAAGCAGTTGTGGTCTTTGATGACGTCATGCGCAGTAGAAAAATAGTTTGAAAAGCGGAATGCGTATTCTTGTTATTTGATTCATGCATATCTGTTACTATTGATACAAGTGAGCGAATGAGTGTAACTGATATGGTATGGTTTTGTTTTTGCATACTCAATCTACTCATAAAAACAAGAGCGGTTATCTGTTGTTTTGCAAAGAGTAACAATTTCATTTGTTTTTTGTTCTCAAATAACTATTGTATACCACAAATATTTCAGATATAATTGTTAGCACCACAAATAACACTGCTCTATAAGAAATCATTTTTTGTCTCTCTTTTATATCAAATTATATGGATTTTGATGCGGTAAACTCAAATCCTTTTCGGTTATTTTCCATCAGTTTGGGATTTTTTTCATAAGCGTGGCAAATGTTTTCCTCTAAATTAGTCAAGTACGTAGACATATTTCACCCAAACCCGCGTACGAGTGATCCGATTTTTAGAAGATGTGTAACAAAATTTTATATATTTTCAGAGATAAGAATTGTTTTTATTTGTGTTATGTTTATAAATTTTATGTTGCTATGTTCAAGAATTGGATTTTGTGTTTTTAGTTTATAGCATAAGACTAAATTGTTTTTGTTAAAAAAAAAACTTTTCTTGGAATATTGAATTGTAGTTGCAACACTTTATACAGTATGTCAAGCATGAGTTTACACACTAAAAATAAATTAGATTTTTTTTACGTCATTAGTCAAAAATTATACATCTTGCCTTTTTGCACAGATTTTTTGATTTATTGTAATTATATGCAATGCCTACAAAGATGTACAACAAAAAAATTTCAAGGTTAGCGTAACATAAGAGAAAAGTAGAACAAAAACAATTATTACTTAGTTTTGTTAGTGTCAAACAACTCTTTACACATTTTTTGTTTTTCTGTTTTTTGCACCAACAACAAAGTTAACTTTGCATTTCCCGTTATTTTTCATGTGCGTTGTTAATTTCTGTATATTTTTTAATTACTTGCCAAGAAGTTTTTGTTTTGTGCGCATCGTTTATTGAAAATTTTGTTAATATTTAATATGCCAGGAAAAGGGTTATCTTATAATGTAATCCAGTTAATTTATTACAATCTCCACTTGGGAAAAAGCGTGAGCGAATTGTCAGAAATATTTTCAGTGTGTCGTAAGACAATTTACAATATAAAAAATCGAGCAGAAAATGAGAATAGATTGGAGTTAAGGAAAGGTGGTGGTCCAAAACGAAAAATAAATAAACGTGTGGAGCGCGTAATTATGAGAAAAATCATACAAAACCCCCAAATTTCTACAAGGAGTATTGCTAGAGAGGTTCAGGAAGAATGCGGCACTATTGTATCTCATGAAACAGTCCGCCAGTTGTTATTGAGTACGTAGTACTCATCAAGAGTAGCTCGAAAAAAACCTCTGCTTTCCGCATCAAATGTAGAAAAACGGCTTTCCTTTGCCACTTTGAATGTTACACAGCCAACGGAATATTGGGATAACGTTATTTTCTGCGACGAAACCAAGATTATGCTTTACTACAATGATGGGCCAACTAGAGTATGGCGCATGCCCTTAACCTCACTAGAAAATCAGAACATTATCCTAACAGTAAAATTTGGAAAACTTTCGGTAATGGTTTGGGGGTGCATCTCGAGCAAAGGTGTTGGAGACATATCGTTTATAGAATCAACGATGGATGCACGTCAATATCTAGTTATTTTGAAGAAACATCTGACAAGCAGTGCTGAAAAATTCGGGTTTATAAGGGATGGAATTCCTGAATTTAAATTATACCAGGACAACGATCCTAACCATAAGTCCCATATTTTTCGTATGTGGCTCCTTTATAACTGTGGGAAAGTTATAGATACCCCTGCTCAAAGTCCCGACCTAAACCCCATTGAAAATTTGTGGGTCTATTTGAAGAGAAGAGTCGCTAAACGTCAACCAACAAGCAAAGTATCTCTAAAAACCGCGATATTAGAAGAGTGGCAGAGTATACTAGCTAATTATGATTTGAAAAAGCTGGTTAGTTCCATGAAGAAGCGCTTACAATGTGTGGTAGATGCCAATGGTGGTCATACTAAATATTAAAAAAATTTAATGCATTTTTTAATAATTTAAGATACTAGGAAGATAAATTTTTAATTTTGTGTAAAAAGTTATTTGACGGTACCCAACCTGAGTAATATTTATTTTTGTTTTATTTTAGCTTGTTTTAAACTGAATTTGATAATTTTTTTACGTAATATTCTTATAAATATGTAAATAATTACAATAAATACAAAAAAAAAAACATGGTATATAAAAACAAGTGTATTTACTTTGCTAACAAAGTTAAAAATATATAAATTTTTCTTGTGTGTAAACTCATTCTTGACACACTGTATGTATTTGCAACACTCATATTTTATAGTGCTCCCATTATTAAAGTCCGATAAAATTATCTTTTCTTTATCTTTTGTCATTCCATCTTTATTCTTTAATTCAACATTGTTAGCTTTCAAACAATGAGTCGTAATAAAACATTTGAAGTGAAACAATCATAATCTCTTAATTTACTGAAGAAGTTTTAACAACTTTTGTATTATTAAAATTAATAAAACTTATTGTTGTACAATATTTCACTATATTAATTTTTTAAGAAACATAATATGTCGGGACATTTTCAATAAATCATTTTTAGACCAGTGTTTTTATCTTGTATGATTAATATTGTTAATATTTACTTACTAGTGTAATTGGATCAGTATTCTTGTTAATAATGAAATTAATTTTTTAATTTGAATTTTTTATAAGCAAAAAAGTTTTTTTGATAGATTTTTTTTTATAATATGGTAGGAAAAGAATTTCTTGCGCGGCAACGTTTTGGCTGATGAGTAGAACGGCTTGAAATATTTTGCCGCACACAAATTGTAAAACATAGCAAATAAATAAAAAATAATAAAAATATATAAAATAATATTGTAACATTTCAAAGTTTTTTGTATTGTTAAAAAATTCTTTATAAAACTACTTGCAATAATATAGGTAGGACGTCTTTCGTTATTGTAATCTTATATTGGAAATTACCAGGGCCCGAATCGCAGCAGTCGTTATCGAATGAAGTTGATCGAAACTTTTGCTTTTGAGATCACCGCACTCGATAACGAGTAAGGTGTATCGAAATTCGAGATTATGGCATTCGATAACGAGTACTCGATCGAATGCTGTCTTTCGAAATCTCATTCGACACTACATAAGCAATCGAAATTGTATTCTCCTTGTGTATTTGAATATTATAAAAGAAAAATTGTATTATTCATTCAATAAACTCGACAAAAATGTAGCCACCAAATGAATTTTTAAATTTAAATTAAAAGTAAATTGATTATCTGGCTAAAAAAACAAAAAAAAACATTTTAATTTTTATTGCAAATTTCGATTCGATAGCTATTGAGAGCCATAATTTGGTTATTCGATACGTGACGAAATTTCACTCGATACGAATGCTCATTCGATAACGAGTGCCGCGATTTGGGCCCTGCACTTCATGTTTAAAACAATTTTTTTGAATACACCCACAACCAAACTGTTTTTTTTTCTGAAAGAGTTAAGAATATAAAAAATAATTGTAACATTCCCAAAAATGTTTTTTCCCCTTTGAAAACTACCTGTAATAAAATGGAATATAGGAAATCTATTTCTGAATATACCCTCAATAAAACATTTTTGGATTTTCCCAATTATTTATTGGAAGAAATAAATTGAAGGAAATTGAGAATTTTTTCTAAGAAAATAATAATATGTAAAACCAGAATTATCTGTTATATTTGTTTGCGAGAAAACATAGGATACAAATATAACATACTCATTCTCACTTTACTTACTCACATCCAACAAAAAAATATAATAACAATACCTACTCATAACAAACACAAAAATTCTTATCAATACGGACCAGCAACAGTAGTCTCACGGAAACTTGTATGTTAAGTTATAACTGTGCACGTCTTTAGTATGTATCGCACAGTTGCAGGAAAGCTTTTTAATCTGACACTAAGTTTGCAAATCCTTCCACCCCAGATGAATAATTGAAAAGAAGTCATGACCCACGTAACTGGTTAACACTTTCGCCGGTAATAAGACAACACAGCCCGCTGAAAAAAGGCGTTACGCCATAAGTTTTGTTTCTCTTTCTGAAAGTAGCAGCATCTAAAAGCTAACATTGCGGGGTTTCAATCAGAACCCACCACCACAACCGACAAAAAAGCGGCCTCTACACGGCAACGTGCTGAGGAGGAGAATGCAGCAATAATACCTTCTGTGGCAGAAAGCCCAAAACATTTCTTGTCGACTGGTGTGGCTAACGGTGCTATATCCCAATCAGGAACCATCGCCTCAATGGCTGGCAACATCGATGCGTTCAGCGTTCTGAAACAGGCCACCGAAGCAATAGGGGAAGTGTAGAAAAGCTCTAGGATGGAAGTTGTTCACAGTCCCTGCAGAACCTTTTTCCCCAAAGAATATCCTCGGGATCCTCAAGGATTGCATTTCTGATCTACCTACCCTTGATTGGAAAGCAGCTGAGATGGTTATTCTGTGAGGACTCTAAATCAATCTTTCTGCTATGGTATAAATATGGTTTGCATTCCAGTAATTTGTAGAGGTAGGTCCAAAATACGTTGGTGGAGTTCGGAATTCGCACTTTCGCGTAAAGAATATCGTGGATTCTTCAATGAGCCTGCAACGGAAGCTGTTAATAATTGCTGCGCTTGGCTAGAAATGGCTTTGTACCGTTTATGTACTTGAAACCGGATGGAATAATATTAACTGACCTACCAAGGAATACGGATATAGTCATACCCTGGCTCTCCATAATTTATAAGAAATGTGTAAGGAGAGCTTATATAAACGTGTAGGTATAGGACTTTTCACATCTTTCTTGTTCACACATTGGAAAGAGTGATTGACATTTATCTAATAATGACCATATATAAGAATATTCTCCCTAAATTACCCCAAGCAGTCACTAAATGCAAGTTAGTGAATATTACACGCACAAAATATATCGAAAAAATCATTGAAAAATGTTGGCGGCAGGGATTGATAATAACATCTGTCGATTTGTTAGAAATCTGCAAACTTTTATTGTATTCAGGATCTCGATTGGGATTTCACTGAATACTATAGGATACTGTATCGCAGTGTTCTGGAATATAGCCTTTGTCATTTCAGCCAATACTGAGTTGGTTCTCTTCAAAATGACGATATTTAATCACGCCAAGTACATTGATGTAATCGTGGCTAGAAAATTATCGAGGAATATAAACATCCCGCCCATTTATATATACAAAAGAGCAGTTGGTGTTAACTGGGGTTGTATAAATCATGTAGTACACTTTTCCAATTTCGACTGCGTTCATTGGCGACTATTATAAAAGGATTCTCTAACTTTGAGGCCTACGAAAGAAGAATAAGTCCGGTGTAGAACGGCTATTACACAAAATACAAACGTAAAGAGGACGAGCTCCATCTTGGGTGCAAGTGTCCTGCCCCATCTAGCCAAAGAGTAATACTACTGCTCTCTAACTTTGTGCCAGACCAGACAGCCTAGAAAACACAGTTTTTTTAGAAAGATTTATCCTCTTAAAGAGCACAGGCTGGTTTGACGTGGCGGAAAAGAAACATCACACATTTTTTCCAAAATCTTTGCTAACATGTTTTATTCAAACAATAAAAACAAAGACGTGATACGTAAAACATGTTCGTGCGCTCAGCAACGTCTCATTTATGTATGAGTACCTATTTGTACATAAAGGGCCAACTAACCCGCATTGTAAACCGTTGCGTAAAAGCAACAATGCAGTTAGTACTGAGATGTTTTAGAATTCAATCGGAAGAATATTATACAAATTATAAGCTCATCAAGGAGATTAGAAAATTAGAAAACGATGTAGAAATTTCGACATTAAAATACAAAGAAGTGAACATATTGTCCCTACCGCTTCGAACAAATTCGTACTTATCAGGACAGTGCAAATGCTTACACGATTATGAGCTCGAAATCTTATGCAGTGTTCAATACTCTCTGGTAAAATAAGATTTTTCTGAAAACTACTTTTTTTTCTACCGAAAAATCACATTCTATGCATTGCATCTAAGTGATTATCAATGCTTTTCCTCGATTCGCTGTTTAAAATATGCAATATGGAATTTTGGATACTTTGCTTTGTAATAACTTTTAATGTTACATGTTCAACTTCGGCTAAAACGGCAAAATGTGATATTGCAGTGTATATTGGATACTATTAATTTTCATGGTCTTCATAAAATTATACAATTCTACCGCGCAAAAGTATTGGATAGTTCGACGTGCCAGGGGCTATATAGTTCCTACTTCACATGATTATATAACGATTTTCACCAACTTACCCCTCTTAAAGAATAGTTCTCCTTTTCCAAAGTATTTATACGATTCTCTAATCTTTCAACATACTCCTTCTTCTTTTTCCGAGACAACGATGCCGATTCTCGATTTTTTAACATCCGCAATTGTTTTTTCAAAAGTTTGTCATCATTAAGATCTTTGAGCTTGCTAATGTTGTTGCGACCATTTCTTTCATGTATTAAACTGGCTCTTGCAGCTGCGAAAGCTGCTGCAGAGCGTGTATTTGAGGTAACAGCTTTAGATGGGTGCTGCTTGATAATCATTGGGCCAGATGTTTTAGCTACTTTCGAGTTGAAGGGTAAAGATTTATTATTTGAAGATGATACCGTTAAAAAGTTATTGTTAACAGCAGTGGATGATACTGCCGAGACTGATGTATTAGTGCTACAATTATTTGTTATTTTATTAGTTGATATCACTTTGCCGTTAGCAGTTTTCATTATAATTTTAGGAGTCTGGGTATTAGATCCTGTTATTTGTTTGCCATTTGTATTCATTTTTTGCATTAGAGCTTTAAAGTCATTCGAGGAAAGAAATATTGTTTTAGGTTTTGCGTTAGGAGGAGGAGCTACTTTAGCAGTATTAGCTGCAGCATTCGTGACTTTTACAGTTTTATTTGGAGAAGATTTATTTTCATTTTTTATTTGTGAAGATGCCTTTATATTGACCACAGGATTAGTTGTTGTTAAAGGTACTGTTTGTACGGGAATTATTGTACCTTGTATATACTTGATTGGTTGAATAGTTGTAGTTGCAGCAACAGGTAATACCGGTATTGCAATAGGCAAAAAGGTTGCTTCAGTCGATGCTGTTTTATGTAGTACGTCATCGTCCTTAACAAGCACAGGACCGTTATCAAATGCGTGTTGCAATATCTTTGGAGAGCTTTTACTTATTTCTATCTCCTGGTCCGACTTTTCATTTTTAAATTTGATAAACTCTGCCAGTTCGTCGTCCCCTTCTTGACTCACAGTTATATTTTGCGACATTGAAGCTACTGAGGAAGCATCACTTTGTACGCCACTTGTAGAACTGCCACTGGAGCTTGTATAGCTGCCAGTTGGGGATGGTGTGTTGCGATAATTTCCATTCAACTTCAAAATTTTATCGGTTGTTAATTCATTAACTTTCATATCATCGTCATTGAGAAAGTTTATAAAGTCATCTGGATTAAAATTATCATTTACCGATATTGGTGAAGATGTTCGGACGGTAGTTTCATGTGATGATATATGTTGAGATGAATCCGGTGAAAGGAAAGCTGACGTTGGAGATGATGTTCGGATGGGAGTTGCATATGGTGAATTAAACCCATCAGATTGTTGAGATGTAGGTGGTGAAGGGAATGACGAAAAATTAAAATTATATTCATTTTCGAAATTATTTCCCATTACGTTTTCTAGAGAAAGAAGTTGTTGTTGTTCCAATTTTATACCAAAATCATTTATGTCGGATGCTGCCATATTAATATCATTATGATCAAAAGAATTTTCAAGCACATTAATATCTAAGGAAGCATCTAAATGAGAGTCTGTCGAGCGTATTATCTCGTCTAAATCTTCGAGACTATAATCCCCTGGCGGAGGCATAAACGATGCTATATCATCTGAAATATTAAGTATATTTTTATGTAAGTAGTTTTATACATGCTTTAAATTCATTTTATATATTACATATGACACCTAAGTGCCGATTAGTAAATCACTATGCGTTAGTGGAATTTATATAAAAATCAAAAACGTGTTTTAAAACAAAAAATTTTAATATATCGTTTTAATTACACTCACGGTCACATAGAAGTGTTGGAATAAAACACAGATTATGAAAATTCGTATATTTTACTTTTGGACATTTTCATTTCATGTTGTTATTCTTTATTTAGTAAAACCCACAGGGTCACATATGACGAACACCGAATATAAGCAATGAACTTATAAGAAATTATAATTTTTTAACATTAATTGAAAAACTAGTATCCCTTTGCTTCTAATTGTAAAATATGGTACATTTAAAACTTTCGACTGTAGTCCCGAAACTTGTGTGGGGAACAGGAAGATTATTGTAAGCTCTGCACATTCCGATTGTAAATGAACATTATATTTTCGATTTTAGGAAGTATTAACTGAGGGTGAAGTGTCGATCTTGAAAAAGTGAATAACGACTTTAAGCAGGAAATTAATTGCATAATAGTGAAAATGGGTCAGTATTCTTATTTTAACAAAATCATGGAAAGCACATTTTAAAAATATTGTAGTGTTCAGAAACAAATCTATACAAAATATAGTGGAATAAAATGCAATTGAAATATGCAGTCTGCAAGCAAATTACGAAAACTGAAGTTCGGTATAAAGTTTATTTTTTAAGTAGATATATTTATTTTAAATCGTTCACCTGTTTTTTAATAATATTCTTTATATGTATTGTTCGACTATAGGTCATGTTTCTGTAAAACTAATACACATTAAACTATTAAAATTAAATAACAATTCAATATTTTATAAAAAAAAAATTTGCATTTTTTCAATACGTATAACAATGATCGACGATACGTGTAGTTATGTATTATTATGCAGTATGAGCATATACATTTTCCCCCCTACTATTTAATATTTTCTCGACGTCAACGTCATGGCAAGATCAATATCATTCTGGAAAAATATTTCACTACTGCTGAAAGGCTCTGCTTAGTAGCTAAGGTCTAGAATATATCAAGACTGAATTGCTGTAGAAAAAGAGTTCTTAAGTGTTCTGATTCTGATATCTTGGCGTTGTCTTTTATTTATACATTTTAGGATAAACAAATGCATTGAAAATAACCAAATGCCTTGGAATATTTATCATCATGTCTTTCTGAGATTTAAACAAATTTCGAACAATTAGCCTATGAATCTTAATTCTATTTAATATAGCAATACAAATGTTCGTTAAAATAATTACCACATACAAATTTAAGCTAAGGCTTCGGCTACCGACGGAAAAAATTGGAAAACGTTCACATGTACTTAAGTATAAAATTCAAACCATAAAAGTTTGACTTAGGTATGATGGAACAAAAAATCCAGAAAAATGGGAGATGAAGAAAATAATCAAACGGTAACACGGGTATTAAAACAAAAACGTGTTAACATCAGGTTGATACAGTTCTCGGATTCTTTTTCATAATAAAATTTGTGGAAATAGGAACTGTTATCACATTCAACTAAGCCGCCTAAAAAGTGGTGGCAAACACAATACACATGAGCACTGATGATGAAAGTGTTGCGACTTTCGAAAACAGCTGTTCTGCTCTGCTGTGTTAGTTGAATAAAACTGATGTTGGCTTTCCTTTGTGCCTTGGAATATTTATCATCATGTCTTTCTGAGATTTAAACAAATTTTGAATTAGCCTATGAATCTTAATTCGATTTAATATAGCAATACAAATGTTCGTTAAAATAATTACCACATAAAAATTCAGAATATTGGAAAAATTTACAATTATTTCACCAAAAGAGAAAATGCAAACTGACTCACTTATTGTCCATCATTTCCACTCATTTCATACTGCTGCAATAAATATTAGAATCTACTCTAATTTTCTCGATTTAGAGTTACAGGTTAGTGAAAAATACTATATTATAAACTTTTAAATTCAAGATCCATGCAAAATACCGTTGTACTTTAGTTCCTTTACCTGATCATCTAACGAAATGCTATCGTCACTCATATGAAAGTTTGGTAGCATTACAACATTGGGTACCTGCGGTAAATTGAAAATAAAATCTAAATTTTATAACCGATTTTTATGGTTTATAGCTTTTTTTACTGTAACTATTAGATAAAGATGCAGTGTTGAATATTAGCTGAAAATTTTTTTTAATTTCATTTTTAATCTGAAAAAAAATAGGAATTTTGAACGAAAAAAATTTTTTTTCGATTAATATGTATCTAAATGATTCCAAAACGATAAGAGATAAAGAAAAACTGTACTTTGTTATACATCTTCTGGTGTTTTACTTTTTAAAATCGGATGACTCGTTCTCGAGTTATGGTGAAATATGTCTACGTACCTGGCTAATTTAGGGACAAAAAATTGCCAAGCCCATGAAAAAAATCTAGACCTAATGGAAAAAAACCGAAAACGGATTCGAGCTTAGCGCATCAAAATCCATATAGTCCACATAGTTTTATTTAAAGGCGCGACAAAAAGTTATTTTTTCCAGAGCAGTGTAATTAATTCACAGATTTCAAATTCCCTTAGTATTGCAATTATATGTTATAACTTAATTAACAAAATATACTATGAATATCCGTTGGGAAACTAGAGCATCTGCACATAGAAAGTGTAATAATATACACAAGTGTTCTTTATACAATAAAGAAAATATGTTATATATAATGAATTTTTAAAATTTTTAATAATATTAAACTCTAAAATTATGATAATTAATAAAATATTCAAAATGTGCGTTTTATAAAACTGCAATCTTACATGGTCTTTAAGGGATTTTGGCCAATATGGCCAAATAAGGACTTGGCATGCATGGCCACTACATATAGGAATTGATTATCGAACTGTATTCTATTAAACAAAACAGCTGTCATAGCTGAATTGAGTTTGTGAAAATTTTTACAGGCCATCAAAGTTCAACTTTGTTCGAGTATATAACGTTCTTGGAGGGATTTTGGCCAGTGTGGCCAAATAAGAACTTGGCATGCATGGCCACTATATAAGAATTGATCATCGGACTGTATTCTATTAAACAAAACAGCTGTCATAGCTGAATTGAGTTTGTGAAAATTTTTACAGGCCATCAAAGTTCAACTTTGTTCGAGTGTCTGACGTTCTTGGAGGGATTTTGGCCATTGTGGCCAAATAAGGACTTGGCATGCATGGCCACTATATAGGAATTGATTATTGGACATCAGACCTTTTCTGCTATATAAAGGGCTCTCTGAACCATCATTTGTATATAGTGGCATATTGGTAGTATTTCCCATTTTCCCACAATGGCCACTGCTCCTCTCGAGAAACAACATTTTAAAACTGGTTTTACTCGAATTCCAAAATTATTTCAGACATCAGACCTTTTCTGTTATGTAAAGGACTCTCTGAACCATCATTTGCATATAGTGGCATATTGTTAGTGTTTCCCATTTCCCCACAGTGGCCACTGCTCCTCTCGAGAAACAAAATTTTAAAACTGGTTTTACTCGAATTCCAAAATTATTTCAGACATTAGACCTTTTCTGCTATATAAAGGGCTCTCTGGACCATCATTTGTAAATAGTGGCATATTGGTAGTATTTCCCATTTCCGCACAATGGCCACTAATCCTGCCAAGCACACTTTTTATATATTTTTTTAAATTGATATTATTAAAGTTCCCAAATTATTTCAGACATTAGACCTTTTCTGCTATATAAAGGACTCTCTGGCCCATCATTTGCATATAGTGGCATATTGGTAGTATTTCCCATTTCCCTACAATGGAAAAAAAATTTTTCAAATGTGTTTGAGTACAATATTTTACATCTGCAGAACATCCCATAATTATATCTGCATCAAGTATCCTTTGGGTCTTGCATTCTGCACACTGACTGTGTTCCAATACCTTGATTTTGGTCCATAAGTGAATTTAGTCAAAATTTGCTCGAACTGTTAAGTAGTTAACACAGCTCTGCTAACTTCAGAACAGGTTTGGTACAAATTTTGCGTCTCGGATATTTAAATTTATCTTCACATACATAAATCCCATTTAGTCACAGTAAGAATTCCATGAGATCTTAAGAAGTGTAGTAATTTTTTACAAAACAAACATGTATGTACATATATCACACTTCAAATGAAATTTCTACGGTTCTGCGAAGGAATCAGTTCTTATATGAATATTACAACACTGATAACCATGAAGTTAGAAGAACCATGAAGTATTTTAGATTAGGGAGAAAACGGTACAACACAATATATATGCATACAAATATATGCTCATTCACATGTATTAAAATTACTGGGCATACAAAATATATGTGCATACAAATGCAGTAATTTATAAATTTAGTTAATACATTAGTATGTGCATACATAATTAAAATATTCCTTCTTAGATATCATACATAAATATATTACATTTCACAAGCTCATAGGGGAAGGGCGTATTGTAAAATATGTGTGTACGTACATACATACTCATCCATAATATTAACAATTTCGCAATAATTTTGCTACATACACAAACTGCACCACTTAATCCACTTATCTACACATCCATATATATTTCTATAAACATACACACACGCATTCACACGTTTTTAAGGAACATTTTAATTGCTCACCGTAAAAGTCTTCATTGTCCACATCCATTTTTAACATTTGTCTGCATTTATTTTTGTAATAACTTACTAGTTGACATATTATTTGTTTAATTTATATTATTTTTTAGATCACAATCTTTAACTTCTACAAAACAACCGGCCGTTTAAACACAAGTACTGCATAAATTTGTCGACGAGGCAAATGTTGAAGTGCAACTGAAAACAAAATGTCAAAATTGTTTAAATGCGACCATGAATGCAACGCTGCCAACCAGTGTGGCCATTTTGGCATTTTTGCGACTAGATTTATCATTTCTTTGAAATTTAGCAGTAAATTTTCCATTTTGCAGTTAGCATTTTTTTTTTTGGCATTTTTCAATTATATATTGAGCATTTTTTTAATTTATTCAATATATTCATTTATTCTAAATACTAATCCTAATATCATAATCTACCACAAAATATATGTTGAATACACACTTAAATGTGTAACCACGGCAATAACATTAATGGAAATTGTTAATAAATTAACTATTTGAAATACTGTTATTGTACTATTAGCATATGAAATTTATTTGATGGGTGGTTAAGCAATGTCTATATGCATTTCATTGGCGCTTTTTACCAAATCGTCAGTAGACTTCAACCACAGTTTTGAATGTTTATAAAAGTTTTTTTATATGTTGAGAAGTTTAAAACTTTTCAAAACTGTGGTTGAAGTCTACTGACGATTTGGTAAAAAGCGCCAATGAAATGCATATAGACATTGTTTAACCCACAATAAATAAATGGCATCACATTTTTAATATTTCAAAAAATATGTTAACTTGGTACAACTGCCAAAGAGTACGTTAACGTATAATTATAACGGGGCTTATTTTTTTCTATTGTGTTTGAATGTCAATCTGAAGTGAACACATACAAATTTGTCAAAGTTTTCGTAGTGTTGAAATTTCTACTACCGTTCAAGCGAATTATTAGAAAAGTTTTTAAAATTTATATAATTTGTATTTTGTTTACTTACGTACACTTGTACTTTTTGTGCCAGCAAATATGGAAAGGTTAGTATTCAAGTATTAAATAAAATGAAAATTTTGTTTGTAGTTGATTGTTATCATAATTATTTTATAGGTATTTTAGTATAAGTAAACAAAATAGTGTAGATGGCGATGAACATAGCAGTGACTGTGAAGAAAACTCATGCCGGCCAAGCACCAGCAAAAAGTATATATTACTTACATACGAACATAAATATTTTCATATAAAAAATTAATAAAATTTTTCTTAAAATAAAAGATATTTCCAAAAAACCAGGAAAAGTTGGTTGAGCGACCCAAGACTATGCAAGTGGATAGTTGAATTAAGTGACCAAGAGATAAAATGTAAACACTGCCAATGTATTTTGAAACCGAAAGTAAGCATCCTTGTCATGCATGGAAAAACATCTAAATGTATCGTAGCAGCGTCTCCTTTCCATAATAATGACCAACAAATAATAGATTTTTTCCAGTAAGCAGTAATATTAAAGCAAAGGAAGCAGAAATTATGGAAGCTTTATATGTCGCTGTGCATACATCAATAAGATCAATAGAACCTTTAGTCAACTTGCAAAAAAACATCTTCAGTGACAGTAAAGCCGCTTGTAACATGACCTTAGGCCGAACAAAGTGTGGTGCCATCATTAGATCAGTTTCATAATTTAACAAAAACTAACTTTGTTTGTGTAGAAAACAGTTTAAAATGTAATAGATGCAAACTAAACGAACATTTTAAAGAATAATCTATTGATTTACCTGTAGAAGAAATTGCAGCTTTGGAACATCAATGGCAGAAACTAAATTCATATGAATGGTTAAACGAGGATTCAACAGTTGACTTTTGGGTGAATGTATAAGAATATAAAAATGCACTAAATGAAAATCCCTTCAGTGAATTAGCTACTTTTGCAATGAAGTTCCTGGCTTTGCCACTTAGCAACACAGAAGTTGAAAGGGTTTTTAGTGGCATGAATCCCATAAAAACGAAAATTCTAAATAGAATGAAGTTAAGCACTATGAATTCGCTACTTTATATTAGGTGTGGTTTGAAAAGGATGAATATATGTTGTGCAAATTTTAAAATAACAAGGGATCTCATTAAAAAATGTGATAAGAGTATATAATAGTGATATATCGAACGAATCTTCAGAAGCAGAAGAATATTCGTTCGATGAAGTTTTTAATTTAAATTTATTTTAAAATATGTTATATAAATTGTATTGAAATACCACTTAATAGCCATTTATGTTTGAAGTTACTTTGATTTTTTGTTAATTTTGTAATACTTTAATGTGATATTGAACTTAATGATACCTTTTATTAAAGAAAACTTTTTATGAATTTTTGTAAATATGTACATACTTATACTTTAATAAATATTTTGTTACTTTCTAATCAGTTTGTTTCATTGAAATGGTGTGCAATAAGTGTGTATAGGGAAGAATTATGAAAAATAAACCATTTGTAAAGATATTTTGGCTAAAGTAACAAAAATAATACAACTAAAATTTTAGCATTATTTTTTAGCAGTTTAGAAATCTTTTTAGCATTTTTAAGCATTATTTAAGGCCGACTTAGCTGTAAAATCTATTTGGATATGGCCACACTGCTGCCAACCAAATGTCGTCTCAATTGTGACGGCATCAAGGCAGATGCCTTGGACGGCATGGCACAATAAATAATGTGCATTCTCATCTGATGCAGAGTGTGCAATATGAACTATTCAAGCAGCTTGACAAACATGAGAGAACTACCTTGTTTGCGTTGTCAATGGGTATCTTTGCATTTTTGTACAAATGTTTGAAGCATGATTGTAAGAAAACGGAAATGTTTTCTGTGTAGCTATTTTTCATATTGAAAGAGCGGAGTTGAAAAAGTTATGACTCGAACCATTCAAGTTTGTATGAATTTCTTTGCATGGAATTACATACACGACACAATAGAGTGAATCGCGGTTGGAACGAACTCAATGGGACCCATTATGATAATAAAATTTTCAAAAGGCATAGTGGCCCTGTGCAGAGAAGCAGTACATCACAGAATATAGTTCAATTGAAATAATGAATGTTAAACCTATATATTAGGCTCTATACGAAAGGAAAATATATACAAAATGGAATTAACACACTCTTTTAATATATCGCTATAAATTGGTAAAAATAAGCAAGTTTGCTATACGTTTTACTGTATTAATGATTAATAATTACTTACTCAAATATATTCAACAAGCGAAAACATTACAAGTATGTAATCGTAAGAGAAGCCAGCTGATGTTCCGTGTTACTATCTTGTGTTTGATTTTATTTCTTAAAAGAAAATTGCATACATATAATATACAAACGAAACAATTTTTTTACTTCAGTTCTCAATAGCCTTGGTACAGTTGCTTATTCCGTAAGCTAATACTGGTACCCGGTCGTGTTCAAGATTACGCACACGGAATTCGCCCATTATAAAAGTATAGTGATGCCAGTATATCGACTACCTACTCATTGAATATGTCAATACTATCATCTGGCAACCTTAAATTATTTTATAGACAAACAAAACTGCTTTTAAAGCGCTTGATTGCCATCACTGATAATGGCTGCCATTATAAAAATAATTTATTTGTTGATTATATTTTACGAAAAAAATGCAAAAGGTATTCAAAAGTGCATATATCAAATAAAAACCATGAAATAAATATTCACAGATTGTTTTCTTTGCAATAAGAATTATGATTATTATCTAAATCGGTATTAAAACATCAAAGTACTGCCACTATAATTAGATCTGTGTATAAGTGTATTGTTTGTGTTCTATAAAATAACCCATCCGTACATAAAAAATTTAATAAGGAACTCCAATTATTTATTATCAAATAATTTTATATAATTTTAAGGTGAAATTACTAATCGTTTACTAGACGAAAATCAAGAAAATATGGATATGGAAGTTACGCATTCCAACAGCAAGGAGTTTTCAGTAGTACCTGCTCAAAATTCTATACAACCACATCCAAGGTATGTATGTACATATGTCCCCCAGGGAACATAATTGTATGCCAATTATATAAATATGAAGACTAAAATAAATATGTTTATTACATACTTACTATGCATATTAAGTCAATTTATCCCTCATACTCTTTTCTTTCTCAATGCTCCTTCCTTCGTATGCTAAAAAAAATTTTAAACAAAATAAATTCCTGTAGGAGACATTCAAAATCAAAAAGACGCATGAAAAGAAGGTAACCTCCCACCATTATTTGGAGTTTGTTTTGGTTTTTAGTTTATATATCTGTTGCTGGAATTAAGAATAGATGTTCTTGTTGTATTCTTACAATTGTTTCGTTTTATTTTTGCAGATTAATATATATACATATAAAAATACAAGATTCTTGAAATTTTAATATACACAATTTTTATTATAGATTCAAATGTTATTCGTGTGAAGCCCCATGTCGTGATCCATCACAGCATTCCCATATGTGCCTGAATGCTATACAGGTAGGTGCATCTGCCAATAGTGTATTTTCCTAGTAAATTATTTTGATTTATGATTACAGTGTTACAAGTCAAGAACTAGAGATGCGTTTGGCGAAGAACTTGTTACACGCGGCTGTACAACGACTCCAGATCAAATACCATTGATATGTAATCAAAATACGATAAATACAATGGGTGGACCACGAAAACGCAATACTCAAGCCTTTATAAACGTTGTTTGCTGCGCTGGCGACTACTGCAATGATGGTGAATTTCCCGAGCTGCCTCCATTAAATGGTAAGTGAAAAAAGTAATATACTAAATATATATATATATATATATATATATATATATATATATATATACATATATACAAATGTATATATACATATGTATATATATATATATATATATATATATATATACATATATATATATATATACATATATATATATATATATATATATATATATATATGTATATATATATATATATATATATATATATATATATACATATATATATATATATATATATATATATACATATATATATATATATATATATATATATATATATACATATATATATATATATATATATATATATATATATATATATAGTGCTCTCGATTCTTTTTTGGCACTCGAAAATGTACATCAATTACACTAAAAACTTAATATTAACAAATATTAAAGGCATTTACATTTTTTATTTATAACAGGTGAATGAAACAAATTTTCATACAAAAATTAATTGTATGGGTTTTTCATAAATCAAATAACTATATTTGTTATATTATAATATGAAATTTATTTGTTGGGTGGTTAAGCAATGTCTATGCATTTCATTGGCGCTTCTTACCAAATCGTCAGTAGACTTCAACCACAGTTTTGCAAAGTTTCAAACTTCTCAACTTATTAAAAGACTTCCAAAAACCATCTGAGAATTATGTTAAATAAATTAAATATAAAAATTCACAAACGATTTTAAAAAATCACATTATAATAAGTAGCAGGCTATGAAACTTATACAAACCAAACCCAACAAACAACTTTTATTCGATATGACTCTATTTTATTTTTTGGTGATTTTAACTTACCTTCCATTGCCTGGGCATATCTGCCTGAAGATAAATATTTTATTCAAACGAAGCAGCATTCGAATCATGCCGAATTTTTCAACATCTTATATGACCTTAACCTATACCAAATAAATGGAATTTTCACTACAATAGGTTATTAGATTTAATATTCGTCAATGATGTGGCTGAGTGTTTCATTAGGCGCTCATCCATCATTACAGCTCCTGAAGACTGTTACCATCCCTCAATAGAAGTAGTGGTTTCAATTCTATCAAAATCAGTTAGGCCCTCGTTTTGCAGAAATGAAATTGTCTACTCGTTCAAACATACTAACTACAATATGTTAAATGAGCTGTTCGCTGACACAAATTGGGGCAATATTTTATCGTGCCATACTGATGTCGACCAGATGACTAAAGCCTTCTATAATAAGATTTACTCCTTTATAAATTTGTGTGTTCCAAAAATAAAACCTAAGAAAACAACTGGTCCACCCTGGAATAATAAACTTTTGACTCGTGCCAAAAATAAGCAAAATAATTGCTTTAATAAATTTAAACAGTCTGGTTCTCCTGCAGACTATCTAAGGTATTCGATTAGCCGCTCTGGATACATTTCGCTTAATAAGACATGTTATGATAACTATATAAACAGAATGAAATATAATTTGTCAATTCCAAGCGAAAAATAACTGGCTTTCCTTCTTGTATGAAGTTTCAACAAATGGAATCCTGTGATGACGCCATTATAAGCAATTTATTTGCCGATTTTTTCTCGACAACTTATTCGGATGCTACCTACGACAATTCGTTTAACTATCCAGTCAGGATAACAGCCAACCAATCAACCTCTATTCAATTTATTGATATATCAACAATCCGCATGGAATTAAAACGCCTTAAATTTTCTTTCAACTTTGGTCCAGATAAAATTCCTAGCAACATTTTGATAAACTGTGCTGACAGTATTGCTGTGCCATTAGCACTTATTCAATGCGTCAATAAAATCTGCTCATTTTCCTTATGTATGGAAGACTTCCTTTATAATTCCATTGTTTAAATCAGGAAATAAATCTGATATAGTTAACTATCGTGGTATTGCGAAACTGAGTGTTATTCCCAAACTATTTGAAAAAATTGTCACCGATCACTTAAGTTATCAAGTATCAAATTTGATATCACCATGTCAGCATGGTTTTCAAAAAAGGTGGTCTACTACAACGAATCTGCTGCACCTTACAACCGAAATATATCGTGGATTTTTTCAACAACAACAAACCGATGTGATCTACACTGATTTTAGCAAAGCCTTCGATAAAGTCAATCATATGCTTCTGAAAATTAAACTGCATTTGCTTGGCTTTACGGATCTTAGTATAAAATGGATATATTCATACCTGAGTGATAGAAAACAAACCGTTTGTTTTAAAAATATATATTCCAGAATCATTGATGTTTTATCTGGTGTACCACAGGGAAGTCACCTTGGACCACTTCTATTTACATTGTTTATTAATGACTTACCTGATGTAATTCGTTCATCCAATATTTTGATGTATGCTGACGACGTGAAAATTTTTCTGAGTTATAGTCAAATATCTGAACAGAAACATCTCCAAGAAGATTTAAATTCATTTTACTCTTGGTGCAAAACAAATCGTATGGAACTTAATTTGAAAAAATGTAATTACATGCGTTTTGTTAGAAGTCCGATTCCTGCATGCTATGTTTTTGAAAATTATCAATTGGACTTGGTCGATAATATCTTGGATCTCGGAATCCTGCTTGATTCTGAACTTAATTTCATTGCTCATATAACAATGGCAATAAATAAAGCTAGAGGTGTACTTGGTTTTGTAAAACGCTGGGCTAAAGAGTTTAATGATCCGTATGTTACAAAAAGCCTATATACATCACTTGTAAGGCCTGTGTTGGAGTACGGATCGGTAATATGGGACCCTATATATAAAACACATTCTGACGCTATCGAATCTGTACAAAAACAGTTTCTTATTTTTTGTCTTCGCGGGTTAAACTTTAACCCAATGAATTTACCATCATATTCCGCTAGACTTTCCCTTATCAAGCTGCCAACTCTAAAAAGCCGTAGAACTGTGCTGAACATATCGTTTATTTTCAACATAATTATTGGCGATGTAAGCTCTGGTTTTTTAATCAACGATATAACTTTTAATGTCCCACAACGTCCTTCACGTTATTTTTGTCCACTATCAGTTAAATTTTTCAGAGCAAACTATGCCAATGGTGATCCTTTGAGAAGGATGTGCCACGAGTTCAACAAATTTTATAACTTTATTGATTTTTCTTCAAGCCACAGTACAATAAAAAAAAAATATTAATTTATCTAAACTCATAATTTTGTACTAAACTTTTGTAGATATTATTATTATTTTATGTTTTATACTAATGTTTAAAAAATTTATGTATACAATTTAACTGTCTGTAAGGATCATTATCCATAGACAAATAAATAAATAAATTAAAAAAAAAAAAAAAAAATCACCAGATCATACGAAAGAAAAAAAGAAATCGACACGTTGCGATTCATCCATTAGCTCCTTGTCAAGTGAAATAGATACTGAAACACCACTACACCATCAAATCTAAACAAGCATCAGAAGAAACAAAACAAAAATATAAAAAAACCAAATAAACCCAAAGAGAACATAGAAATAAATAAGAACGACTCATCAGTACAAAATACATTAAATTCTAATTCCCTCTGAGTATTTTGACCCAAGAACTGATGTCAAAACACGAATACTATATACCAACCCCCGCAATGGACACACTATCAGACAGTTAAAAATAGGGAATCATGCTCGTTTCTATCAATTGTAAATATAAGTTTACAATCTGGTATGAGAATGTTAGAGATGGCAGGCTTATTGCAATGAAACATTAATGGTGGTTTCATCAACAATTTCAATGAACTGCTGATTTTAATAAAGGAGCACAGTCCCGATTTAATATCAATACAAAAAACCCACTTTAAACACAATTTCAACCCAATACCTTCTAAGGGCTACATTGCCTACTTTCACAATTCCTAATTCAATACAACATCTAAGCAAGGCATATGTGTCAACCATATCTTAGTTGACTGTCAACATTACCAACCCGAAAGGCGAACGAATTTTGGATCTGCCAACCCAAAAAAGTTACTAGAGTTTCCTACCGACGACAACATTCGTAAAATTTTTGATTTTATTAACAAAACTGGAATTATCTAATGCTAAGCCAATAATTAATTTTTTTTATTTAAACATCTTAATTAGAAGCTTGAAATGTACATATAAACATATACTATTTTAGTAACACCCAGATCTGATAACCTCATTGCTAATGCTCCTTATATATAGTACTAGACTTGATAATTTAGTTATTAACCTAATGAATAGTAATAATAATAATAATAATATCTGTTCGATTTTTCATATGTGCAGTTTTAATTAACATTTCGGTTTAGTAGAAATTTCTACTCTATTGCATTCCATTGTATTTAAATATTTACTATGAGTCGTTTCTAAGAAAAAATATGAAACAAATTTTGTCTGCTATGTGATTATATAATTAATTGTGAATATACACACAGATGGATAAGGATATGTAGTACGTTTCCTAAAAGCTTTTTTGTCCTTATTTCAATGCAAAATAGAAATGTTGTTCGAGGAGAAGTAAAAAAAGTTTTAAAAAATAAAACGCAAAATAAAACAAACAAAAAAACCCCGCTGTGTTATGCTTAAAAAAATCGAGCTTATCAACCCTGTTGTGTACGCTGAATTCGATAGGGATATTCAAAATTTGAATTTCAAAATGTTGAATATGATGCGGAAAATTCCGCATTTACAGACGTAGACATACTTTTAGATTTATTGACTGCACGTAATAGAAATTTAAAAAAATATATATAATTCACTAATAATTTTACAGCCGAAATAACGCATCTCAGTGCTGACAGTAGTAATTTACTTAAGATGACATTTGCTATACTTGGACCATTTGTCATTATCTCAATACTAGCATATATAGCAATATATTTCATAAGGCGAACACATCGTAAACGCTTGGAATATTCGAGAGCGAAACAAGATCCAGATTCTTATTTAGTTAATGATGAACTTTTGCGTGTTACCAGTGCTGGAGACAGCACTCTTAGGGTATGTTTACTTTAGTTTTTATTTGTATTAATATGTTATTTATATATATTTGTATGCTCTTTTCATCCCATAAAGGAGTACCTACAGCATTCAGTTACGTCCGGTTCAGGGTCAGGACTACCGTTGCTTATACAACGAACGCTGGCTAAGCAAGTGACATTAGTTGAGTGCATCGGTCGAGGAAAATACGGCGAAGTATGGCGTGGTCATTGGCATGGCGAAAACATTGCTGTGAAAATATTTTTTAGCCGCGACGAAGAATCTTGGAAACGAGAAACTGAAATATATAGGTAGGGCTCTTGCAAGGTTTAACTTATTTTGTTAATATAATGATTTGTTTGAATTTATAATTTGATGTAGTACTGTATTGCTGCGTCATGAAAACATTTTAGGATTTATTGGTTCGGATATGACGTCACGCAATTCATGTACTCAGTTATGGCTCTTAACGCATTATTACCCTCATGGCTCCCTCTTTGATCATTTAAACCGGAATGCCTTAAGCCATCGTGATATGATTTTAATTTGTTTATCAATTGCAAATGGTTTAGTTCATTTGCATACGGAAATATTCGGTACAGAGGTAACTAATACTAGATATGAAACTGTTTATGCAACATACTCATTGACATACTTTTTAGGGTAAACCTGCTATGGCTCACCGTGATTTGAAATCGAAAAATATTCTAGTTAAACCAAATGGAACATGTGTTATAGCGGATTTCGGTCTAGCAGTAATGCATTCAAATGTTACGGGAAAATTAGATTTAGGCAATAATCCTAAAGTTGGCACAAAACGTTATATGGCACCAGAAATTTTAGACGAAAGGTAAATTTTATTGTTTTATTTAAGAGTAACATGTTTGAAATATGTTGGAAATAATTACAGTATTGATATGCATAACTTCGAAGCTTTACGACGCACTGATATTTATGCCTTGGGCCTAGTATTGTGGGAAGTTTGCCGACGGACCATATCATGTGGCATTGCTGAAGAGTATAAAGTGCCCTTCTATGATGTGGTGCCATCCGATCCGAGTTTTGAAGATATGCGTAAGGTTGTATGTATTGACAATTACCGGCCTTCCATACCAAATCGCTGGAGCTCAGATCCTGTAAGTACACTCAACTTTTGACAATGCAATTTTAATATAAAAAAAATTTATCATTGCGAAATTTAGCTCTTGGCTGCTATGGCAAAACTTATGAAAGAATGCTGGCATCAAAACCCAAGTGTTCGCTTGCCGGCCTTGCGCATTAAAAAGACTATACATAAATTGGCTTCCGCAGATGAAAAACTCCGTTTAGATTATGATGAAGTTTGTGTTTAAGGTACCAACTAGTACAGTTTATATTTTAAGTTAAAAAGTATAAAAGCGTTTATTTTTTAAAACTTAAGAGTTTAATATGATATTTTGTTAACGCAATATATAAACTTTTTTGTTTATTAAATAACTACACCACAGACTTTTGAAAAGTTTTAAAAATTTTTAAATTTATTATTTAGTTAACAATTTCGCATTTTTTGCAAACATAATATAACCAATGAATGTAAATTTGGACCGCATAGCCTTTAAACTTTTGAAATATTATTTTCTAATTATATATCGTGCCCAACAATTTAATTAAAGGTTGTATATATGTTTTTTGTTTTCAATTTTGAAATACTTAATTCATAAAATAATTTAGGAAATATTTAACTATAAGTAAATATAACAGATTAGTTGCTATAATCAAGTAAAATTTTATATATAATTTTCACAAAAATCGTTTTTCAAATGTTGGTGTAGCTTGTAAATCATATAAGTATACATTTTTATATACTTATATTATACTAAAATTAATAGAAATAAAAAATTAAAAGTAGTATATAAGTTTAGCGTTTATAAATAATGTAATAGAAATAAACCAACTAAAGTACTTTATTTAAAAGTATTTTTCCCATATTATAAATAACTTTAATATACTTAGGTCTTATTCAAATTATTATATATATAGTTTAATATATTTTCTTGCACAACAAATAAAAATTCTGCTGGCCTGAAATATATTTACGTTTAACTGTTAAAATATTGTAATGTGCCTTTTTTCGAAAATCAAAATAATTTTGTAATGCTTTAAAAGTAAAAGGAACCTTATAAACATGTCTATAACAAAAGTTTTAATTTGTGCTTTAATCATGCTTCCATTATCTTGTTTTTCAGTTTACATGTCAAACTATTCCATCATGTGCCATTTTCAAATCTAATTTTATTGCAGTTATATAAAAACATATATATACGTTTTGCTATACTATACAAATAATCTTATACAAAAATTTTGAAATACTAACTTTATAATTGGCAATTCAAAGTCCAATTGACAGAAGTCCTTTTTTGTTGTTTAAAATTTTAGTAACCACGTAATTTTGATTGAATGAAAGGACAGGCCCCATTTCCATAATTGTATTTCGAAGTAAATAAAAGTTATATTGTATGGGAATATAAAAATTGTTATGACGAGTTAACTTGCAACAAACGTCTTAAGAAATTACTGGCGCGATTTAACTTGAACTTTTCGAAAAAAAGTTAAAACGTCCAACTGTTTTGATAAGCCAAATCAGGTTTGCTTTGAATTGCCAAAAAATGTATTAAATAAGCATAAGATACTGTTTTAATAACTTAGTTCTTTCATTGAGTAGTTAAGTTTAATATTTAATTATATAGAAGTGTAGTTTAATATACTAATTGTAAGTAAAAACAAACGATAATGTAATGTTGTATACACACATTTGTACAAAACTAATTATTTTTCAACGTTAATGTAAAAAACATAGTATGTAGTTAAGATTAGTATTAGTAAAATAATTTTTAATAAAGTGTATATTTTATTCTAAATATATAAACATACACTGAAACTGCGACTGTACTTAATAAATATATGCGTACATACATATGCATCTATGATGTATAGAGGGGCTAGTACGGTCATATTTGGTTAATTTTAATTTAAATAAATCTTGTTTACATAAATCAGCTTAGGTTAAACACACCAGCTGGATTCATTTAGATTTTTTTAAATCAACGTCTGTAAATATATATTTTTTCAATAAATTGTTTCGCAGGGATAAAAAATGAACATCGAAATTTTTTATATATAGTGATATTTTCCACTACAATTCTTAACTTATTGGTTAATATTGCTATTTACGTTTGTATACGGGAACCTTAGAAGCTTGGAACTCGAACACTCGGCATCTAAAACTTTTTTCATTTCATATTTCCTTCTAATTGCTCAGTTATGCAACAATGCCTGCGTGAAGTAGATTTAAGGATTATTTATATGTTCCGTTACATATTTGCGCAAGCATGTCAATGTATTTTTTTTATAAAGAATTTAATGCATGCAAAAATAAAAGTTATTCAAAAAAACAATAATTTTTTGGGGGTATTCGGCGCTGCTGGAATATTGACTTATAATTTAGGAAACTGTTATTACCTTTCAATGTAGTTTCAAGTGGGAGATTTTAATTTTACCAAAACTCAAAGCATGGGTAATGAATTTTTAGTAAGTATTTATTGTTTTTTTTAGCAAATAATCAAATATTGTTATATTAATTATGCAAACTCAATTAGAACATATAACATTTAAAAAAGTTTCATAAGTTTTTCCTATTAGTTATTAGGATATAAAAATGTCTGGAAAATATTCCTTGAGGGCGTCCATAAGTCATAGAACAATATTCTGCATATGTATATCTCTATCCTTGTGTATTCAAAGACATGTTTCTCAGAGCATATATACTTATGACGCACCTGCAGCAAAGCTGGGTTTTGTATATAGAACCTTAAAAATTAAAACATTTCTATGAAAATTGTACTGAAATAAACAATTTGTACATATCTAACCAATTGTATGCGTATCTTGATCCTATTACAAATCTATGAATATATATTATGTTAAGCTATATACCTGGATATGGCACAAGTCTTATATGCATATATTTTGTTTGTTGGGTATGTGCTTTTAAAATAGCATGGTTGCATATAAGAGAAAAGGCCTAGGCAATAGGTGCGAAAAATTACAACTATGTGACAAGCGCATAGAAAGTTTTTGACAGTTTATTTTATACAATTTGTGTTTACAGAAAATATATTTTTGCTATTGTTAAATAGGAAAAATATAATTATAAAAATTTAATTTGTGACCACAAAGCTTCAAAGTGAAGAGAAAAATGTCCGACTGTGCCGAAACCACGCAGCAGAGATTGGATCGACGTAAGAAAAGAACGTCGACCAACCAATACATGATGTACATCGAAATGATGGAAAAGGACGCCGTGTTTGCTACTGGACGCATACCACGAGAATATGATTCAAATTATTTAACAAAAAAATGGAAGGAGTTATCTGATAAACTAAATGGATGCTGTAGTGGTCCCACATTGACTTCCGAAGAATGGCGTAAGGTAAGCTTGTGATTAATCTGGATAGAGTTGGCGTCATGTTCATTAACATAAATAACAAATACATATTTGAATGCTATTTCTTTAGCGTCTCAATGACTGGAAAAACACAACGAGGTGCAAATATAGAAGAAGTGTATCGGGTGAAAAAGATATAACCATGACCTCATTGGAATTACGTGCACTCGAGCTTTTCGGAAAAGTGCCCGCTACTGCGCCTCCAGATCAGATTTCCATACATTTCAAATCGGAAAAAGATGAAGAGGAAGAGATGGAACATATGCCAACCACAGAGACATTCCAGAAGCAACTGCAAGCAGCCGTTGAAGAGGCGATCGGTGAAGATGAAGCCGAACACATGGTTGAGACTGAACATGACGACCATGAGGAAATTATACCCGAAAATACGCACAGTACTACGCTCACACATGGTGGAGGAGGTAGCTCAAATGGCAATTCTGTTGGCGGTGGGACTACATATCGTACAATTGTTGTCGAAGACACAGCTTATCCCGACGATGATAATCACGATGAGCAGTTAGAATTCATTACACATCGCAGGTCTACTTTAGGGCCCCCCACCACAGGATCCGCAATACAA